>CM030931.1:3579720-3652720 GCA_018136815.1 Isochrysis galbana
TTTCGTTGGCCTACCCAAGGCCTCCTTGTTTTTGCCGCTCATTTGGCCGCGTGAACACTGCCGCACGCTCTTCTGCGTGTCCTTGGCGCGTCGTCGGGTCTCATCCGGTGTCAGCCCGGTCCCATCGCCATGTTCAATGCCATCCTAAGCACGTGGCGCCAACGTGTTCGAGGTCTACAAATGACTTGGTCAAGGAGGGCTGCTGCAGCAGGCTGCGTGCCTTGTGCTGCGACAGTGCAATCATATGTGTAGGGTGCGCTGAATACGGCGCTGCAGCCGTGCGCAATACGCAATACAACCAGAAAGGTACTTGCTAGTGGCCTGCGAGCGCCCACAGCGTGAGGCGTGCAGACATGGAGGATAGAGGAGGAGCAATATCGATGCATGCAATAACCCACTAGAACATCGCTTTCGATAATAAGAGAATGTAGCAATAACACAGAAATCTTTACAAACTTACCGCTGCTTGCACGGCTCGAGGCAGAGTGCTAGTGCTACCCATTAGGCACTACCCACCGCCCTCACCTTCCGCCTACAACCCCTTGTTCCCCTCCGCCCCAGGTCCAAGTCGAAGTTCGCTAAAGGCGGAATCTCTAGGTTCGGAGATGTCGGGCGCGCTGCTTCAACCAGGGGCTAGTGGCTTGGGAGAGTAATAAACCTTTTAATATTCTCACCGCACACGCGGCCGTGGACCCAAGGTCGTTTGCCTTCATTTGGTACCCCTCGTTTCCAAATACGCGATGCGCCGGTACCAAAAAAATCGTCTAGTATTTAAGCAAAGGCACCCACCTCACAGTGCTCAACCATGTCTATAAATGGAATGGCGGCTGATGATGTAGTACGCAAGCGATTCCATAAAAGGGTCGCCAATGCCCTCATCAACGCGGGGAAGATGCCAAGGTTGGACCGAGATGCAGAAAACTTGATCAATAGTCTCAAGAATGACGAATATGTAAAGTTCCTAGATGTAAGTTTTTGGGATCCGAATGATGTGCCCAATAGCATCAATGTTCTGAAGGAAGAAGTGGTCAAGACTGCCACAAACACCGTGATGATCGCCGCACGGGGTATACTATCACGAACATTTCGTCACCCCCCCCGTCCCAGCGATAAGATTAATAAAAGGGCGAGCTTCTGGCTTACAAATGTTCATGTAGAACTTGAACTGAACGAGAAAGATTACGAGGACGCCGCCAGGGCCACCATTCGCGGCTTATGTTTCCAACCATCGATGAAAAAGTCCCATCCATCCAGGCCATCAAAGCCGCAATGTCATGGTTTGCGTCGCGCGCTTCCTTCCAATTCATAGACTATGCTCATAAGGTAACTCACGTGAGTGGAGACAAGCGGTTGAACCCACAGGGCGCGATTGAAAGTCTCAAAGGCGAGTTAGATAATGACGAGGATTTCAATGACCTGAGTGAAAGTACCACTTGGGATTCGGAGAATGTACTCGAGAGCATCGATTCTCTGAAGAAGGAAGTGTTCAAGACTGCCGCAGACCCCGTGATAAGCTGCGCATGGGGTATACTCTCGCGAACATATATACACAACCCCGACGAATCGATGGAAACGAGCCTCAGCCGGAGATCATAATCATAAACCCCAGCCGGAGACCATAAACAGCTACATTGTGCCTCTCTCTCGCTGCCTCTCTCTCGCTGCCTCTCTCTCGCTGCCTCTCTCTCGCTGCCTCTCTCTCGCTGCCTCTCTCTCGCTGCCTCTCTCTCGCTGCCTCTCTCTCGCTGCCTCTCTCTCGCTGCCTCTCTCTCGCTGCCTCTCTCTCGCTGCCTCTCTCTCGCTGCCTCTCTCTCGTAAGGCCTGTAACCACTTGGATTTGGGACTAACCGGATATTGTGGGTAGTTCACCGACCCCTATCTAGTTAGATAGTGATAGTGACCGACCCCTATCTAGTTAGATAGTGATAGTTGATAGTTGCAAATGGCCCCCTGGGTAGCTGGGTATTCTGGGTATCCCGATACCCATGTCCCATACATATACTAATAGTCGTGCTATTGTGGAAATCAAAGCCGCAGCTTGGATTGTAACGAGATGAACGAGATGTAACGAGATGGCCTGATGGCCCGACGACGAGATGAACGAGATGGCCTTGATGGCCCGACGAGATGAACGAGATGGCCCGAGGGCCCGACGAGATGAACGAGATTTTCGATTTAGAGACAAGCGGGAAACCGGGGCGGAAGGAACTGGCAAGGAAGCCGGCAGGAAGGCAGAGGAAAGGTCTTGGCAAGGCGACGGAGGCAGGACTTTTTAACAGTAGGCGGAGGCAGGACTTTTAACGGTAGACGGAGTGCAGGATTTTTAACGGTAGACGGAGTGCGGAATTTTTAACAGTAGGAAGGCAGGATTTTTAACGGTAGACGGAGTGCGGAATTTAACGGTAGAAGAAGAGCGTGGAATTTAACGGTAGAAGAAGAGCGGAGAGGAGAAGGAGCGGGGCTCGAACTGCAGAGCGCTCCGTCCGGACTCGAACTCGCGACCCAGAGCAAAAGGTTGGTGGAGGCGGTGGGTTGAACCACTATGCCACGCGAGAGTTTACGTAGCCATAGGGCCGGTAGGAAGGGCTGAGAACCGCCCTATATACTCTAGGTATTTTTTCTTCTTTTTCACTCTTCTTCTTCTTTCTTCCTCTGTTCTTTTTACTGTTTTACTGTTTTTCTTTACTGTTATTTCTTTTTGCCTCTGAGACATCGCGAATGCGACAGCTATATATATAATATATATTATTTATTTATAGTGTGATAGTGTGTGTGTGTACGTGTGTGTACGCGCGCGCGCGCGCGTGTGTCGTGTGCGTGTGTGTGTGCCCCTACATATACGGCCGCAAGCCGCAATAAGCGGACCCATCCCCCCCCCCGGTATCGCTTTCCCCCTCCTTCTCCTTTCTTTTTTTTTTACTTATTTTGCGGCGGTGTCCGTTTTGAGAGGCGGGAGCCGACGCGAGGCGGCAGGCGGGAGGGAGGTGAACATGTATCCAAAAGAAAATGTTGCTGTGTGTGGGCATGCGGCCATCGGGTAGTTGCTGCCGGCAGATGGCCGGCGGCGGCGGGAGTCATTTTGCGGACGAGGCTCGGCGCCCAGCGCATCCACTCTGCACTCTGCGTGGTCGCGTGTGCTGCTAGCTGCTGGCAGCGCGCTGGCCTTAGCGTTGCAAGGGCACGACACCGCCAGCTGCGATGGGCGCAGCCAAGACGAAGCGCGAAGCGCCCGAGCCTGTCTTCGGCGTGCGCGCACTGCTGTACGGCGGCTCTGCCGCCGCTACCCGCTCGCTACCCGCGTGATTATCCTGAATAGTGGATTTTCACTATTCGGAACCAGTGGGTAGTAGCCCACCCCCTACCCACATGGAGGTGGGTAGTGGAAATCGGATGTGGATGTGGGTAGGTGAGTAGCACGATACCCAGTTATCTGGTTACAGGCCTTACTCTCTCGCTGCCTCTCTCTCGCTGCCTCTCTCTCGCTGCCTCTCCCTCTGTGTGTGTCTCTCATCGCGGTCTGTCTCTCCCTCGCGCGCGCGCTCTCTCGCTCTCTCTCCACCTCCCCCCTCCTCCCCCTTGCTCTCTCTCCCCCTTGCTCTTGCTCTCTCTCCCCCTCGCTCCCTCTCCCCTAGCTCTCCTTCTCCTTCTCCCTTCTCCCTCGCTCTTGCTCCCTCTTGCTCCCTTGTTTCTCTCTCTCTCCCTTGCTCCCTCTCCCCCTCGCTCTTCTTCCTCTTCCTCTCCCTCTCTCTTGCTCCCTCTTGCCTCTTGCTCCCTTCTATCTCTCCCTCTCCCTCACTCTCCCTCCCTCTCGCTCTGTGCCCCCCCCCCCCTTCCCTCCCTTCCTCCCTCTCACTCTCCCCTTCATCACCCTTCTCTCTCTGCCCCCCCCGCCCTCTCTCCCCTACCCCTCCCTTTCTCTCTTTCTCTCCAAGCACGCGTAAGTGCGCGCGCATATGTTCATGCTCAGCGCGCGGTGCAGGAGTGCTCGCGTTGCAATTCATAAACGGAGACAAAAACGGAAGGGGTTGCAAAAACGGCAAAAACGGCCTGTTTTTGGCCTTCACAGAAAAACGGTAAAAACGTATTTCCCATCTAGGGCCGTTGCAAAAACCCTCGAAAGTAAAAGTAGAAAAAAAGGGGCAAAGGGGGGGACAGGGGGGCTCGTGGACTCGGAGGCGGCCGATGGTCGCGGTGTTTTACTTGTAGACGCAAGCGGTGAGGGCCCCCCGTCCCTCCTGTTGGGGAGCGAGCTCGCGGCCCGAGGGCGCGTGGAGAGCTCGGGGGGGGGGGCGGAGCGGGAGAGAGAGAGAGAGAGAGAGAGAGAGAGAGAGAGAGAGAGAGGGGGGGGGGGGGGGGGGGGGGGGGGGGGGGGGGGGGGGGGGGGGGGGGGGGGGAGGCAGAGGCGCGTCGGGGCCCTGCAGACCGTCCCTCTCGTGAGGAAAAGTATGGAGCATTATCAGAGGGAAGTTGCCTTGCCGCCATTTTGCTCATTGTGGAGCTGGCGGGGCGACAGAGGACAGAGAGGGAGAGAGAGAGTGGAGAGAAGAAAAGCTGTTGAGCGCAGGTGGCAGTCGGCAGCAGAAGAAGACACACGACGGGTGAAGAACACACATGGGAGAGAGAGGGGGGGGGGACGTCCATGGCACCGCCTCTCTCTCTCTCTCTCTCTCTCTCTCTCTCTCTCTCTCTCTCTCCTCTCTCTCTCTCTCTCTCGCTCGCTCGCTCCCTCCTCTTTCCCAACCTCTCTCCCTGTCTCTTTCCGCTGACGACAAGAGAGAAAGAAGAAAAAGATTGGCTGAGTGTGCTCACAACCTGAAAAATTTGAGAGACTCCCGCTGGTTTAAGGGAAGAATTGGAAAGGAAGACTTGGACTCTCTAGGTAACTAACTCCCCACAGAGACTCGCCTCCCTTTGGCAGTAAGAGAGAGAGAACGAATTCTTGAAATAAGTCGAAGTCCAGAGCATGAGATGTGTGAAACGGCAAGCTTGAGGAGAAGATATCGCGACAGTCTTGCCTGAGAGGGAGGGTAGGGGAGAGAGGGTGGGAGAGAGAGTGAGAGGGAGAGGGGGGGGGAAGAGGGAGGGATATGGATAGAGAGATATGGAGGGAGGGAGGGAGGGAGGGAGGGAGGGAGAGAGAGAGAGAGAGAGAGAGAGAGAGAGAGAGAGAGAGAGAGAGAGAGAGAGAGAGAGAGAGAAGGGGGGGTAAGAGAGAAGGGGGGGGTAAGAGAGAGGGGGGAGATAGAGAGATTCATAAATATATGGATAGATAGGTTGAGAGAGAGAGAGAGAGAGAGAGAGAGAGAGAGAGAGAGAGAGAGAGAGAGAGAGAGAGAATGAGAGAAAGAGAGACATGGAGAGAGAGGGAGGGAGGAAGAGAGAGAGTGTGGCCAAGCGAGGGCGCGCGCGAGGGAAGCCGCGCGCTCTCTCCCTCCCTTCCCCCTCCCCCCTTCCCCTTCCCCCATTCCCACATCCTCCGTCCCCCTCCTCCTCCCGTCCCCCTCTCACTATCCTCTCTCTCTAGCGGCGAGGGAAGGCTCGTCCTCCCGGCCTCGTCCATGCTCTCTCTTTCCCTCCTCGCCCCTCTCGCTGCGCTCCTCTCGCCTCCCCTCCCTCCCTCCCTCCCTCTCTCTCGGCAGCGCTGCCCCCCTCTCTCCCTCCTCTCCTCCTCTCTCTCTCCCCCTCTTTCCTCTTCCCTCTCCTCGGCCGAGGTGGCGGCGCCGGGCCTAGTCCCGCGCAACACAACACAAGGACGACTCCTCGCAGCTGCCACGCGTCTACAGAGCCTTCCGCCCACCGCAAACGTTGTCGCTGTGGGCGCGGCGCTCCATGGAGAGCCTCTATCTCCACACAACCTGACATCGCTGCTGCTGCTTCTCAAGCGGCGGCGGCGGTGGAAGCAGGCGGCGATGCTCTTCGAGTACGCGCTCGCAAATCGCGTCCCGCCACGGACTGCACACTATAACCTCCTGATGTCGGCGTGCGCACGAGGCTCGCCAAGCCGTGCCCTCGCGCTATTCGACACGATGTTGGCCGATGGCACGCATGTGCGGCCTGATGTGATATCGTACAACACGGCGATGTCGGCCGCGTCGTACGCGGGTGATATCGACCAAGTGCATGGGCTCTTTGCCAAGATAAGTGCTGCAGGCCTAGTGCCCACAACCATCAGCTTCAATATAGCCATCGCAGCGTGCGCCAGGGGAGGCGACTGGCAGCGGGCGCTTCAGGTGCGCCCATCCCGCCTCTCCCTTAGCGCTGCAGGTGCTCATCTCTGGCCGCCTCGCACCGCGCACCCACCGACACTCACCGCGCATCCATCCACCAACCTACTCACTGCAGTACTTCCGGGAGATGGAGCCCTTGAAAGTGGAGCGCACTGCGGTGACGTACACTGCCGTGATTGACGCTTGCGCTCGCGGCGGCGAGCTCCATAAGGCGCTGACGCTCTTCACATATATGGAGGTCGCCGGCATCAAACGCAACTCGGTGACGTACGCCGTCAGCATCACCGGCTGCTCTCGATGTGGCGAGCCCGAGCGAGGGCTCGAGATGTTCGAGCAGATGCTCGAGAGGGGTGTGGAGCCAGATGTCGTCGTGTACAACGCCGCCATCTCATGCTGTGTCCAGCTGAGGGACTCAGAGCGCGCCAAGACATTGCTGCGCCAAATGCGCATCAACGGGCTCGCGCCGACAGTCGTGTCATACGGCACGGTGATCGCCGCGTGCGAAAAGAGCGGCGATTGGGAGGCCGCCCTCAGCCTACTCAATGAGATGTTGAAACAACGCAAGGTGCACACACCCATCTCACCCCGAACCTGAGCATCACCCCTGTCTGGGGCCACTCGCACGCGTCACCACACCGACAGCTGCCCCCTAACTCATTTCGCTCCGCACGCACAGGTGCGCCCCAACGCAATCGTCTATTCAAGTGCCATCTCGGCCTGTGGCTCTGCGGGTGAGTGGCGCCGCGCTCTCGACCTCCTGGACGAGATGATTTCGCTCGGCATCTCGCCGAACACCATCACATACAACGCCGCCATTCAGGCATGTGAGCGCTCGGGGGTGTGGCGCGAGGCCGTCCGGCTGTTCGAGTCCATGGGCGCAGCGGGCGTCGAGCGCGACGCAATCTCGTACAATTGCGTTGTGCGTGCATGTGAGCGTGGCGGGCAGTTCGAGCTCGCGTACGACTACATGCGAGCGAGCTCGGCCTACGCAACGGCCAAGGGGTACGCCGACGACTTTGGGGAGGCCGAGGGATACACCGCAGCTGACGAGTAGAGTCACCGACAGAAGGGAACAGGGGCGGGCTCGGACTGTGTAGGCACACGCGAGTTGCCTTCCTACGGTCTACTTTACGGGGCCTCGATGGCGGCACAGTGACAGCCAAGCGCTCCAAGATACCTGCCATTATGGGCGCAACATGCTCGATCCTCGAGCGTATTGACGACACACCGGCCGCGAGCCCGTTCTATGTGCAGGCCGATCTCATCTCGTTGCGGCGGCGATTCCCTCTCTAGCTCTAGGCGCCAAGGGCGGCCATCGACGAGTGGAGCGCCTCGGCCCGCGTTGTGGCCGTGACTTGGATCTCACGACCCCGCGTGCGGATTTAATTGGGTGATGCTGAGTGATCGTCCGACGCGACCCGCATGGTCGGAAGTGGGACGGATGTGGAGGTTGTTGGGATGCCTCGCTTCCCGGCCGGCTGTGTTGGAGTACGCCTTGTAGCGGGCTGATTTCCCCGTGCGAACGAATCAAGTGGGTCGGCTAGATCGGCTTTGTGAGGGCTCAGACTGCTGCTTGACCTCCGTGTCTCGTGCGAGGAGGTGATGGCTAGTAGCGCTGCTCTGTCCGCTCCGCTCCCCGGCCGGAGACTGGCTATTGTCGCCGTGGTCCGTGCGACACTGTGCGCCGCACCACTTCGGCTCGGTAACAACGCAAAATGCGTGGTCTTCGTCTGCTTGTTCGGTTGCAACCTCTCTGTTTGAACGACGGCAATATGATGCCATGCTGCTTGAATGTGTCCGTTTATACCTCTGCTCGTACCTCGATCTATGGTCGACGAGAGTGTCTAGCTGTCGGTTATCATCGCGCAATAGCCGAAAGGCGCAAGCATAGTCACACAGCATCCGCAAATTACGCACGCAAGCGTTCAGCATACAAATAGCCCGCGCGCCGCCCGCAGCCACAGCATAGGCTATGCATAGGCGTCAACTAAGTTCATACTTGGTTGGGCGATGGCTAGCGCGCGCCAGCGCGGCGCTCTCCGCTCTGCCTCTAGCCCCGCCCGCCGAGGGCAGCTCAGCCCGGGCGCTCTCTTGGAGCGCCCAAGCGTGCAGCGGCAGCGCGCGCGCAGCCGGCACCGCCGGCGGCGCGCCCATGGCCCAAGCCCCCGGAATATCGAATGTCAAAGCGGAATGATGGCGATGGAGAAGCGTGGGGAAGGCGAAGGCGATGGGGAGAGGCGGCGGGTGAGGGGGAAGCAGATGCGCGATGGAGATGGTTAAGCGCAAGTGTCGTGCCCAGAATGCTAGGTGTTTGCCCCGAATCTGCAGAGTTCAGAGATTATTTTTACTCGTTTATTAGTGCTCGCCGGTTGCACAAGACTTCTTTGCCTGTTGCGCGCTCACAACATGACGAGCACTTGCACTTGCAACTACCTAAAATGACGAGCACTTGCACTTGCAACTACCTAAAACATTGGGATATTGGGATCAACATTCACATTAGACGAACCGGATCATCTGGAATAGAATACACGGCATTTCGAGATGCTCAGTGTCAATTTGAAATCGGGGAGTCGATTGGAAGATGCAAGCGTGGAAAACGAGAGGTGAGGAAGGATCCGTAGAGGACCAAGCACGGTCGGCGGCTTGGATGGCGCGTCCATGGAACCACGTCAAAAGCCTCCACCAATGTTACGTGAGCGCCAGATATGGACTACGCTCAACGCTGCGCATACCAATGTGCACGAACGCAGATCACGCGTCCTTGGAGCCGTCCAGCTATACAGAGCGTGGAACGCGCATCCACATCTTGCTTGTATCGGCCCCGTGCCACGCGTCCTTTGTGACTCGCTCGCCTGAGATGATGTGTGGTGTATACAGTCGCGCCGGCGGGCGCTAACCCCCATGTGCTGCCGACAGTGTCAGCGATCTTGTGTGTGCACCTCGGTCCAGACGCCTCGCACGACTCAGACAGCCATGACTGGGCCCGCCTGATGAAGACACATGAGCCAACGCCCATCCTTATGCCGCTCAAAAAGGTTGATAGCCGCCAGGCGGTTGTTGCCCGGCTGGACGCTCTCGATGCACGTGACCCTCGCCACATCATCAGAGTGCAGATGGCAGCGCACATTGGCCGCCGAGATGGAAAGATCGCCTTTTGTCTTGAAGATCTCTTCCCAGCTGTCGAGCACGGCCTGCAGCCCGATGAGCGGCTCATGACCAGGGTGCGCGCACACAACGGCCTCAGACGGGAGCCAGAGCCCCTTCATCGCCTTACGATCACCATCAGAGAAGGCGCGGTAGAATTCGGCATTGGCGCTGAGCACTGCGAGCTCAGCGTCCATTCGGAGTCGGGCGAGCTCATCGCGAATCGCGGCCGCCTCTAAGAAATCCTCGCCCTCGACCGCCGCCTGCAGAGCGCTTTCTAGTCTAGTGAGCTGGCGGAGCTGCGCTTCGCTCTGAGCGAGACTCACCTCACACATGCGTGGAGAGAGACAGCGGGGCGGAGTGTGCAGAGGGAGAATAAGGCCGAGAAGCCAGGCTGAGTTGACCAGCATGGTTGTCATCGTGGCAGCTCAGGGAGGGAGAGGGGAGGGCGAGGGGAGGGAGAGGGGAGGGAGGGAGAAGAGAGAAGAGGATGAGGGGAGGAGAGAGAAGGAAGGGAGAGGAGTGGAGAGAAGAAGGGTGGGGGAGGTTGGGGCGTTTGGGAGGATGGGGGGGAGGAAGGGAGGGGGAAGTGGCTTGCCGCACACCGCGACGGCGAGCGCCCGCGGCGGACGAGAAAGGCGCGACTCCACGCCTCGTCTCTTCCTTTTCCCTCTAACCTCTTCTCTCTCTTCCTTCAGTATTTCTTTCTTGCTGCTGGATGTACGGCATCTGTCTCGCGGGCGGTGGTGGGTGTGCGGCAGCACAACACACAGCAGAGGAAGAGACCAGGAAAACGGGGCAGTTTAGGGGATCCCTCCCTCCCTTCCTCTCTCTCTCTCTCTCTCTCTCTCTCTCTCTCTCTCTCTCTCTCTCCCCCTCCCTCTCTCTCTCTCTCTCTCTCTCCCCCCCCCCCCTCCCCCTCCCTTCTTTCCTCTCTCTCTCTCCCTCTCTCTGTTCCCCTCTCCCACTCCTCCCTCCTCCCTCTCTCTCTCCTCTCACTCTCTCACGTGCCCCCCCCCCCCCCCCCCCCCCCCCCCAAAGGCTGATGGCGGCCGGCCGGCGGGCGGAATCGAGGCATCGTCTGTGAATACATTTGTAAAACGGATCGCAGCTGACACGGACAACCTCCGTTGCGTACAGTAAGGGTGCACCATTAAGAAACCCCCCCTACCTGGGAGCTGGGAAACACAGTGGGGGCGTCTCCAAACACAGTAAACACAGGCTGTGTTTTGCATTTGTAGAAACACAGCCAAACACAGTCCAAAACACAGTGATACAGGAGGGGGCCCCCTTTCTCCTTTCTCCCCCCCCCCCTGTATCTCTCTTCTCACGAGCGTCGCGAGTGTCGCGAGCGAGTCGCGAGTCGCGAGCGCGCGAGCGCCGCAGCCCCTCTCTCCCCCTCTCCTCACCCCACCATGTCCACCTTCAACCCCAACCCCAACTGTGCCTCGCGCGCGCGGGAGGAAGAGGCAGAGGCAGGCGCCTGCGATGGGGCGCTGCGCCTCGAGGCGCACCCGCAGCCCCAGCGCCGCAGCGCCTTCAATGGGCTGCGTTGCTTGACGGAACGCAGCGAGGCTCGCTCCGGAGGGCCGCCATGCAAGAGGAGGAGGAGGAGGAGGAGGTGCCTGCACGCGCAAGGAGGGAGGCAGGGTTTAGTGTGCTCCCCGCGCGCGCCACTGGGCTGAGCCAGCCCTTCCTGCAAGGAGTGCGCAAGCGCTCGCTTGCAGCGAAGCGGACCGACCCAGTGTGGGCGTGTGTGATCATCCTCAATGAGGATGATCCAAATCACCCTGCCTGGCGGTGCATCGGCTGCGGCGTGCAGCGGCGCGGCAGCGCGACAAGGGTTGTTGACCACGTGCTTGGTCGCAGCCAATCTGCCCAATGCCCTGCCAGCGACTCAGCGTTTCTCGCGTTGGTTGAGAAGGTGCGCGTGGAAGAGGGCAAGAAGAGCGAGAAGAAGCGGCAGAAGGTGGCTGTGAGGGAGGTGGATGAGGCGGCAGCGGCGCCCGTTGCAATGAGCCAGTTCTCTTGTGCGGGGGCGGGGGGGCCAGGAGGGGGGGGCAGCAGAGTGTGTTGCACTTCAATGCGGGGACAAAGCAAGTGTGCGATGGCGCGATAGCGGAGATGTTTTACGCGTGCAACATTCCTGCAGCTGTAGCGGATCACCCCAAATTCAAGAAGATGATTAACACACTGAAGACGGCGCATCCCTCTTACAAGCCGCCAAATCGCAAGAGCATGTTGGGGCCATTGCTTGATGACACCGTGGCTCGGCTGCAACGTGAGGTGGAGCCGTTGCGGCAGCAGCTGTTGCACAAGGGATGCTCGATACTCTCCGATGGGTGGGACAATGTCATGAAGGATCATCTCATTAACTTTCTCTATGGCAATCCCGGCTGCATGTTGTTCGATGGCACCGTCAAAGTGAAGAGTGGCGATTCTGAGAGTGCTGCGTTTGTCGCTGAGATGCTTCGCCAATGCATTGAGCGGCACGGGCGTTTGTGCTTCGTACAAGTGGTTACGGATACATGCAGCACGATGAAGGCAGCTTGGAGAATACTGGAGAGGCATTACAAATGGCTCACACGGACACGTCCGCCTTGGGGCACCGCTTCCCGCGTAACTTTCACGTAACTCTCGATGACGGAGAGAATTTCAATCTCGATTATGCGGTCCGCTCTTCATTGGAATGCGTAACCCCGGAGGGAGAGATAGCCATACATGGCGCCCCGGGAGGATGCAAAGGCTACGACAAACCGTGGGCCATATCTTACCTACGCAAAAACCAAGTAAGCTTCCGCCAATGTACTTGCGAGCAAGACAAGGCGAAAGCGGAACAACGCAAAAAGCAGCGTGAAGCCAGTAACGCCATGGATTACCGGGCCATGATGGGACTCGGGGCGGCGGCACCATGCCGCCGCTTCATGGCAGGCGAATGCAAAAACAACCGCCTGAAAGGGCGGCAAATCGTTCAATGCTCATCTAGTCACGACATCCCTGGATGTTGGACGAAAGATCCCAAGACGGGCAAGCAAACTTGTATGGTAAAGTGCAATCTCAAACCCAATAAAGCATATCCCGGATACTGTGTAAACGGTGTCAGCTGTTTGTACCGCCACGGTGAACAGTAGCGAAATCAAGATTGCCACATACAATTTGAATGGAGCTAAACATAAGTTAGTGTTTCAATCCTACGAGTCCGACAACAATCCGAGACACGCACACTCGACTTTCACCCAACATTCCTCCACACTAACGTATCTTTCTCCACTTGGGCGGGGAAGACACAGAAGGAAGGAAACAAGGAAGAGAAAGCCGACAAGAGAGCGACGATGCGACGGAAGAGCCGACGGCGAACGGCGGTTACCGCGAACGAGTAGGTAGAAAGTAAGGAGGGAATCTACGTGCGTAAACCGAAAGGACGAGAGGTGAAGAGTTCTACAAATTACGAGTAAAACTCCGCGGCAAACAAGATGGAAAGAGCACAACGACGCAAGGACAGAAGTTGATCGCGGATGCGACAAAACGGTGGTGACGCACAACACGCTGAACCCGGCAACGGGAAACTTCTGTACTAAAGACGAATGCGCTGCCTATTTGCCCCCTGACTCAGCATGGATCCGTCACAGGAGGAACTATTTGGCGGTTACACCTTTCCTGCGATCATGGGATAAAATCGTAAAATGGGCGGCCGGAGCGCTCACGAAACCCACCACCACATACATAGAGCTGTTAAAGGGGACAGCCAAGGGGCCCCGACCTGTGAGGGAAGAGGAACAGGCCTCGAGCCGCCGGAAAACCCGGACGCACATAGCCTGGAAGACATACGAGCGAACGATACGGGTAGACACTACCTTCTTAAAAGTGGCGTATACTACGAAGTGCGTCTAAATGTAATGGGGGAGCCCCATATCTACGATATAGCTCATCCTCAGCCTTCGTCCTCCGAATTGCGGACCCCGCTCAAATGGGGCAGCGCATATGACGGACCGGCCGACACAGCCTACCCTCTACCCCAAGAATACAGCACGCTGAAAGGCACGCGAAAGACGCTCGAGGAATGCGATGTCAAAGCGCTAACTAACGCCTACCTCGCGGGCAAGAAAAGCAAACGACAAAAAGCGACCGTCCGATGGGAGGAGAGACTCCCCGTCTTAATCTTAAAAGAGAAGTGGAAGCAAATATCTCAACTATACAAATACAACTTCTTAACACCTCGGGACTCATACGTACACTTTAAACATATACTTCATAGACGGATCGCAACGGCCAACAGATTCGCTGGCGACCCAACCTGCCGCTTCTGTGGGGAAGCCCCCGAGTCGTCCACACACCTAGCGCGCTGTCGCGCGACGGAACAAATCTTCACATACATCGAGCAACTTTTCAAAACGCGAGACACATTGCAACACGTGACGGCACAGCGGTTGTTCTGCTACCAGGTCGACAGACCGCACCCCTCCTCGGGATATCTAGGAATCTTGGCATGGAGATACATACTGACGGATTTCTACAACGTGCACTACGGCAACGCCGAGGCGAGATCGACGAAAGCCATCCTAAGGGCCATATTCTCGAGGTTCCACTGGCTGGTCAAGGCGAAGGTAGGCTTCTTCCAACGCCTTAAAGCTCAGAGAGAAAGAAGTGGACTTCACGCCCCGAGCAACAAACACCTGCGCAGAATGATTTCCCCGCTGTACTCAGTAGATAAAGATTTTAACCTGGAGATCTCTACCGATCTGGCGCAAATAGCGACCGAACTAGGCATCAGAAGTATTACATGAACCCCCCGAACTAAGAAGAAGGTTTCTTCAGAGGGCCGACCCCTTAGGGGGCGGCAAAACCCACCCAAACAGCAAGGACTCCACTCACTCCTACCCCCTCTATCTCACGCCCCTGGTCGAAGCAGCGCGCGCGGCCTCCCCCCTCCATTTGCTAGGAAAGGAAACGGGGGGGGGGGGGGGGGAAGGGGTGTGATAGGAAAGGGAGGGTAGTTAGGAGTAGCACTAGCAATCTGCCCCACGCCGTGCATGTAGCGGCTAGTTTTTTAAGATTTTTTATACAGTATACAGCATACATACAATATACCCACAAACGACGATAACGTCTAACGTCCACAAAGTACAGAGTGTGGCGCACGTCGATCTAGAGTTAGCTTGCGAATGTGGATGCGCGACCACAAGCGTACAAGTATGGAAAATTCCAAAATATGAAAATACAAATATGTCTCCAGCTCCAGCCCTCTAGTAGCCCGGTCACTCACTATGCGGGTGCGGAGGGCACCAGCTACAATGGATGAATGAAGGGCAAAATAAGCTCCCTATAGGTTCCGGTAGGATGGATCAGCAAAAAAAATTGGGGGTTCTCCGGCGAAATTTTCGAAAAATACCGAATTTCAGGCCTTCGAAGACGGTGCGCGAAATACAGTCGGGCCCCCCTCCGGTATATTTTTAGTGAGGCTCTTCATGCGGGGCACAAGCATGGAATGACGAGGAAACCTTGGACGCCAACTCACTGGGTCTACAAGGCGTGGTTCTATGCACACTGGACCATAAGTCAAGCTCATAATTTTGCACTTAAATGTGTACGAACGTATCACAAAACTCAAGACGTTTACGTTGACCACTAGTCACCAAGGGCTAGAGCGGCTAATTTGGCACCACGACCGGGCGGACGGCATGGTCTTTTTTTTCATCCCTTTCAACTAGTGACAGCAAACGACGTCAAATCAAGATATGCTGCCCTAGTGGCCGAGCGAGTTGCCCTCTCCAGCCTCGCACATCTTGTCGAATATCGGCATTGGCGCGAAAACCGCCCGAACGTTAACGTACCAAGATGCGCTCGAGTACCGAACTTTCGAACGCTACCGGGCGCGCTGCCGGCGCTTTCTCGGTCTCGCACTGGGATAGAATGCCGCACCAGGCACCATATCCATAGATGCCGACCTAGCAGCCACGCCAATCGCCGCCGCCGCCCGCGCGCATCGCGAAATCGACGGCCGTGTGTGGCGCCGATGACTACGCTAACGTCACCCGGCCGAACGGGCCGAGCGCCCAACTTCCGAACGCTACCGGGCGCGCTGCCGGCACTTTCTCGGTCTCCCACTGGAAAAGAATGCCGCACCAGGCGCGATATCCAAATAAGCCGCCCTAGCAGCCATGCCAATCGCCGCCGCAGCCCGCGCGCATTGCGCCATAGTCGGCCGTCTATGCGCCGACAACACGCCAACGTTACTCGGCCGATGGGCCGGAGTGCCCAACTTTCGAGCGCGACCGGGCGCGCTGCCGGCGCTTTCTTGGTCTCCCACTGGGATAAAATGCCGCACCAGGCACCATATCCATAGATGCCGACCTAGAAGCCACGCCAATCGCCGCCGCCGCCCGCGCGCATCGCACCGTAATCGGCCGTCTATGGCGCCGACAACACACCAACGTCACTCGGCCGAATGGGCCGGAGTGCCCAACTTTCGAGCGCGACCGGGCGCGCTGCCGGCGCTTTCTTGGTCATCAACTCAGATAGAATGGCCCACCAGACACCATATCCACAGATGCCGACCTAGCAGCCACGCCAATCGCCGCCGCCGCCCGCGCGCATCGCACCGTAATCGGCCGTCTATGGCGCCGATGACTACGCCAACGTCACTCGGCCGAATGGGCCGGAGTGCCCAACTTTCGAGCGCGACCGGGCGCGCTGCCGGCGCTTTGTTGGTCTCCCACTGGGATCATCTGGCCCACCAGGCACCATATCCACAGATGCCGCCCTAGCAGCCACGCCAATCGCCGCCGCCGCCCGCGCGCATCGCACCGTAATCGGCCGTCTATGGCGCCGACAACACGCCAACGTCACTCGTCCGAATGGGCCGGAGTGCCCAACTTTCGAGCGCAACCGGGCGCGCTGCCGGCGCTTTCTTGGTCATCCACTTAGATAGAATGGCCCACCAGGCACCATATCCACAGATGCCGACCTAGCAGCCACGCCAATCGCCGCCGCCGCCCGCGCGCATCGCACCGTAATCGGCCGTCTATGGCGCCGACAACACGCCAACGTCACTCGGCCGAATGGGCCGGAGTGCCCAACTTTCGAGCGCGACCGGGCGCGCTGCCGGCGCTTTCTTGGTCATCCACTGGGATAGTCTGGCCCACCATACACCATATCCACAGATGCCGACCTAGCAGCCACGCCAATCGCCGCCGCCGCCCGCGCGCATCGCACCGTAATCGGCCGTCTATGGCGCCGACAACACGCCAACGTCACTCGGCCGATGGGCCGGAGTGCCCAACTTTCGAGCGCGACCGGGCGCGCTGCCGGCGCTTTCTTGGTCATCCACTGGGATAGTCTGGCCCACCATACACCGTATCCACAGATGCCGACCTAGCAGCCACGCCAATCGCCGCCGCCGCCCGCGCGCATCGCACCGTAATCGGCCGTCTATGGCGCCGATGACTACGCCAACGTCACTCGGCCGATGGGCCTGAGTGCCCAACTTTCGAGCGCGACCGGGCGCGCTGCCGGCATTTTCTTGGTCATCCACTCAGATAGAATGGCCCACCAGGCACCATATCCACAGATGCCGACCTAGCAGCCACGCCAATCGCCGCCGCCGCCCGCGCGCATCGCACCGTAATCGGCCGTCTATGGCGCCGATGACTACGCCAACGTCACTCGGCCGAATGGGCCGGAGTGCCCAACTTTCGAGCGCGACCGGGCGCGCTGCCGGCGCTTTGTTGGTCTCCCACTGGGATCATCTGGCCCACCAGGCACCATATCCACAGATGCCGCCCTAGCAGCCACGCCAATCGCCGCCGCCGCCCGCGCGCATCGCACCGTAATCGGCCGTCTATGGCGCCGACAACACGCCAACGTCACTCGGCCGAATGGGCCGGAGTGCCCAACTTTCGAGCGCGACCGGGCGCGCTGCCGGCGCTTTGTTGGTCTCCCACTGGGATAATCTGGCCCACCATGCACCATATCCACAGATGCCGACCTAGCAGCCACGCCAATCGCCGCCGCCGCCCGCGCGCATCGCACCGTAATCGGCCGTCTATGGCGCCGACAACACGCCAACGTCACTCGGCCGAATGGGCCGGAGTGCCCAACTTTCGAGCGCGACCGGGCGCGCTGCCGGCGCTTTCTTGGTCATCCACTTAGATAGAATGGCCCACCAGGCACCATATCCACAGATGCCGACCTAGCAGCCACGCCAATCGCCGCCGCCGCCCGCGCGCATCGCACCGTAATCGGCCGTCTATGGCGCCGATGACTACGCCAACGTCACTCGGCCGATGGGCCTGAGTGCCCAACTTTCGAGCGCGACCGGGCGCGCTGCCGGCGCTTTCTTGGTCATCCACTGGGATAGTCTGGCCCACCATACACCATATCCACAGATGCGGACCTAGCAGCCACGCCAATCGCCGCCGCCGCCCGCGCGCATCGCACCGTAATCGGCCGTCTATGGCGCCGACAATACGCTAACGTCACTCGGCCGATGGGCCTGAGTGCCCAACTTTCGAGCGCAACCGGGCGCGCTGCCGGCGCTTTTTCGGTCATCCACTCGGATAGAATGGCCCACCAAGCACCATATCCACAGATGCCGCCCTAGCAGCCACGCCAATCGCCGCCGCCGCCCGCGCGCATCGCACCGTAATCGGCCGTCTATGGCGCCGACGATACGCTAACGTCACTCGGCCGATGGGCATGAGTGCCCAACTTTCGAGCGCAACCGGGCGCGCTGCCGGCGCTTTTTCGGTCATCTTTTGCAATAGAATAGCCCTGCAGGCATAATCTCTACAGATGCCGCATTAGCAGCCAAAGTTTTCGGCCTTGCGGTCTCGGCGCACGCCATCGCGGTGAAGGCGGAGGTGAGAGGTGAACACCCCACACACCAGCTTTCAAGATTTCGGATCACTGGGGGGCATGAACGCGAGGGACCCGGCCAAGCTGCTCTTGGGGGTTCAAGGCAGGTCCGGAACGGCCGGTCGCGGCCCGCCCGTCGCGCCCCAAGGCCAATTGAGGTGTTTCACCTCCCATCGTCCGAGCGAGCGCTTCTCGACGTCAATCGGGCCGTGGCCCTGGGCGTCGGGCCGGATCGAATCGAGGCATTCCTGCGGTGCGAGGGGCCAGGATGGATCAATACGAGTGTGTGCGACCCTTGAGCACCAGCGTGCGACCTACCCTTGACCCCCCACCCTGCTCGCGAGTGCTCTGGGCTCTCCATGGCCACCACCTCCAGGCCATTCTTCGGCCGATCGCGGGCGATCGGACGTCGCGGAAGCTCCGCGTTTCTAATAGTGATGCGCCCCACATTCACCATTCCGATTCCCTCCCGTGAGCGCCCGCCTCAATCTCCCAAAATAGCCCGCCACGCGCGGGGGAAGGGAGGGGAGTCCCTCACCGACGCCATTGCCCTTCGTGGGGCGGGAGGGGGTCGTTCGGAGGGGGGAGGGAGTTGGCGGGGCAGGTAGGGGGGGACCCTAAGGAATCCTTGGACACCCAGGGGAGGTGGAAAATAGTGGTTAAAATGAGTGAGTGACCGGGCTACCTCTAGTCTACGGAGACGGAGGTGGAGGTTGCGAGAGAAACGAGAGAGAGTAGGAGGATCATATTAGATGGGAAATACGGTGCGGGGTCCTGCAAATACTGCCAAATACGGATGCATTTGGCCTCCGGCCAAATACACTGCGAATACGTTCGAAGCCTACAACCTACAACACAGGACGTGCTTCAACTACAGCCCAATACATATGCATTAGGCCTCCTCCGGCCAAAAACGGTAAATACGTATTTCCAATTTAAGACGATAATGTAAATTAATATAGCACAGAACAGCGACAGCGGTGGAGGATTATGTACAGAAATAGAGAGAGCGGCACAACGCGCTGGGGTTGATGAGGAGAGAGAGGTGGTGTGGGGGGCAGGCTTGCGGGAGGTCGAGAAAGAGATAAAAATGATGGAAAGATGTATATCTCACGAGGAGAGAGATGAAAGGTGGGAAATGAGAGAAAAGCACTCTCATAGAGAAAATTGGGAGGATAGGAGAGTCGATCAGCAGCAGTACCGTACATATGTTTGTGAATGTTTATGTGTATATGTGCGCGCCGAGGGGGCGCGGACTGTTCTCTCTCTCTCTATTTCTCTCCCTCCCTCCCTCCCTCCCTCCCTCCCTCTCCCCCCCCCCTCCCTCCCCCTCGTCTCACTCTCTGCGTGGCGACGGCGGCGGCGTACGGGCTGCGGTTGGGAGCGCGCGGCCGCGCTGCCGCGCCGGATGAGCGGAGACAGCCTTGCGCTTGGGGTAATCGAGGCAGCGCTGCTTGGGCTGGCGCTGCTTCTGCCGCTAGGTGTTTCGCTCTGCCTCTTCCGGCTCTGCTGCCGCTCACAGGGCTTCTTGCGGGTCGGCTGCTGTTCGGCCAAACCGGAGGGCTGCGTCGAAGTCCTTCCCACGCTCAGCGAGGACGAGGAGGCTGCTGCCGGACAGCCGATTGTGCGCCGCCGCTCTCGGGCACTGTGGAGTGGATCCCACAGTGGAGGGGCGATGCAGCGGCTACCCAGCACTTCGCCCTCCGCAAAATGTCCAGAGGCGCCCCGACTCATACGGTGCTACTTCCACACCACACCACGCCGAAGAATCGGTCAGGTGCCCGTCGTGCTCGATGTACCCCTCGAGGACGTTCAGACGGTCCAGGTGCATGGGCAGAGCCAAGTGCAAGCGCCAGTGTTTGCGGCCGCTTCGCCTGCCGCTGGCGCCGGCGTACTACTTGATGCAAACCCATGCGTCCACTCCGCAGGAATTGCACGAAGCACTTCGCATGGCATGTTCATCGTCGGGAGCCTCACCGCATATGGCCTTACTGGACGGTGAGCCGGAGATATTGAGAGTGCAGTACCAAAACAGTCGGAGCGGGAAGCGGGTGCCGTTAAGTGGCAATGTGGTAGACGTCAGAAGAACACTAGCTCGAGTGCATTGCCTTCACGTCACGCCTATGAAAGGGCGCGATGAACGGCCGCGTGCATCGGAAGAGCCACCCTCGCCGTCAAGGGCAGAACCAAGGGCAGCAAGGTCGATCTCGGCGATGCGGGTGGATGACATAGAGCTCGTCGACGTGTCTCTCGCCGGGTGTTGTGGCGTGCAGTCTTGCCACGGGGGCCTAGCCATCACGTCGTCGTACGCCGCGCAGAACACCGCCGAGCTAGTCAACCTGGAGGAGGAGAAAGGGGCATTGCTCGGTGCTGAACTTAGCGCACCGGCTGGTGATGGGAGGGGACGGCCGCAGTGCAGTCGTTTGATAGCGTGTAGACGAAATGTATCTTTGTAGCGAGTAGCACAACTAACTTTATAGTTCGTTACCATGGAGCGCGCCGCCGAGCCCCTCCACCCTCCTCTCCTTCGGCCCCCCCGCCGAGGGCGCCCCCCCGTACCCATGGAGGAAGCGACCGCGTCCGCCCGCGGAGGCCGAGCAGATGAGTGCGACACCGGTCGCGCCACAAGGCCCGTGGCCCTGGCCACACCAGGCACAGCAGCCATGTTGGCCCACCTCATGGTGGGCCACAGGCTGTGGTAGGCAGCAGAGGAGCACCAGACCGAATCCGCAATACCTCCAGCAAGCGCATGCCTTACTTATGGCAAGGGCCTCTCCCACCCTGGAGACGGCCGCGCGCTGCCCCGGCAGCGTGGCCCGAGACCGGGTGGCCCTTATGGGCACAATTTCAACACAGCTCTCTATACGTATACGTATCAAGACACCGTCCTCCCACCACATCAGCACACAACCCCATCAAGACACGAGAGCCCAGCGGCTAGGGCCAGGTCAGAGTTTGTCGCATCCGCGATCGACATTTTTGTTTTAGAAGTTGTTTCCCGGAACCGGCTCTCCACTAAAGAGGGAACTGGGGAAGGGGGAGGGGGTTGTTAGGGGTTAAGGTTGGGTAGAAGGGAGGTCCACAAGCACACTGCCCCACGCCGCACGTGTAGCGGTGATTTTTAAGAAGATTTTTTTTGTATGTTCGGCCACCTGCAAGCTAGCAGCCTTGCGGATCAAGTGCAGGCAGGCTTGATGTTGCGATATAATGATCGTCCGTGTTAAGTGAGTGTGAGTGTTGTATACGTAGTGAAAGTATGTTGAAACTACTAGCTACGCTACTACTAACTACTACTACCACCATCGTCCGATGTTGTATGTGTGCGTGTGGCGTGCTAATGCTAAGTCTTAAGTCCGAAGAAACCATAATATGATAAAGGCAACTGAGCTAATAGTCAGTATAGAAACTGAGGCGAACGCCACCTGACACACTTAACGGCCGTAACGCACACATGCACACGCCTTGAAGGCAGGAACGAGAACGTCTTCGACGTACTTCAGAGGCAGCTTCACTGCGTCGCACTTGTCGTACGAAGAACAACTGGGCGGGTCAAAGGTGACAGGAGTGTCCACGCGGTGGGGCACGAAATTCTTGAATGGCTGTTGTTCTGATGTCCAGTTGCGCATGTACTCACTTTGGGGCGGAAGGGCTGTGGCTGAGGCCTTCGTCCTTCTGCGCCAGTTCTTCACAAAGTTGGGGTCTGACCACCACTCGTCCCGCTGCCACTCTAAGTAGGTACTTAGCATATGGCATATGGGGCATAACCTGTTAATACCCAATTAATACCGCCCTACCGCCCGCGCGCGCACGCGTGCGTGTGCGTGCGTGTGCGTGCGTGCGAGCCCAAGTAATGATAAATAAATGCGCAAGCTCAAGCTCAATCAAGCTCTCACTCATTCACAATTGGCTGCTGCGAGCTGCGAGCAAAGCATGCTCTAAGCTTTCATCTGCTTGGGAAGCCTTGAGATCATCGTCATCGTGCAACTTACCGGCCTTTGTTAGAGAACATCCGTTCAACTCCGGCCGAGCTCGCAGGCCTACCGAGATAACGTCGGGCCATCTTAGCAAGGACGGGCAGCCCACCCGGGCCGCTGTGGACGCGCTGATTCCACCATCCACCATGCTAACACTAACACGCCGAGGTCTAAGTTGTCTTCGTCTTCAGCCAGCAGCCGGCAGGTTCAAGTATCAAGTACCGCTCCAAACCATCAAGCACCTCAGCTTCCACTTCCTCGGATGCCATCGTGCCATGTCGCTCGTACTAGACAATAGAGGGGGCTATGGGAGCGGAAGAAAGGCGAGGAGGGCGTGGGCGTGGGCGGGCGCACAATGGCTCAACAAAGAGTAAACAGTTTACAGTAAAGCCAAACCCAAACAAATAATAAAAATGAAATAGAAATATAGCTAACCAATCATCTAGATACATCTCAGTTATCTAAGTTAACTAGCTAGACTTTGGCATTATCTCGAAGAAAGTAATTAGCTGCGGGCACTATCTTTAAGTAGGTACTTAGCCATGATCCACTATCTACTCCTAAGTACTTAGTGCTTACAAGGCCCCCTGTTCCACGCCTTAAGCGGCAGCACCTCGAGGTGCAAGACACTTGGCCTTGACTCGAACATCTGGCCCCTCGGACCTCGGACCCAGCCATAGCCTCACCACCCCCACCTATTCCTGCCGCTCAGGAGCCACCCTCGGATGAGAAGCAAGGCGACTCTGAGTCAGATTCCACATATGACCTGCCCTTCCAGCAAGAGTCCAAGAGGGCGACTTCAGGCGCCCTTCTAGGGCACGCCACGGTGTACGCCGCGATCGTGCAGAGCTCTATCGCCCTGGCACCATCGCGGTGATCAGGGCGGCCGAGAGGAGGGAGAGCGACGCCATCGCTCGCGCTCTCTCCAGATCAGAACCGGCTAAAACTCCTCTTACAATTCTCTCACACCACTATGAAACGCGCACTCACGCGCCAGCGGTGCGCCTCTGTACAACGCCGTGGCGAACAGGCACCGCATGGCGCGGCCCGGGCCTGCGCCGGGTGCGCGCGGCTCGCGTGCGCATACCCCGCACGCGTGATCACCAATCTATGCAATTGCGAGCGCCAGGTGGTGCGGGCACATTGCGGCGTTGGCATTGGCAGCCGTGTGCACAGCAAGCGCAGGGCCCAAGTAGCACACGCGCCTGCGCGCACATGCGCGCGAGCATCTCTGCCGCACATGGCGCCCTTGCTGCTAGGTGCCCACCGCCAGCTACTCGGCGTAGGTGCTGAGCACTACTGGCCTGCTGCAGGGCGCACCGAGCCGCTGACACTCCGGCCGCCACTGCGCGGGCCTCAAGCCTTGCTGAGACGCTCGCTTGCAGCTGCTTGCGCTATGGCGACAAAGCTATTGCCACTTCGGGGTTTGCACGTGCGCATTTGCTTGGAGCAAGCCAAACAGACCGTTGTAAGTGGAGCAGCGGAGAGTTGAGTGAAACAGGATGAGGTGAACGTGGGGTTGAATTGCATACTGCTTGATAAATGACATACTTCGGGATCTCGTGCTTGGTCATATCCACCTCACGTGAGCTAGCATCTTCAATCCTCAACCATGATGGCTACTGTAACTGCTTGAACACGTTGAGGCATCGTCATTCTCCGTCTCTTCACGGGGGCGTTTCTCTCCTCGTTCGTCTCTCGAAGTTGAGCTTTTCATTCGCGCATCGGCGGTAGCCCGGATGGACATGGAAGTCCCATCTGTATTGCTCGTCTTACTCTTGGATTCCTCCCTTCTTTTGTCCTCCCCATCTCTCTTGGACTTCTTCGTCGCCTTCTTCGCCGCCTTCTTCGCCGCCTTCTTCTCCGCCTTCTTCTCCGCCTTCTTCTCCGCCTTTTTCTCGGCCTTGGCAATAGCCTTAAGTTCAGCCTTGAGCTCTTTTCGACGCTCCTTCTCCCTCTTGCGCGCCTCTGCATCAACCTCATCAGCCACGCCATTTTCATCACCACCGTCTTCGTCATCAACCTGCCAAGGAAGCACATAGTGGACTGGTTGTTGCAACGCTTACGCCTGGAATACAGATGTCAACAATTGCGCCGTATGGGCGGCGCACATAGTTTGCCATTGGGTCAACATCGTCTTCATCATCAATATTCCCAGAAGCCACGGATTTTGCAGCCGGTTGTGGCGCAACCGATGACACCCCTGCCCCGACGATTTTCGACGATGAGACAGCTGATGTGGGTAGTGCACCGCATTCTCGGCTGGAGTGACTTCCTTTCGGTGCATGAGCCGTGAAGGTGTATATTCGTGTCGAATCGCCAAATATGATCTGAGCGCCCTCCTTGACAGGAGTATACTTCTTGGGCTCGAGCTTGCTGCCATCCAACTTCGTGCCGTACCTGGAGCCAAGGTCGACGAGGAAGGTCTCTCCCGTGAAGGAGTGAACAATTGCAGCGTGCTCGCGCGAGATGGACTCGTGGTCGAGGCGGACCGTCCCGCGCTCAGGCTCGTTGGGCACCTTGCGGCCGAAGAGCGCTGCTCGCTCTGCAAGCAGCACTTCGCCCATTCGCCGGCCGTCCTTGCTGATCAGTAGAAAGCGCGGGCCTCCCACCGGCTTGCTCGCCCAGCCAGGCGGCCGCCAAACTGGCTCTCCCATCGGGACAAGGGAGACGGAGGGACGGAAACAGAGGAGGAAGAGAAGGAGGGGGGTTCAGGCGCCCGACGCCCGACGCGGCGCCCTGTCCACTGTTCAGACGGTTCACACTACTTCTGGTCAGCGATAGCTTTGAAAATCACAGTTGGAAATTCATAAGTTATCAGACAGCCACGACACTTGATCCACCTCGTGTCGTATTCCATACGATGACAGACTTTTACTTCTAACCGGTGGGTTATTTTAAGCCTCAAGGTCTCGTCGGCGACATTCTACCCCTTCTCTTACTTTCTTTCGATGTCACCAAACGTTCCACGACTGTCTTCTGTCTTCTCCTCATGCATCGGTTGTAGTCTTCCGTCTTCTCTTCGTGTATCGGCGGTAGCTCCCCAGCGAGGTCTGCCCTCGTTGTTCCGACTTCTCTGTCGCATGTCTGTGCGCCGATGAGTTGCCTTGGTGCCGATGCTTGACAGTCCGTCCTGGGTGTGGTTAGTTTTCGCCCTGTTTGGTTTAGTTCGTGTGTGTCTGTGTGGCGAGGGATCTTTTTGAGTCCCTGCGTTGTAGTCTCTCGTGTCTACCTTGGACCTAGGGCCAGGTCAGAATTTCGTTTGAAACCCGCCCAAATTTCTTCGGATATTTCGCTCAGATTTCGCGTTCACTGCCCCAAATTTCGCAAATATTTTGCGAGGTGCGAGCGCTCCCGCGCTCGCGCGCTAGCCTGACCTAGCTACCTATACTATATAGCACATTGCATATAGCCCCGCCGCCGCTGCTATCTGTATTTGGCTACATGAATGGGCTTTTCACTTTTCACCTAGATGGGATTCGCCTCATCGGCCTTCTCCCACAGCGGTTGTGTACGATGCCCATCTTGCGCTCAGGTAGCGCCTTGGAGCGAGGGGCGGGCGATGGCACGGGACGAGGCGCCTTCAAAGGGTCAGCCCTCGAGGGAGGGGCCGGCTTGGAACGCGACATCGTCTTCGAAGGACGCGCCGCTTCCAAACGCGAGGATGACACGGAAGATGGACGACCCTCGGAGCTCTTGCGTGAACGACCCGTGGCTGGCGGTGACGCGTCTGCTGCAAACGACTTGGGCCTCTTGCGCTCCTCCTCCTCCTCCTCGTCTTCCTCCTCCGAAGAGGATGCGCAGCGCGCACATCTGCAGAGCGCACAGCTGCAGCGCGCACATCTGCAGCGCGCACAGCTGCAGCGCGCACAGCTGCAGCGCGCAGTCGTTTTTTTTGGTTGTTTCGAACCGGTGTGCGCACAGAATCCGCCGTATTTCACGAAATCGTGCTTCGCGCCGGCATCCGATGGTACGCATCGGGGTTTCCGCTCGCACGTGACTCCTTGGCGAGAACCATCAGCCGATCATGGTGATTCTTGCGAAACATCTCGAAGCGGCGAAACAACCGCTCCTCACTCTTCTGTTTGTGGATTGAGCCAGAGTGATCTCGTCACCAGTCACCTGCTCTAGGTTGCGTTTGGGGAAAGCGGTGGTGCGCGCGTGGAGTACGCAAGGCGCGGCGCGCGCCTGTAGTACGCCTTCGCGGACGGGTTTTGTAGTAGGAGCGGCGGAAGAGGTCGTTGTCTTGGCCACTTGAAGGTCTGCATTTCCGCCTCTTTCTGTTTCGTGGCTGGCGCGACCTTTATAACGTTATTCTGGACCAGGTGTCTCCGCAATGATGTGTGATGTGTGTGTGTGTGTGTCTTCGGAGGGGTGAACTCGGCCGATGCGCAGCAGCTCGACTTGCACCAACGACCGACTCGAGCTCAGCGAGTGGAACGGACGAGGGAGAGCGTGCATCTCGTCCACGAGTTGACGCGCACACTCGACTGAGTCAACGACCAGCGAGTGCGCGCGCCACTTCGGTGGCGTGTTTGTGTGAATATGTGACCCCCTTTCGGGGGGGGGGGGGTTCATGATAACACGCGCATCGCGTCAGGTCTACTTTTTTTTTTCAAAAACAGCTTGAGTCCTTCAGTCACACTGGAGTTTGTCCGCCCATCGTACGAGGAGCTCTCGGTGTGGGCCGCGGAGCAGGGTGACCTGAGCTGTGCACTCTGGCGGCGGCGCGTGGTCACCCGCGTGTGCTCGAGTGGTTGCGCACCGCGCAAGCGGAGCCTGCTTCGTCGTCCTGGTGCCCGTCTTCTTCCTTGCCGTGATCTTGCTTCCCCCACCCCTGCCCCTTGCCCTTGCTCGGTCGCGCAGTAGTGCAGCACGTGCGTCTGGGGGGTTGTGTCGTCCGAGGCGGAGGGGGCGGCGTCGTGCGCGCGCGCGTGGGGGCTTGGACGCAGCGTGCGCAGTGCGCGCGCGCGCTCTGGGTCAAGCCGTGCGTGCCGCAACTGTCGGCGCTCCCAGGCCTGCGCTGGGTCTCTCCCCCGGTGGCAGGCAGGGCCTCTATTTATAATTAAGATAAATATATAAAATATACGAGTTTTTGTTTTTTGAGTTTTACGTTTTTGTTGTATTCAGGCCTTTTGTCATGAATATTTCGGCATGAGTACGAGCCTTCTTCGTTATATACCGTCTTCTATGTTCGTCGTGGTCGCGCAAGGCGCGCAGATTCGGATTCTCCCTGGGCTCAAGTCCTGGTTCGCCGATTTTCGTCTCGAAATTCGAGGATTTGAGTTTTACTTTTACCGTTACGGTAATTATCCACGCGTTTAAGTTTAAGGCAAGAAATGCAGGTAACAGAACTGGGCCCCTCGCGTTCAGACCCCCCCCCCTGCATCCCCCCCCCACCCTTCTGCATTTCACCCCCCTCCGCAGCCCTTTGTCGTCACGGATGTCCCTCCATCCTCTCCCTCTCCTGTATTTACTTTCTAAGTCCTATGAGGGCTCTCTCTCTTCACGTGAGGAGAGGCGACGGGCCCCCTCTCTTCTTTGAAGATCACCGCCCGTCAGCGGCTCGTATTTCTTGAGAAATACGCGCTTGTCGACACACACACACACACACACACACACACACACACACACACACACACACACACACACACACACACACACACACACACACACACACACACACCACCACCACCACCACCAACCGCCGGGTGTGACCGTGATGAAAGGATGAAAGGCGGCAATTGGCAATTGGCGATAAACAATCGTTAGACCAACGGCATACAATTGCGTGTATTAGTAGCACGTCTAACAATGACGCCTTCTCCCATGGACGTGCAATACAACCGAAACACGCCGTGCGCTTAAGCGCGGAACGTCTTGCGACTCCTGCACACGCGTGGGTTCGCGTTTGTGCACTTCGTTGTTTGAGGCAAACAGCCGCTTGTGGAGAGCGTGGATGCCTCACACTGCAGGTCGGGCTGCCCACGAGCTTGCACAAGACCGTCGCGCCATCGTCGTGGATTTTTCGATGGGTAGTCGCTGCCGATTGATCGGCCGGTCGGAGCGACGTGTGTGCACCAAGTAAGCGGTGTAGCAATCCCCTCTACACGGCACCTCTCGCTCCAGGACGCCGCCCCTCCGCACGGCCATCAGGCGGCGCGCTGTCGACCGCACCCGAGCAAGAGGCACGTGAGCACACGCCACATTAGATCCTATTCCAGTACGTGCCCCTGCGCAGCGAGTTAATGTCGCCGATGTACTTGAGGTTGGAACCGATGGCAGCGAAAGCTACCTCTTGATCCCAGATCACCTTGTCAGCCACGCGCTGCACGTCCGCGGTCGTGATGTTGTCGATGCGCGCGAGCGTCTCGGCGAGGTTCATGCGCCGACCGAAGGTGAGTAGCTGGCGGCCCATCTCCTCTGCCGAGGGCGAGCTGCCGTCCATCTCCTTGAGGATGTTGAGCTTGAGCTGCGCCTTGCCCCTAGCAAGGTCCTCATCGGAGACACCCATTGTGAGCGCGAGCATCTCGTCCTGAAGGATCTGGAAGAGGGTGGAGTAGTCATCGTACGTGTGCAAGTCAGCGGTCACATAGAGGCCGAAGAGGCCAGTGTCGTTGTAGCACGTGCAGAAGGGCTGCACGGCCTGCGCAACCCGGTACTTCGCAAGCTGCGAAACCATGGGGGCGGTAGCGTGCGCGGCGCCTGAGTTCTTGGCGTCATACGTGCCCAGAAGTGACTGGCACAGCATGAGGGTGTAGATGTCGGGGTCAGTCCACTTAAGGCCCTCAAATGAGAGTGCGAAGTGGGCAGACGGCATATCCTCCTTGAAATCGCGCACGTCAGCGCCACAGAAGAGCGAGGCCTGGTCTTCAAATGTGTAGCCGGGAGGTGCCACCGTCGGCACATTGCCGAAGTACTCGCCGGCCAGATCGACCACCTGGTCGTGGTCAACGCCACCCGAGGCGGCCAACACCATTCGCGGAGCGGTGTAGTGCGTCTTGATGTATCGGGTGATATCATCAGGAGAGATGGTGTTGATGTTCTCCACCGGGCCCAGGATCGTGCGCGCGAGCGGCGTGCCCACATAGGCGACCTCGTGCAGCCGATCGAACACGACCTGCACAAATCCAGCAAAGGGAGGCTCACGGGGGAGGCTCACGGATGAGCTGAGCGTTGAGGTCGCCAGGGGAGAGATCCGCATTGCTGAAAGCGGGCACGATCATGTACCTCCTCAATCTGACTCTCCACCTCCTCCATCTCCCGTAGAATAACCTCGCGCTCGCGGTTCACAGCGTCCTGAGGCGCGCGGTGTTGGGAGCTCTCAGTAGCAGTGACGTCTCTCAGTAGCAGTGACGTCTCTGCGCAGCAACGTGCAGAGTATTTCATGCCGGTGCAAGGAGCACGCAGGGCTGCATGCGTGCGGGCGTTGGGACACTGTGGTGCAGACCGGTGAGAAAGTCGAATTGAGCAGGATGTCCGAAAGTAGCTCGACAGCCTTCGGCACGTCCTGCTTCATCACCTTTGCGTAGTAGACCGTCTGCTCGCGCGATGTATACGCGTTGAGGTGCGCGCCCATATTCTCGACCTCCATCTCAAGCTGGGTCTGGCTGCGCTTGGAAGTGCCCTTGAAGGCCATGTGTTCCAGGAAATGGGCGACTCCATTCGTCGCCTCTGTCTCGTACCGCGAGCCCGTGTCGATCCAGACACCCACAGTCGCAGAGTCTCCGCCAGTCGACTCAGTCGCAACTCGCATCTGGTTGGGCAAAGTCTTGAGCAGGGTGGGCTGCTGGGCGACTGCGATGCTGCTGAAGGCGCGCCGGCTCGCCGGACCCTTGAGCGCGGCGCGGGCGTGCAGCATGCTGCCAGAGAGAAGGGCGGGACGGGGAAGGGAGGTGGGGCAGTGGAGAGGGAGGAGAGAGGGGGCGGTGCGGGCCCCGAACGAGGGGGAGCGGGCTGGGGGGGGGGGGGGGGGGGAGAGAGAGAGAGAGAGAGGGAGAAAGGGGGGAGGTGGGGGGGGGGAGGGGGGGGGGCGGGGGGGGGGGAGGAGAGGGGGGAGGAGAGGGGGGCGGGGGGGGGGGGGGGGCAGCGCGGCTTGGGGGGGGGGGCGGGGGGAAGAAAAGAAAACGCCGCGCCCCCTCTCTACTCTTTCTTTACTCAAGTTCATACCGTGTACCGATCTCCTGCTGGGGCGGTCCGTCGGCCCCCGGAGGAAGCCAGCACAGCTGCGGCATGATGGATGGCGCAGGGGCAGAGGCTCAGGGTGCATGCGGCGACACTACGTCGCCGGGGGCAGCGCGCCGCACGCGCGCACGGCGAGCGAGGCCGGATCCGGCGGTGGCGACGAGCGCACCTGATGGGGATGCAGAGGACCTTCGCGAGGAGGGGCGCGGCGCACAGCGCGACCATTGGGCGAGTGGGCCTGTATCATACACCAACGGCAGGCGCCCGCCACCGTCGGTGGATACGAAGCAGAAGGCCCTGAAGGTCATCTGCTGCTGGTACCAACCCGACGCCGATCACTCGACGCCTCGAACAAAGCAGCAATGGGCTGCAGGGTTCGGCGTCAACAAGCGGCGTATCACGTACTGGGAGGAGCGCATTGGCGACGAGATGCTCGACCGCATTCCTCGAGGCGTCCTCCCCCTGCCAAAGAGGCCTTCAAGGCCAGATGGCGAGCCTCAGAGGGAAGCAGTCCGCGAAGCACGCCCAGCACTGTGCACGTCGGCTGTTTGCACGCTTACGACCTGGACGAGCTCATGAACTCTTTCAGAGCGCGGTGTTCGCGCGTGGGCGATTCGCGGCCCTACGGTAGCAAGGGCACGCGTGGATTGTACAGGGAAGGGGTGCAATGGGCGGCGAGTGAGATAGTCCGTGCCAAGCTGGCTGCGGATGGGCGGCGGGCGGCTGAGTTCCCCCCCACTTCGCTGGTGGTAGTGGCGGCTAGCTAAGATGAAGATGCTGTAACAGTACTAATATAAGCAAAAAAAACCTTTTAATTTTCTCGCCTCACGCGTGGCACTGGGGTCCCTTTCGTAGCCACGCCCTTTTCCCTTCCTCTCCCTCACTCCCTGCCTTGCGGCAACTCCCCATGTGCTTTACTGTGGGTTAGGGAGACCAAAAGCGTTCAATTATCCCCTTCCCTGCTAACACCTTTCATTGTCACCTGGAGATTACTTGACTCAACTTGACACTCCACATGTTGAAACACACACGTGATCTGACTCCATTCACTCGATTTGGGGCAGGGTCGATGTCTCGTTGAAATCACGATCCACGTCTCACACTCACACACAGCACTGATGAGTGTATGTCCATACCAAAGAGCACCGACCGCGTAAAAGCAGACAACAAGTTTCGTCACACGTCTATAAGGAGGATACTTGGAAGGGTGAGCAGTTCCCTGCAGTTGAGTGGTTCCCTGTTCCCTGCAATTGAGCAGTTCCCTGCAGTTGAGCAGTTCCCCGCCCCCCTGCCGCCCACCCTGCGTTGCCTACCCGCCCCCCTCTCCAGCCGGAGAGCGCCTGACTCACCACTGGTTGCCAAATCTGCGACACCACTGACTTCGGGCGCTCGACTGGCGATCTCTACGGCCTCAGCAGCATCCTCGCAGTTTGTCGCTGCAGCACTCCAGCAACCCCGGGAGTGCGCAACGCTACCCCTTCGCCGTCTGAAGGAGCCTAGGCCCGAGACATGACCATTAATGCAAGCCGGGGCGCTCAGATGACCCGCCCGCCCGCCCCCGGGCTCTGCCGGGGTCTCTGCAGGGCCTGCTGGGACATCTTCACCTGCGTCTTCACCTGCGTCGGCGTGCGGCATCGGCCAGCGGCTCAGTGCAGCCGCCGATATTCCCAGTTGTAATTATTTTTTATTACAGGCGTTTACGTTTGTTTTGCCACAGGAACACCACACCAGCAGGTCTGCCCCAGCCCACCCCCTGCACTTGGCCCGTTGTAGTGCACGCGGCCCCCCCCCCGATACCAAAGACAAAGGAATGAAGGGGGTGGTGTAAGGGAGTGAGTAAACTGGGGTATAGGCGATGTCGTGAGTGAGTACCGTGAGTACGTGGACTGTATAGCTAGCGTGAGTAGCCCGAATCTTCAGATGTTTTATTATAGGTACATGGTACATAAAGATAGTGAAAATGTGAGACTGTATAGTAGATATCAAGGTATCTTACAAACATGTTCCATGCCTTATTCCCAAGAACGAACGGTGGTATTGCGGTCGTGAAGTCAACGTCGTCCTCGACCACCTTGACGCACTTCGCACTTCTTCGCCGCCGGTCCGTACTACAACATGACCTGCCCCCAGCGGTATGTTCTCACCCTCCCCCTGTGCCGCTGAGTGACCTGTTTTTTTCAAGTGTGTTGCGGATTTCTCATCGCTGATGGGTTGCATTTAGTCTCGTGACAGTTGCCAGTTGCCGGTTGCGCGTCCGGAGGGTCTTTTGTCTTTTGAGGCGGGATATCTTTTCGTCTTAAGCGATGCAGCTGCGTGCACGCACATGCAATCCAACTGTGGCATAGGAGCATGCATACGCATACAGCTGCGGGGCTCGGGCACAAACACCAACAGCCGCCCGCCCGATTCAGAAGACGCACCCATCCCATTCAAAACACAAAACAAGATCCTCAAACCGTTAAACCGTTTTACTCACGCAGAATTGAGAATTGGAAATTGCAGCCGCAAGAACAGCTTGACGCTGAATCCAAACGCTGAACACTCGTGCCGCGCCTGCGGAAGGCCTCTATTCACAAGCTGGGCACGTTGTCGTCGCTGTCGCTCTGTCGCTGGAATGTGCTCCGGTTGTTGTGCTGTTGTTGCATCCTTCTGCGCATTTGCTGGTACGGTGCCTTGGTCATTGGTCTTGCCTATAGCTTTGGGTCCCAAAGGCGTGCGCTCTCTGGCAATCTCGTAGAAAAAGACAGCCACCACTGTGCGCGCAGTGCTTTCGCCAAACCTGTGGTACATGCGAGAGAGCAGCACGTGCATGCGTGCATGTCGCCAGCAATTTCCGTGAACACGACACACGACACACACGACGGGCTCCTTAGCCCCGGCAGCATGAAGGCTACTAGCTACTAGACCCCGTCCCTTTCCCTTTGTCGCACCGCGACCCATAAAATGTGTTAATGTTAAGGATTAATTTTTACCGCTCTTGGCGCTTGATGGAATTGTTTGACCAGGGACCAGCCCCTTTGCAAAGCCTTTGCGTGACCGTGATCTCCCCTCAGACGCTCGCCGCTAACCAGTTCTCTCTTTAACCTCATACCTTATGATTGATTATTGATTAGTTAGTAGTAGTAGTCAGGTACCCCACAAAATATACTACTAGCTAGTAGCTAAATGTAAATGTACGCGCGAAGGAGGGACGGGGGGGGCGAGGGGGGGAGGGGGGGGACTAGCGCCTTAGGTTACACATCAAAGCGCAAAGGCGCGTGGGCGTAGTGAAGAGAGTCCGCCCCATATTGTGGGGTGGCCGATGCCCTATCGACCCTCCAGAGAGTGGGTGCTGGCCCATAGCCATAGCGTTTACAAAGCACAAACAAAAATGGCGGGGTGGCCGGCAAGCAAAACGAACCTCAGAATGCACCTTCTGATATCGAATTACATTATTGCACACAGTGCATACACGTATTGCGTAATACGCACTGACATGATTATCACTAGCACGGCATGCGAGTCTTGTAGCAAGAGGCACGCGCCGGGTCGCACAACATTGCTGCAACTTGCCGCGCAGAGCGAATAGCCGGAGACTCACTACAAAGGAAAAGGGAAGTAGAATAGCGCGCGAATAACCGTGAGGAGCATTACGCAGAGCACAAAAGTACCCTGTCTGCTAGTTGAGTAAATGGCTCAAGAGGACAAGAGAAGTGCAGGAAGGAAACCGATAGGTCGAGCGGCAAGCGATTCTTTGCAAAAGCAAGGGCACAAGATCAAGTGCCATGGCGGCATCCTCGAATGGAAGCAACAAAAAAATGGAAGACCGCCCGAGGGGGGAATTCCGTTGATTCGCAAGTCGAGCTTCTCTTGGTGCCGCCCCACACCCGTGGTTGTGAGCAGAATCCGTCTCAGCCCAACAAGAAGCACAGCTCATGGGAGCGAGCTTCTCGTTGGGCTACACAACAAGAGGAAATGGTGTTTGCACATTTGCCCTCATCAAGCCCTCCAGGAGCTCAGCCCAGAAACTTTGATTGATGAGCTGTGAATGGCGTTTCGCACTGCTCTTGACCCAATCATATGAGCACATCGAACCGTTCGAGAAGGAACGGCCTCTGCATTGGCCGGCAATCAAGACCTATGGGTGGCACCGAGCGCAAAGCGTATAGCTGGTGAAGTGTCCGTCCGCGAATGGGCATGTCAAAGTTACAGGATCCACGATGCACCCCACCTGCCGAGCGAGGTACTCCGACGCTCTTCTGCGAGTCATATATCGCCTAGCATACGCTTGACCGGCCAAACCTGCAAGGTGCATACACAGATGTATCGTGCATGGGCCATTAGCTTAGCCTACATGACAGGGTCCAAGGAGCCAGTGCGCTTTTGTGTGTAGCGCGAATACGCTCTAGATGGTGCGCCATTGCGCTCACCAATTTGATCCGACTCCCTTGGATGGTCCTTGATCCACATTGCCTGTGGGGGAACAACGCCGGATGGTACTCAAGTTCATCATCCGATAGTGAGGAAAGCCACGCTCGGGCATGCAGTATGCGGGCCAGCATGTAAAGGTGTTGTTGCTCGCCTTTTCAACGAGGTCAGATAGGTTGGCGTGGACCGGGACAAAATGCTTCCACGGAGTGAGCACTTCAGGGAAAGCCCAAGGATTCTCATACCATAGCCATGGCCCTGGTGCGGGCGATGTGACTTTGAGCACCACCCTAGCGCTATGCAGGAGCAGCGGCAGCCGTGCGGAAAAACCAAAGCCAACCAAGTCGACGAGACATGCCCACTCCTCTACTTGAGCCCTCAAAGAAATGTATTGACCCGTGGGTGGTGAGGCGAAGAGCTCGGGTAGCTTAGCAGCGCGTTCGATGAAGCGCGCGCGCTGCTCGTGATTCCCAGGGTTGCCCACCCATGCGCAAAGACGCTGGCGCGCCGGCTGGTTCCCAGCAGCAGCGAGACGGCGCGAGACGGCGGGGAACTCTCCGATGCCCACTTCCATGTAGTTACCAAAGAGGAAGTGTGGCACGAGACCGACATCACATCCCCTCGGATCTACGTGTTTGCAGGCGTAGGCGAGGTCGGTCGCAGGTGCCAACCTGTGAGGCCTGCGCTCATACGCGTCATGCAAGCTAATCTCTACGACGCGGCCAAACTCCCGAAACCGGAAGGCGGCCGGCTGAGGCGATGCGGCTGCCAGTGCGTCATGAATCTCAAGAATCCCTGCCATCAGCATCTCGGCGGTGCTCTCTGCGCGGTTGGACCATCCGATGCCGACCACGCAGACCGTCTGCCTTGCCAGATAGACGAAGAGCTTCCCTAGATTGCGCCCGCGAAAGGCAGCGCGAGGCCATGGTGCATCTACACACGGCCAGACATCCCGGCCGCTCGTCTGCCACGGATCGTGCAGCTCCTCGACGTACGGCTTGAAGATGAGGGACAGCCGAGGCAGCCCGCCTTCGTGTCGCACTCCCATCAGGATGCGGGACAGAGCGGGGACGAAAAGAAGAAAGATGAGATGTGGGGAGAGGGAGGATAGAGAGTAGAGGACAGGCTACAAAAAGAGGAAACGAGGGGGAGGAGGAGAGAGAGAAAAGGCGGGAGAGAAGAGATGATTTGTCAAAGGATCCGACTGCAGAGAGAGAAGCCGAGAGAGAGAGAGATAAGGCCCCCCCCCCCCCCCGCGCGCCCGGGGGGGGGGTTGATTGTTTGCAGTGGCTCAACACACGGGGACTCTCCCAGAGTGACGGGGGACCCAGAGCGTAAACAAATCACTCGAAGAGAGAAGAGAATTGTGGTCGCTTGTCTTTGGGGCGGGGGGAAGGACGCGGCGGCGCCATCGGGGCCCGCGCTCCCCCCCCGCTCCCGCCACTCCCTAGACAGGGCAAAAAAGCACCCTGGGAGGTGCTGCATATCGCAGTTGCCTCGAGGACGGGGTGTGTTCACACGATATGGAACGTCAATTTACCTTAATATATGGAGCTTAGGGCAATCAACTGTCGCAAAGCACCTTCAAAGGTGCTTCCTGCCGCCGCTCAAGAGATATGACTAGAGTATCTATCTATCTCCCTACGAGTAGAGTACTCACAGTAGTACTCCCTCCTCTCATTCAGTGTCGAACTGGCTCGGTGTTCTGACTAGCAAAGGAAGGCCCCACTTCTAAATGAAATACCACTCGTATCCTTTGCACAGTTGTGCATATCGCCATGCGTTTTCCCCCTCTTCCTGCGGCCGAGAAGATTCTTCTGAGAATCCGGAGCCGTCGTAATGTATTCCGTAGAAATCAGTTGTAGGAGTAGTGTTGTAATGTTGTAATATACCTCCATGCTAACGTGTATAGGATAACTAGGAATTTCGGCGCTTTGCCCCCGGGGTACATGAAGAAGTCATCTGGGATAATTTCTTCTCTGCTTCTACCACTCTCGGGGGTATAGCGAGCCAAGTTGTTCAGCGTTTCGAGTATGCTGACGATCCTCGGGCATTCGCCCCTGCGCCCCTGCCCCCGTTGGTGGTTTGGCTTCTAGCTAGCTTCGGTGTTCGTTAGAGTTTTGGCGTACCTCCTAAAGTTCTCGCCGAATTTCAGTTTATCTAGGACCACCTAAGGCTAGGCGGTCTCTATAGACGCGCCTCCATGCGTGAGCATGGCTTGGCTTCATGTTGAATTTTGTACGCTTTCTAGACAGACAACCCCCATCCCCATTGGGGGCTGTGATTGGTGGTGCCGGGCCGGCCCCTCGTGCCTGAGCACGAGGGCGGTACCACAACAGTGTCGGGGCCAGGCCCGGAGGCCTCCCCTAATATTAATGGAGTTGATGGGCGTCGCGTGCTGTGGTTGTGGGTGGTTGTAGCTTGTCGTGAGGGCTGGTGTGATGGTTTGCATGGCAGCCAGCCATGGCTGCCCTGCTGTGTTGTTCGCATGCTTCGAGGGCCGGCGCGCGCGATGTCTCGCGCGCACCTGGTTGGGGGGGTCGTCCGTCCGAGCGCGGGCGCTTCAGTGACGGTGGCGTGTCCATGAGCAAGTCGTCATCCTCGGCGGCATCGGCGTGAGGCGGGGTGGGGCAGCGGGGCGCGCTCCATGACCCTATCAGTTTTTTGATAGTTCGGGCAGTCGGGCAGTCAGCAGTCGACTCCAAGAATCACGCAAGACGCAAGTTTGGCCGACAAGTTTGCTGGGCAAATTCCGCTAAAAGCTAAAAGTATTTGCCTGGCCCTATGTAGTGTACAGTGTACCAGGGGCGACAAGCCGAGAGGCAGGTAGTGAGGGTGAGGGGGAGGAGTTACGGGGGAGAGGGCGTGGCTACACGGTAGAGTCCTAGAGCCACGGGCGAGGCGCGAATATTAAAAGCTTTTTTAGAATCACAAGCTAACCCACAACCCACACCGAATGCTAAGGCCTCTTCTCGGAAGCCAGCCACGTCTACATCCAAATACACACGCCCGTACTTCACCACGGCTCGTGGCAGTCTCGCCGCGGCCTCGGCAGCGCCGGCCGGAAACCTTGGAAGAACCAGCATACACGATTACCACCCAAAAACCCATGGAACAGAAAGCATACACCACTAGCACGCACGAGCAAACCCACAGACACCGGCATGGCACCACGCAAATCCACACACCAAGAACATCAACATCATGCGACTCCAAGAAACAGAAATCGAGGCAAAGACAAAGAGCAACGGTGGAGCGTGGTCCGCCCTTGCGAGAAGAAAGAGCGTTGGGGCGCCAAAGAGCCGGCATCAAACGGCTAAGCGGTGCCCTATTCTCAGCGCTCATATGTGCCCCAAGCCTTCTGGTGCTTTTCGGAGCGCAGGGCTCGGATGCCTCGTAGGAGCCATGCCACACGACTCCATTCACGCATCGAACGTGCGTGCTCGATAGAGCCCATCACACCGTCGCAACACGACAAGTTGGAGCGAGAGGCAGCAAATCGAGGCAGGTATGTGTGGATTCCGTGCGTTCGTGGGCGAAAGTCGGCAGCTAAACATGGCTGGCAAGACGTCGATTCAATGAACACGAATCCTCAAAAAGGCGCGGCGGCAGCGAACCCCTCGGAAGAGCACGCGCAGGACTGGGTCTTGGGCCCCGGTGAGATGCATGAGAAAAAGGCGTGTGAGCCGAGGCACACATAACGGTGCGCGTCGCCCGACGACCGTCGAAGAGGGCGAGGAGGGGAGGCGGGGGCTCTGCGAGAGCAAAGCAGATACGGCCTGGAGTGATAGAATGATAGAAGGCCTCGCGCGATTTGCGCATAGAGTGTCATCTGGTCTGCTAGACTGAGTGAGGAGCCTATGATGGCTGGTGAAGGATGTCATGGCCGAGAGAAGTGCGAGGATAACCCGCAGCCAGTGCGAGCCGCGCGTCCCGTATTGACCTTTTGGCTGTGCGTACTCGATGGCACGTTTAGTCCGATTCATCATCATAATCGTGCTCCATGAAATCCACCTTGTACCGCAGAATTCCACCCACCCCGCCAAAGCCCTTGACGAATTGCGAGCCCTCCTGCGACCGGTTTGTGACGAATTCAAGCGTCGCTCCGAAGTTTTTGTAGTTGGATGCGAACCACTCGACCAGCTGCACCTTCTCAACCACCTCAAGCTCGGTGCCGTCCTTGCTCAAGAGATTAGTCGGGTCTTTCTCGCCCTCCACTGTCAGGTGCTTGATGATCTCGTCGCCCGTGCTGGGGTCTTTCAATGTGTATCTCATATCGGTCAGGTTCTCCCACACTATCAGAGTCTGCACCGCACCCATCTCAAGCCCCTTGAGCGTGTCCTCAATCCCAAAGCAGAACTTGCCCGTGTCCTGCGAGATTTGCTCAAAGTACTGCGAAATGAGCTTCTTCTCCTGCACGAATCGCACATTGCCGAGCGTCTCCTGCGAGAGCTCGATGGCCTGATTGAAGCCGTTCTCGCCGCCATAGGAGACATCAACCGTCTTCAACACTTTGGCGGCAAGTCGGGGGTCGAACTTGTCCGACTCCGAGAGCACCACCTTAAAGTCAGCGGAACCCGCAAGAACTAGACCCGCCACGTTGCACTGCGAGACGGCGGAGGCGGTGATCGGAGGTCAACACTCGTGAGCGCTCGGAAAGGGTGAAGCGGGAGGGGGGGGGGGGGGGGCACGGGGAGAGGGGGGGGGCAGCGTCATCTGCATCACAAGCAAACGGCAAGCACGGCTCGCGGGAACACCTTGTCATTGGTGATGAACATCTGCGTGGCAATCTCCGCGCATTTCGTTACATAGTTTTGCCGCTTCTCCAGACGCAGGCGAGCGAAACGAAGCGCAGACTGACCACCACGACCGTGCTTCTTCGGCAGATCGACAGAGAATTTGTGGATCACCTCACGTGCATTGCCAGAGAGCGTGCCGTACAGGCATCCGTTGCCATCCATAACGATGAAACCAAACTTGTCATCCGACTCAAGGAGCTCCTGCAGAGCCTCGGTGTGGAACTTGTTGTCGCACAAGTAGAGCGAGGTGTTGATCGGCTTAAAAGGCTCGAAGTCAATGTTAACCTTACGCTCCTTGTTCTCCTCGGTGAGGATGGTGCCGCAATAGATTACAAGGCCATTGGGTGGTACCTGCAAGGGCAGCAGGATTGTGTAGGCGACTGGCATCCATACCGCACGGCCATGCGCCAGAACAGCCACCACCCAGCGCACGTTTTTCAGTCACGCTAGGCGGTCCAGCTGGCAAGCCGCACCTTGGTGAAGAGCTTGAGGCGCTGCTGCGTTGAGGTGATCGCAGAGAGCACCGAAAGACGATTCACACGTGACTTGATATTAGACGCAGTGCCATACTCTTCCGCAAGCATCTTGGAGGCTTGTGCAATTTGCGAGCCCGGAGGTAGAATGAGCGAGATCATGCTAGTACCATTGCTGCATGCCAAGGAGAATGCCACACGTGTCAGCTCTCGCCTCGCCGATTGACGCTGGCATCGGCGCGCAGGGGCATCGGTGCGCAGGTGTAACGGCTAAGCGGGGATGGTCACCCGCGTGCCGCCTCGAGGTTCTTGATAAGCTTCTTAATCTTCCAGATTTCGATCTCTGCCTCAGCGCGCTTGTCCTCCTCCGTCGACATGCTGCCTAAGAAGGAGGAGGAGGAAGGAGAGCGGCCCAGCTCAGAAGAGAATCCTAACGCCGACGCCTTGTGCTGTTGCGTGCAGAGGCAGCAGAGTATACTGCCTGCTGTTCAGCGGCTGCGCTCGTCCGGCTGCCTCTCACTCCGCGTGTCTGTCCCCGCCTAAGCGCTTGCTAGCTCTGCCGTCTGTCCTGTGTGGCGCACTCCCTCTCCCTCCCTCCCTCTCCCTCTTCTTTGATCTCAAGGCAGGAATCTCTCTCTGCGAGCGCTGAGCGGAGAGAGAAAGCGAGAGAACAGAGCGAGCGAGCAAGCGAGTTTAGGTTGGGCGTCGAGGGTCGAATGGGCTGGCCGCGTCCCACGCCGGCCAGGCAGAGCGAGGGAGAAACGAAGGGAGAGAGATGGAGGGGCGGGGGGTTGGGGGGAAGGGCAGCGGGGAAGCGCACCTCCTCCCCCCGGCGCGCAGTCAGGAGAGCGAGGAAGAGAGAGAGATGGACGTGAGAGTCCGAGGAGAGCTCCCGGCGGACCCGAATAATACATATTAAATGGGGACCGAAACATTAAAAATTAATGCGGAGGCCAAGAGGAAGTGGTATACCATATCATCACAGACCCTCCGCGCTTCTTGGCACTATTTTTTGTAGTTTTCTCTAGTGGACAGTCAGGACCTCTTGAGTAAGGTACCATCCTTCTCCCCTTTTCTCCTTCTCACCTCGCTTCCACAGCCACTCTCTTCCCCCCTTTCGGGTCCGTTCCCTCTATCCTCCCCACCGCGCTCCTCTACTCTTTCACATATATCTCGGACGCCCAGTCTCCTTGGTTTCCTCCCCGTCGGCAGCCCTCGAAACCATGATTCTCTTCTCCCCTCTTCTCTCTCTCTCCCCCCCCCCCCCCCACGTACACATCAATGCTAAGAAAATCTGCCGCCGACCACCCCACACCAGCCATAGACAAGAAGAAAGATTAGCAATAAACACTCAAGTAGGAGTAAAGTCCGAGGAGAGGTTCTCCTCGCCTCCCCTCCCCCCGCCGCCGCGAGCACGTGTCCGTCCCGCGCCGCGGAGGCACGTACGCGCCGCGTAGATCTTAGAAAAGGCCGCGCCCACACAAAAGGCGCCAGAGGACGCAGTCAGTGTGCAGCAAGGCTACCTAGTACCTATTAGTCTATTAGTATATTAATACCCCATTAATAGGGGGTTTTGGCGCCCAACCTATCTGTTAAGCGGCGGCAGGAAGCACCTTTGAATGTGCTTCGCGACAGTTGAGTGTTCTAAGCTCCATATATATTGTAAACACACCCCGCACCCCGTCCTCGAGGCAACTGCAACTGTGACATGCAGCACCTTTCAGGGTCAAACTATAACAATAGTTTTGATAAATAACTATGGACATTTGATAGCTCCATTCGACTGATGTCCCATAATTGACGGACCGACACCTCAGAGGCATACAAGCGACCACCACGTGCGAGAGAGACCAAGCAGCCAGAGCCAGAGGCCCATCAGCCGCACGACAACACTTGACCAATAACAACAGGCCTGCCCGGAACCCACACTCTGAACCATATCCGAACCAGGCTCGTGGTAGTGCACCTGAGCAGAACCCCGGATACCGAAGACAAAGGAATGAAGGGGGCAAGGGGAGGAGGTGGTGGAATAAATTGAATAAGTTAAGGGCGATGTCAGTAGGGATAGGGAAGTACCCTAGTCTAGTAGGTGTGTAGCCCAGAATCTTCAGATGTTTTTTTTTGGGTGCAATTGTGAAAAGTCGATTTTTACCGTCCCCACCGCCAACCACAACCACAACCGCACCTCTATGAACTATTATTAAGAAGTTTTTTTTCAACTTCCCACCGAGACTTCAACGACCCCCCTACCGGGAAACCGACTCGCACAATAGTCCGGTACTCTCGTGGCACAGGAGGAAGGAGAGAACCGAACCGCTAGGGGCCGGAGCACCCCGCCCAACCCTTGCACTCCCCCATCAACCTTGAACCTTGGCCCCTACGTCCTACCTACGCACAAGCACAAGGGACAAGGGGAGGAGCCGCAAGGCAGGCGGGGGGGGGGGAGTTTAGGGGGATAGGGCGTGGCTACACGGTAGAGTCCCTTAGCCACGTGCGAGGCGAGAATATCAAAAGGTTATGTATCTCGATGGCTCGTGAACTCCGAACGCACTGATACTACGTGTACTACGACATATTGAACAATCCCATTGCACAAGCCCCACCCATCGACGGAAGCTCGAGCATCGTCGACAGAGCACACACTGTACCCGTCGTCAGCCAAGGAAACACAACCCTGCTGCAATCATCGATCACTCAATCGAGCAAGTTGTCATTCTTCATTGGTTATGGATATCAATCCTTGTGTTTGCTATTTGCTTGTCCGCCTACATGAAGTCTGCGAACTTCCTCCTGTTCCATGTGTTCATCACAAAGACTTTGGCCTACCACCAATCGAGCTCGCCAACTTTTCGCCTCGGTCTAGTTGACTACCGCTCGGACCATCGCTTACGATAGATCTTGCGGAGGGGGCAGCGGTAGAGCTGGCATTAGACACCCGGTAGACTTCAGATCGGTGGTCGCGGAGATAGTCCTCTACGCTGATGGCTTCAGGCTCGTCCATCTCCAGGGGAGCTAGTCTATGCAAACGATAGGATACGAATGTGTTCCACAGTACTGCGCTTGCGAGCGCGGCAGCCGGCTGATACTTGAGAGGGAGGAGGATGTATGAGCTGATCCCCGTCACAGCCCAAAACGTCCACATTTTGCCAAGCATGTGCAACCAATCTGCATCGATGTGCGCCCTGGCTGAGTCCAGCCCTCGACCTTCGAGCAGTGGCAGGAAACCAACTGCGCCCAGAAGCACGACGGGAGCGAACAGGGCCTGATCGAGCGTCAGCCTGACGGCTGACTCGTAAGTGTTTCCTGGGAACTTGTGCGCGAGCGCTCTATACCAGACATGGCCTCCGCACCCGACGACGAGCAAGCCGAAGGCAGCCATGCCGCCCATGCGTACAACTGCCGACTCACGAGTCCCCAGCTCGCGTTCCCCGCGCCAGCCCATCACCTGCTCGAGCGCTTGGCAGAGTGCATCGCCCGCTGCCGCCGCTCCACCCGCTGACAGCAAACTCCCAGCGACCGGCCGGCGTTCGAGCAGGCGTGCGTGCCAGCGGAGTGGCATGGGAAGCTCCTGGCAGCCGCTCACCACCCGACGCGCCGTCGCCACGTCGTGCCACCCCCGGTGAGATGCGGCGCGCAAGCGGGGCAACAGCGACGATCGCATCTCTCCGCCGCTCGTCGTCTCGGTCTCAACCGCTGGCCCATGGGACGGGAAGAACACATCCTTCCTTCCCCATTTTTCTCTGAGTACTGAGTACTTTATTTGATTAACTTGTAGAGGAGAGAGAGGAGAGAGGGGAGAGCGTAGCGGAAGGGAGAGGGCGCCCGCGACCCCCTCTCGCTGCGGATGCCTCGCGAGCGTAAGCGGCGGGTGGACTCTCTCGAACCGGAGGAGCTGGCTGAAGAGGCAGACGAGTACTCACGCTGGCTTCGCGCGCACGGCGTCGTGTGGAGCGGTCGCCGGCTACGCACGACGACAGATGGAGTCGTGGCCGGCTGGGGCTGCGTTGCCACTGCACAGATTAAGAGAGGGGAGGAGCTGGTGAGAATCCCACGGGCTGCGTGCCTGGGCGCCGAGGCGGCCGAGGCCGATGCCGACGTGCAGGACAACGAGAAGGACAGTCAGCGGCGGATGGCGCTCGTGCTTGGCCGCGCTAGCGCGTCGGACGAGTGGGCGCCGTTTGTGCGGAAGCTCACGCGTGCCTCGTGCCCATGGCTCTGGCCTGAAGCGGAACAGCAGCGGCTATTCAAAGGAACAGAGCTCGGGCCTGTCCTCGCGATGAAGCGCAAAGCGCTCGCAGAAGAGCATGCCGCGCTCCCTCCAGACGCGGCCTATTCGTTAGAGGAGTATGTGGAGCTCTGCGGCCTCGCGGCGTCACACCTCAACCCGTGGTTTGGCGGCTGCATCGCACCCTTCAACACCACACTCAACTACTCATCTGAGCCCAATGTGGGATTCGAACCCAAGGGGGCGGATTTCGTGGTAGGCGTGGCTCTCCGAAAGATATCGGCGGGCGAGGAGCTCACACAAGAGTACGCAGATGCTACCACTGACCTCATCTATAAGTATGGCTTCGCACCTGGGCTAGCTCCAACTGACTGCAGTCCAATTGGGAGGGGCGAAGATGGTGCGCAGCCGGAAACGTTGGAAGATGACGTAGTCTCGATCAGCCTCGAAGAGCTCGTTCGCTGCGTGCACGCCGCCTGCCCATCGCTCGCGGATAGCTACGCAGGCATGACGAGCAGCTCCTCAAGTGTAGGCCATAGCCTCGCACTGGGGGCAGATCGAGTGACTGCCTTGGTCCGTGCGGGAGCAGTGGAGCCTTGCCCGTGGGATGGCCTTGGGAATCAGCTGACCCTGGAGCTCAGCCCAGATGGTGGAGGCACGGCAAGGCTTGTCGGTGCTGCAATTGTTCTCTGTGCACCTGAGGACAAGTGGCGTGCTACTGCTGCGGAATTAGAAACCTTGACCGCTGCAGCGACTCAAGTCGGCAGTGATGCCCAATCCAAGAGGAGCACGAGCGAGGATGCACGGGTCGGTGATGACGACTTGGTGGCAGCGACGCTCTTGGGCTCGCTAGCAGGGGTCTCGCCCGAAGAGCGCAAAGCGCTCACTGAGCTGGCGGCCTCAGAAGGGGGCGAGGACGGTGACCCGTGGCCATCCCTTGTGACGGCCATTCTAGCGGGAGAGAAGGGCGAGAAGCGCTTCCCTGCCGCGTGGGTTGCTGCCAAAGAAGCGATTGGCAGGCGGCGCGCGCAGCTTGAGGAAGGGGCGAGGGGGGCCGGCGAGCCCAATGATTGCAAGATTGAAGGTGCTTGGAAGCTTGCTAGCCATCTGCGCCAGCTGGAGCGCTCCATACTCACTTCCGCGGATGAGGCAATCGTCGACGGTCTATTGGGCTAAGGGGCGTCTGCCTCGCCGCTCGTCGTAGCCTTGCTCACGTACTGCGGGTCTGTACTGCGCGACGATCGTCGATATCATCTTTTCATGTACGCGCCACGGATGGTCTGCATGATGTGTACCACCCAGCTTTTTTTTGGTTCGTGGGATGTAGCGCCGGCGCAAGACAATGCTAATCTTATTAGCAGGATCAAACCATTCTCATTGTTGCAGCTGGGGGGGGGGGGGGGGGCATTCCCTCCTCGCCGCTTGCGCCACCCCATGAGGCGGCTTGCGTAGTTCATTCGGTACCGTGGGAGGCGCGAGGCGGTGGCATGTTCATCCGGCCACCACTGGCGGAAAACGTCCCGCTGCAGGCCCTTGGGGCCTATATAGTATTCATGCTGATGATGGTTATAGGCATGAATATTCGATCAGCCTCCCTTTTGGTGTCAGCATGCTGAGCAAAGGTCGCGTTCTGTCGAATATGGGACGGAATTGATATGACCCATCGCCAACTAGCAGTATCATGATAGGGCTCCTGTGCTCAGCCAACTTGCACTCCGCACAACCCGCCCGTTTGCTAACGAAAACAGGGCGCGCACCGATCGTATGTCGCGTCTACCTCATCCGTCTTCCGCGCAACCTACAGGACGGTCAAACAGGGGCTTTTTAACTATTAGCAGTAAGGGTTGGGCTGCATTTTTGACCGTGGCGCGATGCCCATAAAAAACCTCCAGGGGGCGGCCACCTGCCGCCACGAAAATCCTCAGCCTCGCCAAGAAAGCTGGTGCCATTCTTCCCCCCTCTCGCCCCCTCAGTCACGTGCGCTCACGCTCTACCCGTAAAGAATTTGCGGTCGCCCCCGCGGGGGGATCGGTTCCTTTATATCTAAGCTACATTCGGCATTTGATTCCCGCCCCGATGCAGATGCAGCGCCGTGTCGGGCTGCCGACAATCCGACCACCCCCTGACCCTCGGGCGTTGTTGCCCGCGCAACCCATCCAGCTCCTCACAGCGCGCGCACGCGGCTACCCTGGCTACCGGAGACCTCGCCCCGACCATCCCGACCCGCAAAATTTTTTTTCCAGCTCGGAAGATGCGCACCTGCACTGAGCCGCTGGCCGATGCCGCACGCCGACGCAGGTGAAGACGCAGGTGAAGATGTCCCTGCGGGCCTTGCAGAGACCCCGGCGGAGCCCGGGGGCGGGCGGGCTGGTCATCTGAGCACGCCGCTCCATCGCCGCTGTCTCAGTTGCCTGTTGTCGTTCACCTGCGGACTAATGCAAATTTTCGCATTTCTTATTTCTTACTAAAAAGTAAAAAGATTCTTACCTTTTTTTGATCTGTGTGTGACGGTCAGTTTTTTTGTCGCTTTTTGTGGTTTTCTTCGCTCTCAGGTCGTCGCGTGCCGCCTGCGCGCGGCATGGGCTCCCTCTGGGGGGGATATATTATAATAATAATAATAATAATCTAACTGAGCATTAGTACCACTACTCTCACTAGCCCGGTACTAACACGACAACCCTCAGTGCACCTGCCCGTACACCTTGACGCGTGCTGATGCCACAGATACATACTCCTATGCACCCCTCCACATCTCCCCCCTCGCAGGCCCCCGGCTCCCATTCTAACTCCCCACAAGTTAGAATGAGGGAAAACCCATTGAGGCGGTCCGGTCGACGCCGGCCGACTCTCCGGGAAAAAGCACCGGGGGGGGGGGAGGAACTCTCGTCAACAAAGGGGAACGGCCCTTACCAGCTCGCGCCGTGAGCGATTCTCGAGAAATAAGTGGCCGCGACTCGAGTAACCTGTGCCACTCCTAGGGTACTCTCCTCGACCTTGGGTCACTCCCTTCTCTCTCCCTCCAGTCGCCAGCCGCCCCCTACCCGTTTGCTAACGCAAACAGGGCCTGTTTCTCACCGCACTCCGTCGGGGGGGGTGCAAAATCCCCCCTCTCCCTCTCTCCACTCTCACCCCGCGTCGTCCCTGTGGCGCGTCGCCATGCGCGCGCCCTGGCCTGCTCTCAGAGGTCCTGTGGGGGCTCCCAGAGGGCCAGCAGGGCAGCTCAGGGGGCAGTGGAGGCTGGGGCTCAGCCCATGGCCCCCCCTGCCTCTCCCACGCTTGCCACGCTGGTCATGTGAGCCTCCCAGAGGCCCCTGTATGCCTGGCGACCAGGGACAGGGGGGGAGTCAGCTCGAGGGCAGGCCCAATGCGGGCGTGGGAGTGCGGCTCGCGGCCCGCGCCCACTGGGGGTCTGGGCTGTCTTGTTGAGTGCCCTGCCCCTGCCAGAGGGCAGGGGCTGGGGTTGAATGTACGGGCCCACCCCGGGGGGTGTCCGCGATGGAGAGAGGGGGGCGCGAGGCCCCCATTAACCCCCACTTATAAAAGTAGGTTGCTCCCTCTGGGGGGGACCTGCAGGTCCCCCCAACTGGCCGGCTGGGCGGCTCATGTGGGCAGTGGAGACTGGGGCTTCGCCCCTGGCCCTGGCCACCCCTCCCTCCCCCTCGCTCGCCCCACCGCCGGCCTCGGGGCATGGGTGCTGGGGGGCGCCCGCGGCGGGGGACCCCTAGACCCGAAGGAGAGGTGGGGAACAGCGGCGCGCTCCAAGGCGACCAACTATAAAGTTAGTTGCCGGGCTAGTGGGAGTAGTGGTACTAACGCTCAGATGTTTTTTTATTTGTGTGTGTGATGAGTGATGAGGGGCTGTGGCTGCTGTGCATGTTGGTGTGGAAGGGCTGTGCATGACATTAACATGTGAGGTACAAATGGGAGGGGGCACAGGAGACGGAGAGACAGGATCGGGGAGGGCACGTGCGGCCGAGGGCGAGACCGAGGGTTCGGCCTCGGGCAGCATGAGGACGGGCGTGACGAGCACGGAGAGCACAGGCAGACGAGAAGGGGACAGGAGCGCTCGAGCGGTGGCGCTGATCGCGAGACATAAGAACAAAGGGGGGGGGACACTCACGGGAAAAGTAAACACCGGGAAGGGAAAAGACGCGGGAAGAGAGAGGGATGAAACGGGGCCGGAAACTCAAGGAGGCACTCGGGGAGAGAACGGGGAAGGGGAGAGAGAGAGGGGGCGGGCCCAGTGGGCCGACGCGGGAAAAGGGGGTCGGAGCGTGACAACAAAGAACGAAAGGGGGACGGGGGGGAAAAGGAACCGATGGCGGGAGAAGGAACGCGATGCAAAGAGGGGGAAACGGGGCGAGGCGGCGAGGAGGGGGTCACGCGAAGGGGACCTAATGAACGGGGACGTGCGAGGGGGAACGGGCAACCCCCCCTACCCGCAACACCCCCCCCAATGCGAGAAGCGGGAACCGGGGCGAGCGCATTGCAGAAGGCGGGGAGAAAAGAAAGGGGGGTGGGCGTGCAGCGGCTCAGGCGGCGGCGACGTGCGCCCAAGAATTCGTCGCGTAGCGGACGCAGGCGTCCGCCTTGCGCTTGGGCAACCACTTCGTGAGGAAGTCCGCCGCCATGTGCTCGGACGCGACGTGGCGAAGCGCCACTTCGCCGGCGGCGACGCGCTGGAGGAGGGAGTGGTACCGGCGCATGAAATGACGGGCGCGGGTGGGGGCGGAGCGCAGGGACCCCACGCGCATGTTAGCCAAATTGTCGGTGCCGACGAGGGTGGGGCCGTCGAGCGGGACGTCGAGGGCGCGGAGAATTTCGCGGGCGTAGGAGATGCATTCGGCGGCCTTGCACGACGCGATGGCCTCGGCTTCCATCGACGAGTCGACGACGAGGGCCAGCTTCTTCGTCTGGTGGAGGATCGCTCCGCCGCCGAAAGTGACGAGGATGCCGTAGATGTTGCGGTCCCCCCAGGTGGCGTCGGCGAGGGCTTCGAGCTGGACGGGGGCGGGCTCGGACAGGTCGACGTGCGCGGCGATGGCGGCGGAGAAACGCGGGGTGGCGGCGAGCCCGAGTCCGCCGTAGGTGATGCCGACGTCCTTCTCGTGGTAGGCGGCGGCGAGAGCGGCTCGCGCGACGTCGTACGCCTCGGGCGGGGGGGAGGACATCACGCAGGAGAGGCGGTGGATGATGAGGGATAGGCGTGGGTGAAGCAACTCGATGAATTTCAGCGAGCCCAGCAGCTGCTGCGTGCGGAGCTGGTGCGGGGCGAGCTTGGGGGAATCGCGGGGAGCGAGGGAGAGGGCGTCGGCGAGCTCGGCGAGCTTTCTCCCGGCGGGAAGCGGGGGAAGGGGGAGGGCGTCGAGGAGCTCCGGGAGATGCTGGCGCGCGGCTTCGACGATCTTCTGCGGCAGTGTGAGGGAGAGGGAGCGGGTGGGGCGGTCGCGCGAGATCGAGAAACCCTTGAAGGACGTGGGGTTGGGATCGTAGCGGACGTCGCCGAAAAGGAGAGAGAGATGGGCGCAGATGGCGCGGCTGAGGCGGCGGTCGAGGGCAGCATCCTCGGAGAAGAGGAGGTCGTCGACGACGACCAGCAGGCGGCAGAGGCCGTCGGGGGCTGGGGTCGTCGAGGTCAGGCGGTTCTTGGTCGGAAGATGGCGGCGGCGGGCGGCGCGGAGCGGCCGGGGGGCGGGTCGGCGGCGGCGGCGGAGGCGGTGGGGGGGGGGGCGGCGGCGGCGGTGGCGGAGGCGGCGGAGGCGGTGGCGGCGGTGGCGGTGGTGCGGGCGATGGGACAGGCGGCGAACGGGAGTAAGGAGCTGTGGGTGGTGGAGTCGGCGGCGGCGAGAAGGGAGCAAGGGGAGGAGGTTGGGAGGGAACGGGGTGCGCGGGGTGGGATGTGTGGAGCTGGAGGAGGCGGCGGGCAATCGCGTCGACGAGGTAGGCTTCGGGCGCGGGATGGGAGGTGGTGAGGGGCGATGGTTGGGCGGCGGTGGGAAAGAAAAGGTTAGGCTGAGGCGGGTGGTGGCTATAGAGTTGGAGGAGGGGCGAGGGAGGCGGGGCTGCGTTCGGGGGAAGGCGGTAGAGGTTGGAGTTGATGAGCGGGGTGGTCTCGCACGGGTTGTAGGGGGAGGGATGGTGCGGGTGATATGGCTGCGGTGGGTGAGCGGTGAGATGTTGTGTCATTGGGATGGAGGGAAAGGGATGAGCAGGAGAGAGGGAGGGCAAGCTTGCGGAGGTTGGGGGTGGCGGGGGCGGGTAGGAGGGGTAGGGTGGGTAGGGTGGGGGACAGGAGGGCGTGGTAAGGTGCGGGAAGGGGGAGTAGAACAGGGGCTGAGCTGGCGTGGCGGTGGGGGGAGCTGGGTGGTGTGGTTGATTGGACTGTGGGTGTTGATGCTGTTGGGTGGTGTGAGAGGGCATGGGCTGGTCGAGTGTTGGCAGGTTGGGAGCGTCGGCGGCAGGGTCGTGGGAGGGCGGTGCTGGGTGGGAAGGCGTGGACGACACGCCTCCGCTACCATGTGTGTGTGATGAGTGATGAGGGGCTGTGGCTGCTGTGCATGTTGGTGTGGAAGGGCTGTGCATGACATTAACATGTGAGGTACAAATGGGAGGGGGCACAGGAGACGGAGAGACAGGATCGGGGAGGGCACGTGCGGCCGAGGGCGAGACCGAGGGTTCGGCCTCGGGCAGCATGAGGACGGGCGTGACGAGCACGGAGAGCACAGGCAGACGAGAAGGGGACAGGAGCGCTCGAGCGGTGGCGCTGATCGCGAGACATAAGAACAAAGGGGGGGGACACTCACGGGAAAAGTAAACACCGGGAAGGGAAAAGACGCGGGAAGAGAGAGGGATGAAACGGGGCCGGAAACTCAAGGAGGCACTCGGGGAGAGAACGGGGAAGGGGAGAGAGAGAGGGGGCGGGCCCAGTGGGCCGACGCGGGAAAAGGGGGTCGGAGCGTGACAACAAAGAACGAAAGGGGGACGGGGGGGAAAAGGAACCGATGGCGGGAGAAGGAACGCGATGCAAAGAGGGGGAAACGGGGCGAGGCGGCGAGGAGGGGGTCACGCGAAGGGGACCTAATGAACGGGGACGTGCGAGGGGGAACGGGCAACCCCCCCTACCCGCAACATTATTATTAGCCTAGAGATGCCTTCAAATGTTTCTTTGGATGCAAATAGCGAGGGGAAGGGAGGGGGGTGGCGTGCCGCACGTGTGTAGAAAAGGGAGATCTCAATAGCAGAACACATGTAGTACGTACAGGAGTTGGGCAACAACAACCGCGTTTCAGGTTACAGGTTACCACGGTCCACCTCCAATCAAGATTGCATAAACAGCAACAATAAGCATTTGCCACTAAAGGCACAAGTAAAAGACAAACCAACACATGAGAAGCATGAGTATGCGCGTGTGTGAACACAAAGTGGAGGAGGGGCAAAAGAGCAAATGGAGAGAGCAAACAGCACGCACCAAAGACATGACCCCTTCCACCGTTGAGTTAGCTGCACCGCCGCCTCACGCAATGGATGAGAATGTTTCCAGACAATGCACAAAGCGGGCAGGTCGGCACACTCACCCCCGGGGGGGTCCGAGAACTCATGTGAGACCGATGGTGCGGTCGATAACCGCTCAGACGGGAACAAGACAAGAGGGCTCAAGCACAAGCAGAAATAGATCGTCGATAACAGCGGACCGTCTGGCGTCCGTCAGTATTCCGTTGCATCATTATGAAGAGAGATAGTCGCCACATTTCCGTTCTCGAGGACCAGCGACTCTCAAAGCCCAGCGACAAATGTGGCGAACAACTCTATCCATAAATGATCCTCCTTGCTCTCCAGTACACGGGAAGAGAGCGAGTCTCAAGGCTCGACGGAGACCTTGATGAACAGATGTAGAACAAATGATGGGAAGGGAAAGTGCGGCGAGAACGGTGCACGCTGGCACAAAGTGGGATCATGTCAATTGATTGTCCATAAGATGTAAAGCCTGAACTTCCGCTCGCAATCGGCTTGATTAAGCCGCCTTGGAACCAGGAGTTGCAGGAAGGCGTCAACACTCGCGCAATGGGGAATGAGGGCTATGCCGTCTCATCTCCAATCCGTGTGCGGCTCAAGTAATTTGGCCGAGGCATGCCGAGAATGCCGTATCGTCGCCACCGTGTCTGCTGCCAAATCACACGTCGAGAACGAAAACCTCGAGTAAGAACAGCCAACGGGGATGGAGAAGCTCGAATTGCGATATCGACGGATGCATCGCGTGTCGTCTCAACAAGCCGGGACGCATGAGGACTGAGTTCAATGAAAGGTCTCAGTTCAATGAAAGGTCCATTGCGTCAAAACTGCCGAACACGTCGGCCTGGGTCGGCACCTCGAGAACATCGATGTGCTCGGACTGCGCTTGGAAGGAAGGTGAAAAATCCGCGGACCCTAGCGAGGTATTACCGTGCACACCGCCTCCAAAGAGCGGGTTCGAGAACCAACCTGCAGATTTGGGAAAGGGCACCGGCATGTTAATCTGCAGGCCCGAGATGGTCGGAGCAGGCCCGAGATGGTCGGCGCAGGCCCGAGATGGTCGACGCGGGAGCTCCTAGCCTCCGCAACGGGCGAGAGACTGGGACAATCTTGGGGTTGTAGGGCCGGCGCCACGGGAGCATGAAAAGGAGCCACTAGTCGTAGTCCACTCCACGAAGCTTGATGGTCGAGGTGGGTGGGTGGGATTGGGCCAGTGCCTAGGGATCTTGAGCGAGTTGTGCGGACCTTGGCTCAACAGATTGAAACCCTCCGGCTTGTCCGAGAAGTTCTCGTACCCAAATGAGTGCGGTACCGGGACCGGTGGTGAGGGCACGCGCGGCTTGTTGGCTGTGGCCATCGAGGTGGCGAGCTGAAGCACGGGAGAGAACCATGAGAGTTGCGCAGTCTAGTGTGTGAATGGCTCGAAGGCTACGCATTTTAGTGGATGGGGCTAGTCGGCAAGGGCAGCATGGCGCACCCATGACCCGTCTCGTACCACGTCCTCTGTGTGCGCCTGGAGTAACGCGAATAGATGCTGGAGCAGCTGCCTCTGGAATACAACCTGCTGCGCCAGTCGCGTGAGCTGCTCAGACCGCATGGTCGCGGTTGGTGAACGGGAGAGCCACCGGGCTAGCTCCTCCTGCGCCTGGCGCTGCAGCATAAGCTGCTCGTGCAGCTTCGCCTGGACATCAACCTGCTGTAGCAGGTTCACCTGGTACTGCTCCAACGCAGCTTCGCCTAAGCGGCCCGTCGCGCTGCTGGCGGTGTCGGAGCAAGTTGTGCCCGATGTCGTGACAGAGGATGCCGAGGCGGAAGACGCTGCCGCGGCCGCAGCAGCTGAGGCGGCGGCGGATCCATGCGCTGCGGCGGTCTGGCGATGTTGCCGGTACTTTTGCAAGTGCGATTTGATGTTTTGCCGTGTCGGTGCATCCTCCTCCCCTTCGCATCCCATCAGCTGGCGGATAGCCTGCGGTTTGGCCTGTGCCACGCCAAGTTGCTGGACGGCCTCCTCGAACCTATGGTGCATCGCCGCGGTCCAGACAAAGCGGACCTTCTTCTCTGTCGATTCCGACGGCTCAGCATCATGCTCTGCATCGCTGTCTCCCGCCCCGCCCATCGTACGTCCCTCGATGGGTGCAGTGTCTGGCTTGGGCAGCGGCTTGCGCTCTTTCCGCTTGCCCTTTGTAGGGCCGCCGGCAGCATCAGCCAAGAGCGCTTCGATATCACTGCCAGTCACCTCGATCTGCGTCCTGGCACTCATCTTTAACTCGTGTGCGTGCTCTACCCTACCCAGCGCGCCCCCCCCCCCCCCCTCTTACTCACTCTCACTCCCACTCCCGCCCCAACTGACTTGTTCTCTCTCTCTCTCTCTTTCTCTCTCTCTCTCTCTCTCTCTCTCTCTCTCTCTCTCTCTCTCTCTCTCTCTCTCTCTCCCTCTCTCTCCCTCTCTCTCTCTCTCTCCCCCTCTCTCTCTCCCTCTCTCTCTCTCTCCCTCTCCCTCTCTCTCCCTCTCTCTCCCCCTCTCTCTCTCCCTCTCTCCCTCTCTCTCTCGCCCCCCCCCCCCCTCTCGTTCTCTCTCCCTCTCTTTCTCCCCCCGCTCTCTCTTCCTTTCTGCCGCTTGGGTTGAGCACTGCGGTGAGCGCCAGAAGGATAGGTTGGACAAGCGCGCGCTTTCCGTGCCCGCGCGGGAGGCTGCGGCTTGCGGTTCGCCCTTCTCCCGCCGCTCACTCCCTCCTTCTCTCGCCCAGTCGGCCGAGGGAAGGGGTGGGTGGGTGGGTGGGTGGGGGGCGGTGCAGGGGGCGCGGGATGGGATGGGAAGGGAGGACTGGGAGGGGGGATGGCAGGCCGTGCGAGGTTGTCCCGAGCTTCTCCGTCATCTTCTTCTCTCTCTGCGCTCTTTCTTCACGCTTCTCAGCGCTGGCGGGCTTGGCGAGTCTTCTCACGAGGCGGCCGGTGGGCGCGCCCGCGCGGGGGGAAGGGGGAGGTGAGAATCTGGTGGACAACGCGGAGTTAATGAGGGGGGGGGGGGGGGGGAAGGGGAGGGGTCGGTCGCGCGGGGGGGAGGCGGGGGCGTGGGCGGGGGGCGTGCGGGAAGGGAAGGAAGGGGGAAGCTGTGCGACGAATCTCGGTACGCCGCGCGGGGGGAGGGGGAAGGGGGGGAAGGGGAGGCGCGGGGGGGGGGAGGGCGAGGGCGCGCCGGCTGAGAATCTTGGAGACTCCTCCCCAGATCTCGCCGCCGCCCGCGCGGCGGGCGGCCTTTGCTGGAAGAAAGACGCGGCCCCCGCCCCCCCCCCCCCCCCCCCCCCCCCCTCCCCCCCCTCCTCCCACCCCCACCCACCCCCACCCAGATCGATTTCACACCTCGCCGCCGCTCCCAGCCGCCGCCCCCCCTCCCCGCCTCTCCGAGGTCAGATCTGCCGCCCCGCCGGTCCCACCCATCCCTTCTCGCTTAGCCGCCACCAACACGCCTCCGACGGGACTCCGGAAAGTCCTCTTAGAAGGGAAAGATGGCCTCGTTCCAGGCTCATCACAATCTGAGGCGCCCCCCGCGCGTACTCCGACCGACCGACCGACGCCTCGTCGGCTCAGATTATTTGCCCGCGCAATCCCCACTCCGAGCGCCCGTTTCTGAGGACTCCGGCGCGGGAGGGAGCCGAGGAGGGCGGGCGGGGTGGGGCGCCGTCGTCCGAATCTTCCGATGTGCGGGATCTCTCGCTATGACCACAACGCCTTCAATTCCCCTCTCTCGCCCTCCCTTCTCCCTTCTCCTTCATTCCTTTTTCTTCGGTGTCCGGCGGGGATGGGCGATGGGCGCAGGTGTTCTCTCCCTCGGGCCAGGGTCTTATTTTAGCAATTGCACTTGTGCTGAGAAGTGAGAAGTAGACTTACTCTACTTACTCTATAGTAGAAGAGAAGGAGGGTTTTTTAAAGATAGAACCTCCTCCCGCCCCCCTCCCTCTCCCTCTCGGCCGCTCCGAGTGGGCCGCGATGGCGATGGCGCCGCGCCGGCTGGCGTGTGCTCGCGCGTCAGGCTGGGCCTCGCGCTGGGGGCTGCAGCAGCTTGGGAGGGAGGGATGGTCGGCAGAGGTGAAGCGCTCTACCTCGCCAGACTTCATGTACGTCGCATCATCCCCCTTCCTGCTCGCCGACCAAGAGAGAGAAGAGGAGAGCCTCACACTCTCTGCACCGCAGCTGGCGCACGCAGTCACGCAGCCTTCTCCGCCGTTCTACTACTTCACAGCGATGCTCGAGAGCCTTGAGCCGGGATTGTCGGACTCGCTCGACGGCTGGCGCGAACTTGCCGCGCGATCAGGCGCCAGCCGGCCGTGGGTGCAGATCTGGACCGCCTCGGCCGGAGCCTTCACTCAGGCGCACTATGATGTGGCAGACAACTACTTTGTGCAGTGCGATGGTCGAAAGGAGGTGCTGCTCTGGCCGCCGGCGACGGCCGACGTACTCCAGCCCTTCCCGGACGCCCACCCCCGTGCGCGCAAGGCGCAAGTAAATGTATGCGCTGCGCTGTCCGAGGAGCGCGCGCTGAGCGAGAAGGAGCGGCGTGCTCAGCTCACGCATCGTGAGATGTTCCCCGGTCGCGCACCTAAGTACCTGCCACAGCCGATGCGCGTCAGTCTCTCGCCAGGCGACGTGCTCTATATTCCGGCGTTCTGGTTCCACCATGTTATCAGCGAGACACCGACGCTATCGCTCAATGTGTTCGCGCCCTCAGCAACCGCTGAAGCGGCTGCTGCTGTGCTCGCTGAGCCCCTGCCTCTCAGCCCGAGCTGGCCGACACCGATCCTGCGCTCGGCTATCGCCACGCTGCTCGACGACCTGCTGGCGCGTGGCGTGCTCTCGGGCGGTTTCGTTTCGGGCGGCAACGTCATGTCACGAGGAGTGTTGGCGGGTGGTGGTGACCGCCGCAAGGATGTGATCCGCAGGCTTCTCTACTCACGGTATTCACCATTGTCAGAATCGGTGCAGGTGGCCGGGGGTGGAAATGTGGGCCAAACCACCGATGCGGCAGCTGTGACTGGCGGGTCGCGCAAACGCCGCGCCCCACCCCCGCGCCTCGAAGAATCGGTCGCAGCGATGGTAGCCGAGCACGCAGAGGCGACCTCCGCACGCTTCGATGAATTGAGAGAGGCCATCGTGGCGCAGCAACAAGCGGGCCAACTGGGACTACAAGAGGATGCGATCGAGCCGATGGCGAGCGCGACAGCATGCGGTGTCACCGCCCCGAGAGTGGAAGATGACCACTACAATGCTTGGCAGCACTACGAGGGTGTCTCGGCGTTGCTCGTGGCGCATCTCCTTGAGATGTGGAGCCTGCGCTTGTTTGGTGCGGCGAACGTCGAGGCAGAGCTTGGCAAGATTGCTGAGGCTCAGCCACTCGACCACGCGCAGAGCTGGCGGTGAGCGGAGGGAAAAAAGAGGATTAAGCTTTGGTAAGCAGTTCGCAGCTCCCTTTCTTCTCCCTGCAGCGGCGGTATTCTGGTAAGCATCTTGCGTGCTCCGGTCTTTGGCATCCTATGCGCTTCAACCTTAGTAGTAAATGTTTAGCATGTGTTCACTTGCTTCGCGTTCACACTTTGGCAGGGCGTGGTGTAAGATGTTTTGCCAGCACTTTCAGCATGTGTGTGTATGTATGTGTGTGTGCACGCGCACACGCGCGTTCCTGCGCGGGTGCTTGCAAGGATGCTAAGGAGATGTGTAGACATCTTGGTAGGGGTGGGGAGTGGGGAGGGGAAGAAAAAGAAAACCCCTTCCATCCTTCCTAGAAGCGAGTACTTTTTTCGTGAGGGGGGGCGAAGAATTCCTCTGCCGCTTCTCGTCTGCGGAGCGGAGCGATGGTCTCCGCCTCGCTCGAGGTGGTCGATCTCCACCACGCTCCTGCGGACGTGTGGTGGGGTGTTGCAGGCTCGCTCGCGACTGGCGCGACAAGTTTGGCCCAAGAGATGGCTCTGTGGGTCGAACAGCACGTTCGCCCGCCGACCGAGCCGAGCTCTGGTGGTGGGCGCCTCAGTGTTGTCGTTTGAACCCCTCGTGACCCCCCACACGTTAGGTGGCCATGGCGGCCAATCTTGGTGACCCGACGCGCTCCGACGCGCGTGGAGCGGCTTATCACACCGGTGCGCTGCCCTCCTCACCTTGCACACCCGCGTCCGCTCACTCCGAACCCATAGCATGCATGTTGCGTGATACACACGTTTTCGCATGCTCGCCAGGCCGTTCCTCTCCACAGAAACTGACATTCCCTTCGGTTACCGCGCAGATCCAGGAAGGCGCCTCGGCCACCACTCCAAAGTGGGATCTGAGGCGTCTAGAGCGGCTGATATCGGGCCCAGTCGTGCCCAGTTCCGTAGCCCACGCCTCTTGTCAGTGGTGCCGCGGGTACCGAGGCTCCCTCTCGGTACTCACGGCACCATTCCCTCCTGTTACCCCGCAGGCGAAATATTCCAGCGCGATGTGCGCTGGCGCTGTGAAATTTTAATTTGCCGTGTGCGCGATGCCAGACGTGCCGAAGGGGCGCGCCCGACCGCTTGCACGGCCGGGGCCGTGGTTGGTGCTACGAGTGGTGCCGTGGGCACCGAGGTCCCCCTTGGTACCCACGGCACCATTTCCTCCCTTTGTCACACAAGCATGGATTGCAAGGTTGCAGGAAGGTTGTGGTGAGTTCGTGCTGACAGCGCGGCTGGTGCGAGAGCGGGCGCCAGAACCACCGCGCTGGACCGCTAGCGCAGCTGGAGCCGTGGCTCGCATTGCCTCCTCCAAGTGGTGCCGTGGGCACTGATCGGTGCCTACGGCACCATTCCCTCTTTTTGCCTCGGAGTTTGGGTGTGTTGCCGGCTCGACAGGGATCTATCTCGCTAGCAGCCTGCCTGGCTTGACATAGTGCTAGAATGTCGCCGCGCTCGGCCCCAAACGTATGTTCCTTTGCTTTGCAAGCTTGGTGTTTTGTGTGCCAAAGGGCTCTAGCTGGATGGCCGTGGCCGCGTGGCTGATGCGGGCCAGAGCCCACGGCGCTTGGCTGCTAACTAACGCGGATGCAAGTCGTGCTGTGGGCGCGGCCCCGCTTGTGCTCATGACACCACTCCCTTAAAAAAAAATCTTCTTAAAAAACCCCGCTACGTGTGCGGCGTGAGGCAGTGTGCTTGTGTACCTCCCTACTACCCAACCTTAACCCCTTACAACCCCCTCCCCCTTCCCCAGTTCCCTCGTTAGCGGAGAAGCTGGTTCCGGGGAGGCCGCGCGCGCTGCTTCGGCCAGGAGTTGGAGAGAAGGGGGCGGGAGACTGTGGCTCGTCCTTTGCTTTCGGTGTTAGCTTTGGTTATTCTCCCTTAAATAATTTAGATTCCTTTTTTGGTAACTGCTGTGATTCCTACCCAGAGATTTAGCTGCTTTAGGTGATGTGTCGTAGGTCTAGCCCCCTTGCCGCTTGCAAGAGGTCCTCCGACGTTCCCATGTTGAAATCCTTGTCCACCGTGTACAGCGGGCTTATCTTTCTCTTAATGTGTTTGTTGCTCGGGGCGCGTAACCCCATATTCTCCCGTTGTTTTTTTAGCCTCTGAAAGAAACCGACTTTCGCCGTTACTAACAGGTGATATCTCGTGAGGATCGCTCTTAAGATCGACCTGACGGACCTGCCGTCCGCGTTGCCATACTGAATGTTATAGAAGTCGGTTAGAATATACCTCCACGCCAAGATACCTAAGTATCCTGAGGAGGGGTGCGGTCTGTCCACCTGATAGCAGAAAAGACGTTGGGGTATTTCGGATCCCGGCTTAAGGCAAATCCCTAAAAGTCCTTCTATGAATTCAAAGACCGGCTCCGTCGCGATACATGAGGCCAAGTGAGTGGAACTCTCGGGGGCTATGCCACAAAAGCGGCATGTCGGATCGTCGGCAAAACGGTTCGCCGTAGCTATTCTCCTATGTAGAATATGTTTAAAATGCAGATAGGAGTCCCTAGGTGTTAAAAAGTTATATTTGTACAGTTGCGATACTTGTTTCCACTTCCCCGAGAGGACCGGTAACCTTTTCTCCCATCTTAGTGTGGATTTTTGTGCTTTGGTTTTCCTCAAAGCGAGGAACGCTTTAGTCAAGACCCTGACACTCACATCCTCTAGCGTAGTTTGCGTGCCTTTTAGCGTGTACTCTTGAGGTATCGGATACGCTGTTTCCGCCGGGCCGTCGTACGCTCGTCCCCACTTCAGTGGGGTGAATAGCTCATTGGGCAATAGTTGCGGGCTGATCCGCTCGTGGATATGGGGCTCTCCCATAACATTAAGTTGGACTTTGTGGTGATCGCCTTTTCGGCGCAGATAGAAGTTATGGTCTCTGTCCACTAGAATGTCACCTAGATCATGCGCGTCCGGATCTTCTTGAGGGACTAACTCTTGCTCCTCCGGAGGAGGAGGCGGGGGCTTCGCTTGTTTTCTAAGAAGGTCCGTATAGTCAGATGTGGTATCTACTAGTCTTGATCTAGTCCATTCGGATATCTTTCCCCACGACTTAAGAAGGGGGGCTACTGAAATGTAATTTCCTCTATGGCGTATCCACCGTTCTCCGTCCGGCAAGTAAGCCGCGCATTCCTCTGTAGTGTATATGTCCCCCGTGTCCGGGTTAATCGTATTGTGTACGATAACCGTCTGAAGAGACTCCCATTTAGACCTATGTGAATGGTGAATCGCCGGAGGTTTGTGGAAAAGATCGTGCCATATCGGGGAGCCCAGGGTTCCTTCCCGTGTGTTTGTTTCCCTATGGAAGTTAATCCGTCTAAAGTTCTCGAGCGCAAGCTTCCAAAAAGCCGGGAGCGTGCTATTACCACGAATGCTAGCCGTGAGGCTCTTCACGTCGACCTTCGCGAAGACCGCCGCGCGCCCTAAGGGGGTGCGGCAGAACCATTGGTCTAAGACCGTTTTCCATTCCGCCGTTGACGGGTTTAGGTAGCGGGCTATCCATATCGCTTGAAGCGCTCGCGTGTGTTCGGCCATGGGGAGTAGTCCGACACCCAATAGGGGCCCGTCTTCTCTCGTCCCCACTCTCGGGTACGCCGGAAGGGTTATCCATTTTATACCCTCGTGCGAGGAGCCTAACTCGTCCGCCTGTAGTCGGGGAGATCTATCCCATAGTATTGTTTGAACGTCAGAATCTATGGCCTCCATGAACCACGCCGGCGGGGTGGACGTGGACAGCCAATATTTCGGCGTCCCGTATATTATGAAGTTCACTAGTAGGGTCCTTCCATGAATGGAGAGACTCGTCATTCCCCTCTTTGTTGCGACTTTCTTTTTAAGCTTGGCGTATAGCTTCTCCCAGAAGGAGTCATTGTCTGTTCCTTCCCAGAATGGGACTCCTAGTATGGTCGCAAATTCGCCTTCGCCGAGCGTTTTAAGATAAGCTAGCGTCTCGGGGACCTGCGCTCCCGTAAGTGATCCCATTCGTATTAGTATGCTCTTGCTTTTGTTCACTTTAGCCCCGGTGGCGGTTCCATAGCTTTCTAGAATGTGCATCGCCCTCTCCAATGACTCGAAGGAGTTTGCTAAAATTTGCGTGTCATCCGCAAACTGCGAAAGCCTCAACTCTCTAGGTCCTATCCTGATTCCTTTCATCTCCGGGTCGGCGTTTACTAGACGTGTTAGGCCTTCGGCCACTAGGAGAAAGGCTAGGGGCGATAGCGGGCATCCTTGGGGCATGCCGCAATGTATCGTGAAGGGATTGCTGCGTCTGCTGAGTCGGCTAGCGCGCCATAGGTGACTCCAAATTCGTGCGGGACTCCCGAGAGTACTGTTTGAAGCTTGTCGCCGTAGGCGGCCTTGAATTGGTCGTGTGCGTCGTCATCGACGTAAAAAATCCAAGGGCCCTTTCGGCCCTTATCCATTCCGTCTGGAGTGGCGTCTAGGCCTTCTAGCCTAGAGAGTAGGAATTTCATGAATGTGGCTACATCTTCGCTTTTGATATCCTTCTTGTCATGCGCAGTGGGGGGCTGAACGCCGCGGCGTACCCTTTAAAGAATCCTTTGCATCCTTTGGGCCCAGCATGGACGCTTAGCTCCTTGATGTCGCCGCCTAATTCCTTGCAGTTGCGAATGGCGTAGTCCAACGGGTAAGGGTTGCCCTTGATGTTGAGTAAGATCTTGCGCGGAAAGTCGAAGGATGCGAATGAGCCCGTTTTTGGGGCGACGCACAGGTGGTAGACCTCTTTCTTGCCTTGCGTGACGACGATGCCCTCGGGGGTGACCACTTTGGTGCGCTCTTGGTTGCCTTGCAGGAAAATGAAGCCCTGATTCTCGACCGCTTTCGACAAGGAGTTGATGGTGATGAGGTCCTTCATTTCGAACGTGTAGTTGCGTACAACCAGGTGCGCCGAGACGTCTTGGAATGCGGTCGCTAGGAGGGACCGTGAGGACGCCTGGGGCAACTCGAGCGCCTTGTCATTTTAGGTCTTGTACTTAATGTTGATGGGGGCCGGGATACCGATCATCTGGAAGCTTGTGACGTTTTTGAATGTGGCGCGGAATTGGTTGGCGCAGTCCGCTGTGACGAGAATTTCCCATGGGCCGGAGGCGCTCTTGGAGATGAATTCCGGCTCGAGGCTACAATGGACAATGGCGCCAAAGACTACTTCGTCCTTGACTTTGGCTTCCTTGTCCGTGGCTTCGAACACGATTACGATTTTCGACATGATCTCGAATTCAGGAGGCTCCATTTCTTGGGAGTCCTCCATGTTGAGTGCGACCTGTGCGGTATTGTGGGGGAATTGGTTAGTGCTGCAGGGGAGATTGGGATGGCTGTGGCGCGTTGCGTTGCAGCGCTGCCGTGTCGTTTTCGTATGTGCGCGTGCGCCCATGAGGGCTGTTCGTTGTATTCTGTTGTCACATGGGGCGGCCGACAGCCGGCGATCGGCCGACGCGGAACCTCCGTGTTTCTTATGGGGATTCGCCCGACATTCACGGCTTTGAATCCCTCACGCGCGCAATCCTCCCATTCTCCCAAAATAGACCTCCATGGGCCGGACAAGGTGGAGGAGTCACTCACCGACGCCATGGATTTTCGTGGGGTAGAGGGGGTTCGCGAGGGGGTGGGGGGGGGTCTGGGGGGGCAGGTAAGGGGTCCCTGGGGAATCCTTGGACACCCAGGAGGGAGGGAAAATAGTTGTTAAAAAAAGTGAGTGACCGGCCTAGTGTGTGCATCAGCGGCCATCGGCTCAGTGCTAAGTGCAGGTGCCCATCTTCCTAGTTGCACAATTTTCTTGTTGTTGGTGTATGACTAGTGGCAAAAGCGGCACTTATATTGAGTTTTCATTATTAAAGATCGTTCAAGGCCAGGAGAGGAGAGGAGGGTGTCGGCGCGCTCCATCGCAACCAAGTATAACATATTTGCGCCGCGTCCCACGGATAAGCGATCTATTGGTTGCACATTGAATTGGCCATTTTCCCATCCCAACAAATGCACACCGCTCGTCGTGCTGCACTCTCGATCTCGACCCTAATATGCAGTCTCCGTTGTGATAGCAAATTCAGCGTCACCGATCTGCTCGCCGCGGTTGAATACCTTGAGACAATGCTTTGCTAAAGCAAATCGTACGGTTGACCTCTAAGAAGCGCCCACCATAACTGCGACTGATTGAATCAGTACCAAGTATGATGGAAGCCACGATGCGACGACGTGCCTTGCCGCTGTGTTGCAGCACCGCCTCTACGCATCCGGGTTCACCGTCGACGAAGCCCCCCCACGCTGGGGACGGGCCGAGGCCAGTTTTCTTTTCTTTTGCGACAGGAGCCTCCCTCTTCTCTGCGACAGAACCCTCCAGCTGGGATTCAATAGCTCCATGCGAATCGTCCTTCTCGGTTTCATCGTATCCGTCGTTTCTTGGTCTTGTTCCGGGACGATCAAGTGATGATACTTGTCATAGGAGAGCACATCCAGTTCATGGTGCTTTCGAATTAGGCGAGCAGCATCTTCAGCTCGCCGGAAAGCGATGACTGCAAAGTCGCGCGTTCCGCTGTAGGGCTCAGGCTCCCGGGCGAAAGAGGACTGAAACCAACGCAGAACGCGACTCACACGGCCGGCTGTAGCACGAGTCGCTTTCTCATCACCTGCATCCTCGGCATCCTTCAGCGGACCATGCCGCAGAATCCCTTTCGCCTCCTCAGCCTTCCACAGGTAGACCGCGAGAACATCCTTTGAAGAATTGGAAAACTTCTCAGTGTGCTCCTTGGCTGAGTTTGAGAGCGTTTCATCGCTGGCTTCCATCGGCCATAGCTGTTTGCACACTTTACCTCTCAGTTCCGCTTCGGCTCTCTTCCGCTCGCCGTCCTTCCATCTCACCGGACCAATCCACACTACATTGGTCGGCAACGAATCGAAGCGATGGTGCCGCCACCACCAGACGGCGAACCACGCAAAAAGGCCAAGACCGTGCAGCCCAAGGAATATTGAGCTCATGAGTACGAGATAGAAGGGCACCTGCGCCGTTCGCGAGTGTGGCAAAGCGAATAAGAAGTTCGTGTCTGGTGCCCGCCAAGCCACGTTGCCTTCCTCGATGGGCACCAGAAGTACCACCTCGTTCACTATTTCAACTGCTGCGAGCCCTTGAAGCAGGATAATAAGGAAGGCGACAACAAAGCAGAAGAGGACGTAGAAGTCGATGAGCGTCGCATATGAGATTGGTGGGAGCTTCTCGCTGATGACGTACTTGAAAGCCACCATGGCAAGTAACAGGGTGAGAGTCATGGAGCATCTGTCGGCAAACTCAGTGTACGGCGTCGCATACGAGACGAATAGGCAGGAGGTGATGATGAACAGTGGGGTGACGACATTCAGCACCCAATACGTCACGTGGCGTTGGACCAACATGGAGATGTTGAGGAGTGGGTAGGTCTGAAGCAGCGATGTGATGTGCCACAGACGGGCGTGGTGAGCATATGGCCGGACATCGTGAATATGGCTACGCACTCGCACAAGTAGGCTGGTGTTACACACCTTATTCGAGCTTGACTCTGCAGGATCACTGCGGTCCTCCTTGAAGCGAAGCCGGTCAGAGAGAGAGTACTCGGACTGCTGCACGAAGGACTTCGTGTTGACAAACGATTTGTATCGAGAAGACTGGTTCTTGAAGAGATTGACGCGATACTTGGACTCCCTATCGACCTCCCAATAGGAGCAAAGCTCCATCGTCAGCGCCTGTACGTCCATGGGAAATTGGCGCAGCTCGAAGATTTCCTGGAACTTACCGGTGAAGTCCCATCGGAGGCAAACAATCGGATGTTCCTCGCCTTTAACCGCGTACAACGTGTACCACTGTCTGGAGTTGGTCATCTCGACGCAGTTGCGGAATGCGAGTCGCGGCGCAAAGAAGTCGCAATCCTCAAAACCGCTCGACTCCTCGAAGCCTTTGAGGGGCTTGAATCGTAGACAGCCCGTAAGCTGGTCGGTCTCGGTGCTGTTCTCCTGAACCGGCGTGAGGTTGTCTGCCGCCCACGCACTCGTCAGCGCCTTCTCGTCCGGCAGTGCCCGGGGTGTGTGCTTGCGGAGGTGTGTGACAATGTCTGGGTCGACCCACGAGGCCTCCATCCTCAGATCTGCAGTGAAGGTCTGACCCTGCAGCGAGACTTCGATGAGTCTGCCGATGGAGAGGCGCACTCGGACGTCCATTTTCACTTGGCTGCAAGTCTCGGCGTGGGGCGGGAGCGGTGCCCCCACTTGGGCAGCCTGTGCAGCGTCTGCCATCGGTGGGGCAGTGGAGCTCTCGAAAAAGGGAAGGGAAGAGAGGGGTGAGGCAGGCGGAGAGAAGAGGGAGAAGAGAGAGATAGAGAGAGAGGGCGAGAGAGAGAGAGAGAGAGGGCGAGAGAGAGAGAGAGAGAGAGAGAGAGAGAGAGAGAGAGAGAGAGAGAGAGAGAGAGAGAGAGAGAGAGAGAGAGAGAGAGGAGCCGCACTCTCCCTCTCTCTTCGAGTTCTCCTCAAGATAAAAAGTACAAAATCTGAGGAAACTCGCGAAGTGTGGCGCTGTGGCACTTATTTGGGGGGGGGGGGGGGGGGGGGGGGAAGAAGAGGAGAAGAGAAGAGGGAGAGATTCTTGGTCTTCTCCTACCATTTCCACTTCTTTTTGATTCCAGCGGCCGCAGGCGCGGGTCGCAGACCCACCAGCACATATAGTACTTTATGACCTCCCGCTCTTCTTCTCTAAAGTAGACGCCGCCCGTCGTGCTTAGGTCTCTCTCTCTCAACTCTCAACGCTCGTATCGAGATAGGAGTTATTAAAGTACGCCATTCGTCTGGAGAGGATTTTTACATTTTTACATCATAAGGTTCTCGTTAGGTTTAAGGTGGCAATAACGCTTCACGGCCTAGTTGGGCTGTAAGTACTGATATTAGTACTGATGCATTAGTATTAGCTCCCCAGGAGCTGATATACTGATGTTAGTGCCTAGGCTGCCAGTTCAAAAATAAAACTGAAAACAAAACTCCGGAGCGGGAACGAGCCCCCGCGAACAAGCGCGGAGGCGCGCCAGCCCGCTCCCTCCCCCCGCCTATCTCTCCTGCTAGCTGCCCACCCCCCACCACCTTGGCCTCTTGGCCTCTTCACATGCACCTGTGCCAACTCGTGCTCTCTGTTTGTTTGCGCTGCCCTCCCCTTTGCGCGCGCGCCACGCGCTGCGCGCTGCACGCTGAACACCCCCCAGTAAGTATAAGTACAATAATAGCGATACTAGATAACACAGTGTGAGGTTCTGGTGCCGAAAGGTGACAATAAGGGCTCGCTCCAGCGGCTATCTCCCCGGGTTCCGGGGACTTAGCCGCTGCAGCGGCCGCGGAGGCCCGCCGCGCGCCGCTCCCCTCCCCCCCCTTCCCCCACTCCTCTCTGGCAGCCCAGCTTGCCACAGGGGTGTACTCGCGCGGCCAACACCAATGGTAAGCCCCCCCACGCTGCCTGCCGCGATGTGCCCCTTCACGCTCGCCGCGCTCACCTCCAGGTCGTTCTCGCACTCCCCCCCCTTCGCAGCGCGCAGACGAGCGCCAGAAGCCAGGTGCGAGCAGCGCGCGCGCAGCGCGAGCCCCCCGCCCGGCCTTGGCCTGGGTGTGCCATACCCAGCACCTGACCCCGCCCCAGCCCACACCCGCCTCGCAGCAAGCTTCCCTGGCTGAAAAGTCAGAGTTGGCGTCTCTCTCGGCAGGCGCGGCCGGTCAGCAGATCGGCTACAGGGCTCGAAGGGGTCGAATTGGGGGGGCAGTGCGCGTGTGTATTCGTAAGATATGTGTATGGACTGTCTGTGCGCCGCATGGCGACGCGCAGGCAGTCCATATGTGCGCGTCTAGAGCCTGATTTCTAGTGTGTGTGGCATGTTTGAAAGGGCGCTGGGGGCACCATTCGTAACATAATTTAATGATATGTTTATGATAAATAAATCGATCTATCGTAGAGTTGTCAAATCACTTGTCGGTGAACGACAGAAAAAAAAAAACCTTTTAATATTCTCGCCTCCCCCGTGGCACTGACTCGCATATTCGTAGCCACGCCCCCTTCCCTTCCTCACCCTCATTCCCCGCCTTGCGGCAACTCCCCTCGTGCTCTACTTAGGGGCTCGGGATATGTGGGGGGTCCGAGCGGAGCTGTGTGCACTTGTCCTCAGCGGCGTGTTCTCCGCTCCCTCCTGTGCCACTGAGTGACCCGTTTGTTTTTATAGTTGTTCCATGGCCCCTTGGCTTAATGTGCGCGGCGTTCCTCTTAGATAACCTATAGTGATCGATCGCGTTCTTAGATGGTAAGTTTCCCCGGGCCGACGCTTCATGTTATGCGAGTCTTTCAGCGAGGCCAAGTGCTTTTGCTACGAGGCGGGTGTTTTCGCTCAGTTGTAGTCTACCTTTCTCGTTTTCAATGAATACGGGGGCGCTGAGTTCTAGCGATTTCTTGAGTTTGGGCTTTCTCCCTTGAGCGGCTTTGTGCGTGCGTGCAGAGCAGTGCGCTTTTGGCGGGGTGAGGCCCCTGACTAATGTAGTGAACCTCACTAGTGTAGACTCTAGGATAGGTATGTAGTGGTATTCGTATGACTCAAATTCTACTCTGTAGAAGTCTCTTAGTATATATTTCCACGCTATCACGTATAGTGCTTTTAGGCTTTCGGGAGTGTTCGTACCAGGATATGCAAATAATCTATCCTTTATTTTCTGTGTGCGTGTCCTTCTGGGGGGAGGAGTGTAGTTGTTGAGGGCGTCTATGGTCTCGAAGATGGTTTTCGTCGCGGGACACCACGCTAGATGGCACGAGTTTTCGCGGTGTCGACGACATAGCCTACATATGTCTGTCTGAGTGTCTGTGAATCTATTTCTAGTACCAATTCTTCTGTGTGTGATATGTTTGAAGTGGAGGTGCTTGTCTGTGTGTTTCAATAACGGCATTGTGTATAGTTTAGCTATGTGCTTCCATTCTTCGTTTGTGATATTCAGCCTTCTCTCCCATGCTAATCTTGCCGCTTGCGGGGCGTTGCTCCGGGTCGCTTTAAGCGTGGCCTTGGTAATGTCTGCGACTGTTATCGCGTCAAGTGCGACCTTTCCTTTCCGTATGGCATATTCATCCGCGAGGGGGTACTCCATGTGCCTTGGGCCTTTGTATCCGCCCTCCCATCTGGCTGGCGGGTGATAGTGTTGGATCTCTCCGACTTCTGCCACGTTGCCGGTGTCTGTTACCTCTCCTAGGTAGTCAGTGTCGATATGTAGCCATATATTGTTTAGCTTGCTGATGTATTTTTCGTCTTCAGAAACCCTGACCTCTTTGTTCTGTGGCTCGGTCCCCGGTCTTTGAGGCGGGGTGTTTGTGTCGTGCGACTTTTGTCCTTCAGTGGCTGAAGGCGGGCGCTCTTTCGAACGCTCTATCACACGCGTTGCGTGGCCGACTATCTCGTCCCACGAGTCGAGAAAATCTTTTTTGTGTATCGAGCGTCCCTCGTGAATGAACGTTTCGGGTAGGTGTTCGAGATATGCCGAGCACTCTTTTTTGCTATACGGCGTTGTAAAAGCGCCGTCTTTGAATACGTTATGTATTACGTTGGTGTGCAACGCTTCCCATAGGCGCGCCCACGGGGCGCGCACTTTTGGGGGCGGGATGTGGGGATTGTGCCATATTGGCTGCGATAGCGCGCCTTCCCGTGTAAGGAAGGAGGGTTGTATGTCGAGTTCCCTGAAGTTAGTAATCGCCTCCTTCCAGAAGACTGGGAGCGCCGGGTTTCCCCTGATACTTCCCGTCAATATTTTCGTGGGGATCGTGGAGAGGACTGCTCCTCTCCCTAGTCCGGTTCGGCAGAACCAAGCATCGAGCGCGTGTTTCCATAGTGCCTTTCTCGCGTTTAGGTAGTTCAAGATCCATTTAGCCTGGAGTGCTTTTACATGGGACGGCCAATCTAGAATCCCCAGCCCTAGTGTTCTAGTTGCACTCTTATCGTGCGACACGGCGTAGTGTGGGTGTTTTATCCATTTGTTTTGTCTATTGGTGTACGGGCTTGTCCAGAGGACGGCCTCCGCCGCTTTCTTTACCCGGGTGTGAAACCATCTGGGGGCGGCCAAGGTTTGTAGCCAGTATCTTGGTATACCATATATTATGAAGTTCACGATGGACGCCCTACCGAATATCGTCATATAGTTAGTGGCCGGCGCTAGCTTAGCGACTCTCGCGTCGATCTTGTCTGCTAATTTCGACCAAAAGGGTTTAAGCGACTCCGGCGCTCCCAGAGGGACGCCTAAGATAGTTAGGTATTCGTCGTTATTTATCCAATTGTATTTCCTCATATCCCACGGGGGCTTACGGAGCCTTTGGGATCCCATTCTCAGTCCTTGGAATTTGTCGGCGTTGGTCTTGCCGCCTCGTGCGCCGTTTTCGGGCGAGGGTTGAGCCTTTGTGCCTCGTTGCGCTCGCGGCGCTTTGCCGCTTCTTGTTCACACTCGCATACGCGAATCGAGCTCAAGAGGCCCTTAACCACTTCTGGCCGCCACCCTTTGCAACCGCGTAGGCTGCCGTGGACCATGAGCTTGTGGGGAGATTGAATGGATTCCGGCATCTTAATTTCCTTGCACGCCCGAATGGCGTAGTTTACCGGGACGGTCTTGCCGTCGATCTGTAGTAGTAGCTTGCGAGGAAAGTTTCCGTCTAGAAAGGAGCCTTGGCCCGCCGAAACATAGAGATGCCAACGGGTCGCGTAGGCTGCCTTGGACACAAAGGTGCCTGCTCCGCCTTCGAGCTTCATTCGCTCCCGGTTTCCTTTCAGGAAGGTCAGCCCAACCTTTTCGATCGCAAAAATAAGTGCGCTCAGATTGATTTGGGCCGCTTGCGCCAGGCCATCTGCCTCGACGACCAGGTGCGCCGCGACGTCTTGGAGGGCGTTGTAGAGAGCCTTGCGAGAGGAAGAGCCTTTCTTGTTGATTCTCTCGTCTATGGATTCAACTTTCACGCGGACCGAAAGGTCGGTTTGAGCGATGCGGAGGGTGGTGATGTCGCCATAGCGCTCTTTGAATTGTTGAGCGCAGTCCTCGTTCACGGCGATATGCCATGGTCCGCGGATAGACCGGGCCCAGAAGTCCGGCTCCGGGTCGACTCCCTCGAGCTCCAAGAGGAGCTCTACAATCGCGGCATAGACCGTGGCGTCCATGAAGGTATAGTCTCCCTCCTGGTGGAAGGACAGCTCGTACGTTGCGTCTGACTCCGTGTAACCTTGTTCTTCATCCGAGGGTGGCTCCTGCATGGCAGGGGCGGTCGGGTGTGGTGAGACTGAGGGCGGGTCCCAGCGGGCAGTTGGCAGAAGAGTGTGGTGTGTGCCCCATGACACAACCCAGTATTTCTCCTTCTGTGTGGCCTTATGTTGTAGTGTTGGTGGGTCTGTGTGGTTGTGCGTAATGATGCAGATTTTGAGTTTGTGCCCATAAGGGCCACCCGGTCTCGGGCCGCGCTGCCGAGGCAGCGCGGTCGTCCCCAGGGTGGGAGAGGCCTCTGCCATAAGGCATGCCTGGTGGTTCGGTGGTTCGTCCTGGGTGGTGCTGGTCCTTTGTCCTCTACAGCTTGTGGCCCACCATGAGGTGGGCCAGCATGGCTGCTGTGACTTGTGTGGCCGGGGCCACGGGCCGTGCGGCGCGACCGGGATCGCGCTCACCTGCTCGGCCTCTGCGGGCGGACGCGGTCGCTTCGCCAGCGACAGCTCCATGGGTGCTGGGGGGGCGCCCGCGGCGGGGGACCCGAAGGAGAGGTGGGGAGCGGCGGCGCGCTCCATGGCGACCAACTATAAAGTTAGTTGTGTCGGTGAACGACAGAGAACTTATGTTTCCCGGTCGCTGCATTACAGTTGTTTCGCCGGGCCCTCACCCTCTCTAATCCTCCCCCGAGAGAATTCTCCTCTCCCGCCTCGCCTCTCGCGGCTGTCTCCCCGGGTGCCGGGGACTTGTGACTTGTCCGCTTGAGCCCAGTTTTTTCTTATTGTCCCCCAGCGGGACTTTTTCTCACACTGTGGTTATAATAGGGGTGTAAGCTGATATTAGTACTGATGTAAGTACTGATGTAAGTGTAAGCTAGGCGAGAAGCGCTCAATCACCATCACCCACAGCATAGAAAAGCGTTCAATCACCATCAGTCTACACGTCTACACGTCTACACGTGGATCACCATCAGTCTACACGTGGAACGCGTTCAATCGCCATCACCCCCACCGCATGGAAAAGCGTTCAATCACCATCAGCCTACACATGGAAAAGCGTTCAATCGCGGAAGATCGTGGGAATCATGAGGGTAGCTATCCAACCCACTCGTTTGGCAAGAGGGTATATGCTGCATCCCGCTCGAGTTGGTGCGTGACACAGAAATATGCCGGACGTGTACAAGTGACTGTCCGCCTACGCGTGGGCACGCGGGTCGAAGGTAGGGGGTCGGTTGCGCAAGGAGTTCATGCGGGGCTGTGAATGCAAGCAAGGCAAGGGATGTGCATCCCCACCCTCCTATCCACCCCTTGCTCACCTGCACCCAGCCCCTCACAGACGTGATGACCGAGGTGTACGTGGACGTGATGGGGTTGTCCTTGAACTCCGGGGCATGCATGTTGAGCAAGGGGATGATGCCGGTCTCCGCGTTGGTCCACACGTCGAGCTGCGACACGAAGTCATCCACGGCCTTCGAGCCCTTCGCCGTCATGAAGGCGTTCTTGCCCGTGGCGACGATCTGCGTGAGCAACGCCACCTTCTTCTCGTCTGTCCATTGGTATCGCACACGCTTGGCCTGCGCACAAGCAGCGTGGGTGCATGGAGAGGGAGGGTGAGGGAGAGGCATTCATCACGCAAGGCTCGGGCCGCGACGCCTTGCACTGGGCCCGTGGCAGGTGCGGGGACGACGAGAAGCGGCGTGGCAACGGTGGGGCAGCGGCGCGCCGTCTCCATTGTTGAGGTGCGGCGGAGTCCTCAATAGCGCCTCACTGCGCTTATTTGTTGAAACGGTCGCAATAGACATCTCCACAGCGCGACTTGTTGAGAGGCGCTGTGGAGACCCTCTTGAGACCCTGTTGCGGCCGTGCAAAAACCCTCGAATAATTATGGGCCCAATAAAGTATAGTTTATTACCGAAACCGTCCGAAGACCAGACTGAGCGCCCGCCGGTCGATGGCGGCGTCGCTAGCGCGCGGCTGCGCAAGGGCGGGAGGGCGCAGCGTGCGCGGCGTGCACGGCGCGCGCGCGCTACCGAGCGGGCCCCTTGACGGCTTCCGCGTCCTCGAGCTCGGTCAGCTGATCGCGGGGCCCTTCTGCGGCACGGTGCTGGGATACTTTGGGGCCACGGTAAGTGAGTGGAGAAGAGGGAAGGGGGAGGAGTTTGGGAGCGGGGGAAGGGAGCGGAGGGACGGGTGGGAGGGAGAGGAGAGGGAGGGGGAGGGAGGGGGAGAGCGAGGGAGGGGAGGCAGGGGGGAAGGCGGGGGAATTCGGGGGAGAGGGGGTGGGGGGAGGAGAAGAGGGGAAGAGCGGGAGAGGGGGGAGGAGGATAACTGTGCTCCCTTGGGCGAGGCTAGCTAAGCTGCCTTGAGGCCACGTTGCGAGAGAGATTATAGGAGGGGGGCGGCGGACGAGGCTGAACTACCTTGGAGCGAAGGCGATGGTGAGGGGATGGAGGCGGGGAACGCAAGAGATGTGCAGCTTAGCTTCCCCGAGGGTGTTGGAGGGGGTGGGGGAGGCGCCCAGCTGCCCGAG
>CM030931.1:3652820-3655320 GCA_018136815.1 Isochrysis galbana
GGCACCGGCCCGCCTGGCGGCGGCGGCGGCGGCGGCGGCGGCATGGAGCGGCCACGCGCTCTGCTCGATCTGGAAGGCTTGCCCGAACCGCCGAGAAGGATACCCGCCCACGAGGAGATACCCTCGAGGAAGTTATTCCCACCGCCGGCGCGGCTGGCATCCTTCTGCGAGGTGCCCCGGAACTCCCCACGCGAGACTGAGAGGGCGAGCTCCTGAAAGCGCGCTCGAAAGAAGGCAACCTCGTCGCGCAACTCCCCAACCTTCTCCTCCGCCTGTGCAAGCTTGGCCTCGGCCATCTCCACTGCCTGCTTCTCCCGCACAGAGGCCATCCCAGCCTCATCGCGCCACATGCAGACCGCCGACTGGAGCTCGGCCTCTTGCGCAGCAGCAACGGCGCGCTCTTGGCCCAGAGCAATCTCAAGGTTGGAACTCTTCTCCTCCGCCACGCGCAGCTGCTGGGTCAAGCTGTCCAGCTGCGCACGCAGCTCCGCCTGCTTGCGCCCCGATTCTGCGGCTAGGCTTGCGTTGACCTTGTGGAGCTCCGCCTCCCGAACTTCCCATGAAGCGCTCTGGCGCGCGACGCGCGCCGCCGCTGCCGCTACTTCCTCCTCCTCCCGTTGACGAGCCTCCTTCTCCTTGGCACGGAGGAGAGCCGCTCGCGCGTCGGCAGCTTGGCGAGCCGCTGCCCGCTCCGCCTCTTGCCGGGCCTCTAGCTCGACGATCTCGCGCTGGCGCCCCTCTTCTCGCACCCTCGCTTCATGCTGGCTACGAGCCTCGCGTGTCCGATGCCGCGCGAGCAGCCCGCGAGCCCCCGCCTGACACGAGACGACGCAGGCAGCGATCCTCTCATCGCGCCTCGCGCGGCAGTGCGCCTCCACCCCCGCCGCCAGGAACAGCTTGGTCTTGCCCAAGGCGAAGGAGGACTCAGAGATGCCCAACGCGCTGAGCACGACGGCGCACGTGCGTCTCTCGCCCTCACTCGTGGGGTCGGAAGCCTTGCCTCCGGGCAGCGGCGGCGGCAGCGAAGAAGCGGGCAGGATTGCGCGGTAGGTGCCGACGAATTCGCGAATCGGAAATCGGTCCGGGTAGCCGCTCGAGAAGACGCGCACGGCCTCAATCACCCCGCCGCAGCGCAGTTGTCGCAAGACGACCTCGCGCTCAAAACGGCTCGCCGCCTTGAGGGTGTTGGGCTTGATGCACCGGATGAAGTGTGCGCGTGAGCTCCTAATGACACGAAGCAACTCCTCCAGCTCCGTAGCATACTTGCCGACCACGCCGCGAAACCCGCGCCCCGACTTCAGACGGCCGCCTCGAGCTTCCCCCTTGGAGTGCGGCGGCGGCGCGAAGAGGGACGCGACAAACGGCTCTGTGGAGGTCCGCAGCAGCACGAGGAGGTCCTCCGAAAAGGGGTCCTTGTTCTTGAGCAGGAAGCCGTGGGAAGAGTAGCATACTGTTCCCGCATAGTGGGTCACTGCGAAGGAGGCGCCCCGCTGCTCGCCAGCAGCGGGCGGCGGCAGTTGGAGTCGCAGGTTGTCCTTGTTGGCAGCAGCAAACTTGGCGGTGAAGCTGATGTCGGTGCCCTTTGGGAAGACGCACTCCTCGTTGAGGAGGCTGAAGAGGCCGCGGTGCGGCGTGCTGAAGAGTGAAAGTGTGGATGAGTTGGAGACGGCCTCCGCATCGAAGACTGGAAGGGGAACACCCTCTTCCGCGGCCTCGGCCTGTGCGGCGAGGAAGATGATTTCGTTGAAGATGGCCTGCATGTGCTCATTCGACTGAGGTCGGGAGGGGGCGGGAGCGTCAGTCGCGGGCTCGTAGCCGGACGCGCAAAAGAGGGGAGGCGAGCGGCCACGCACGTAGTTGATGAGCAGCTGCTCGAGCGAGTTGGTCTCGAAGTCCTCGAAGCCGAAGATGTCGAGCATCCCGATGAAGGGCCGGTTGCGCGGCTTGTCAGCCATGCCCGTAGCCAGCCCGCCGTCAGCACCACCGTCGTCATCAGATCCGTTGACATTAGGGCTCGTATTGATGGACGAGACGACGCGGTCAAAGAGCCGGGCGTATAGGGCCTTGGCGAGTCCGTCTCGCAGCGCCACCGCCTCGGCCGCGCTATAGGCTGTTGAGATGTACTCGGCGCCCGCCTTGATGCAGCGGCTGAGTAGAGCTCCGCTCAGTGCCTCGGGGCTCAGGCCGAGCAGCTTGGCTGCCATGCTGAGCGTCGCCGCGTCGCGCAGCTCGGCCGCTTCGGCTGTACTGCCGTCGGCGCGCGCCGCGGGCGCCAGCTTAAGGTTCCCTAGGTGGAGGACAGCGGCGAGCAGCCGCCAAGCCTGCCACTGGTCGTAGTGAGCCAAGCCTAGCGCCTCAAGGGCGCGCCCCATCTCGCGCAGTGCCGTCTTATCACGCTCAGCCTCAGCCTTGAGCGCGGCCGGCGAGTTGGTTGAGTTGATGCTGCTGCTGCCCCGCGTGTACTGGAAGGCGCGGGCGTCGAGGACGCGGAGCGTACCGC
>CM030931.1:3662820-3826624 GCA_018136815.1 Isochrysis galbana
CATGCTGCAAATGGGTGCACGATAGGTATTGCTGCTGGCATAAGTTTGACGCTCCCCGTGACCAGTACGACCCACGCGCGTGCAACTAGTCGTGCGGACGCGGAGCGGCCGCTTCGCTTTCGGTACCGTCGCTCATTCATGGTTGCGCGCGAGCTGCCGCTGGATGAAGTCGTGCAGCTTCCCGCCCTCGCCGGCCTCCGAGGTGATGTACCACTGCATGAGTGCGTCCAGAAGATTGGCCTGGACGTTTGACATCCGGATCGGCTCCTGCAGGGTCGGAGCGACATCGAGTGAGGTTTGGTTGCGCCGGCCCTCGTGGACAGAGCCTCTTGGCTCGGCACGTCGGCTGAATAGGAGAAGCTTACAGGTGGGTTCTGGAAGGTGGTGTGGAAGTATGGGAAGTGCCCCAACGTGTTGTAGGGCTGAATCGACTTCGCGGCGGCAACGTCGGAGCGCAGCTGTGAGGTGAAGTTCGTGGGGGCATGCAGATAGAGCACGACAAAGTCGACGTCAAGCCCCGCGGGAATCCCATAGAAGGGATTTGCAACGGTCTTGGTGCAAAGCGTCGCGATGAGGGCGCGGCCAGAATTGTAGGCCTCGAGGAATTGAGGGATGATCGACTCAGTGTAGGCCTGAGTCGGGAACACCTAGTTGGGGGTAGCAGCAGGTGGTCGGGCTGCGGAATGTCCGCGAGGTGTGCTTCACCAAGCCACGCTCGTAGTGGAGGTCCGCACGGCGTCCAAACAGGTGGGCAAATAGCTGATGATGCCCGCAAGGGTAAGAACATAGGGACTGCGCCTCAATGGATTGCTCGCCTGGTTTTGCCCGTAAATGTCGGTGTGTGAGCCCGAGCCAAGGTCAACTCCAAAGAGCGTTGGCAGATCGTCGGCGACGCACTTGGCTGGGTCCGTGACGGCAAGAGACGCGTCAAAGGGGGTGGGCGTGTTGAGCGTCATGATTATGTCAGTGACTCCCTGCATGAGGCGAGGGCATGAGGCAACCGTATCAGATGTGGTCCCAAGTGCGTCGTCGCAGGCTCCACGTCAAGTGCACCCTAGAAGCGCCGCCATCGAGTACTGGCATCCCAGGCCACTCGGGTCGAGCTCAGATGACGGACCATCGCGAACAATCTATTGCTGCGTGTCAGATCCGGCAATCCACAGCACGGGCCCCCGCGCCGATCCATCGGGAGCGCCGCGCCTCGAAGGAGATGGCGAGCGTCGCGACTCACCTGCTGCAGAAGGGCGATTGTGCCGGTGTTCTCGTGAAGGCCACCGTCGCCCATGAGTAGCCGGCGAGGCTCACCATTGGGGGTGGTGCGGAAGGAGAGCGATCCAGTTGCCTTGGACGCGACTAGGTTGACGCAGCTCCCCCTGTTGGTCGCTGCGCAGGAGGCACGAGTGGGGGCATAGGGGGATGGGGAAGGTGCGCGGCGCTGCGGCGCGCACGGATTTCTGCGTGTGGCTAGTATGCCACTCCTCAGCCCACTCACCGGAGGCCAAAGCTGGGTCGCCGCCGTAGGCGGCTGCCACCTCGAGTGGAAAGTTGATGCGCCTCTTGCCGCACCAGGTTTGCTTGGTGCGCGAGACGGCGAAGTCGTACGGCGGGACGGCCGTCTGCTGCACATCTAAGTTGTGCACTGCCTCACAGCAGCCGCCGCCATGCGATACAGCCTTGATGTCCATCTCGGGACCCTGGTACTTGCTGAAGATGGTGGAAGGCGTGACTGTGTATGAGACGAGCGAGATGCCATTGAACTGCTCGCGCGCCGCCACGGGCGTGAGGTGCGAGTTGTAGATAGCGTCGTTTGCGGCGCGCGCGGTCGTATAGAAGTCCGACCGGAGCGTGCATGGGTGACGCTGTGTGCCAAGGTGGCCATCCTCCGGCGGACCGACCATGGTAATGCCGATGCAGGGAGTATAGTTGACGTAGGCCGCCGGGAGCACGAATTCTTCCTTGCGCAGGTGCGGCTCGTTGGCCACGTACCTCTCCACCTGCTGCTCCGACTGGGCAAACTCTTTGCCGCTTGGTATGCCCATTGGCCCCAGCACGCTCTCATAGACGGTGGTAATCCAATCCATCGAGATGAGGGTGGTGGGCCCCGCACGGAGCAAGAAGATATCAAGGAGATTGCGCATTGTCGAGCAGGGCAGCGTGAGTAGAAAGCGAGGCCATGCATAGTTGGTCGACGACTGCAGCAACGAAGTCTTTGGCGGCTTGCTCTTCATCAGGCTGAGCGTGAGGTCTGCGGGCGAGAGGCCCGACCTCTCCATGATGAGAACCTCCTGCTGCGACCTACCCTGAGCGTAGGTGTACGCCATCGTGGCCCAGCCTCCTCCGCTCACCCCTGAGATGTGGGAGGCCTTGTTGAGAACTGCACACGAGTGGAGGCCTCGGAGGAGGCCAGAGGAGGCGGCCAAGGAGCGGCAGCCGCCGCCCGAGAGAGCAATACCAAAGGTGGGCAAGATCGTCTCTTCGATGGGCGCGTGGGAACGCTCCTGGCGCCGGCGCTCCGAGAGGAAGAGGGGAGAGGGGCGGGGAACCGTAGGCATCATGAGAAGGGGGGGGGGGAGGGGGGGGGAAGAAGCAGCGTGCGATGACGAGGGAGAGGAGAAAGAAGAGAGAGAGAGGGGGGGGGCGGGGAGGGGGAGACGCGGAGAGAAAGAAAGACGACCGAGAATAGAGGGGAGGGGGAGGGGGGGAGGGGAAGAGGATATAGAGAAGGAAGAGAGCGAGGAGAGAGAGGAAACCCAAGAGAGGAAGAGAAGGTCGGCGAGAGAGGGGCGGTTGGGAGAAAAAGCAAGTAATCAAGGGAGATATAGAGTGAGAGGGCGAGAAATCTTCACGAAAGAAGCGACGGGGCGAGGAGAGAGGAGAGAGAAGAAGGATGAAAGACGGAGGAGGGATTAGAGAAGAAGGCGGGTGTTGTTGTGGCGGAGCGCCGACCCTCTCTCTCACCGACCTTCTTTTTTGTCTCTTCCTCTCTCCGGTTTCCTCTATCTCCCCTAGCTCTCTTCCTTCTCTACATCCTCCCCCCTCCCCCCCCCCCCCCCGCAGTGGGGGAAAGTAGTTATTACTGTATCCCGCGATCCCTCTTTCTCTCACCAACACCCGCTTTCTTCTTTAATCTCTCCTCCGTCTTTCATCGTTGTCTTCTCTCTCCACTCTCTTCGCCCCGTCGCTTCTTCCGTGAAGATTCTCTCCCTAGTACTGTAAATCTCCCTCGATGGATTGTTCTCCCAACCGCCCCCCTCTCACCGACCCTCGCTGTGTGTGTGTTGCTGGTGGTCCAGCTGCGACCCGTTCCATTCAAGAACTATGTACTCTTAGGAGTACGAGGCCGTGGGGGGGGGGGGGGGGGGGGGGGGGTTCAGCTTCAAAAAGAGGCGAACGTCACGGGAGGAACGACCATGTACAGGCCCTTTCTCTCTTTTATCCTCTCTCTTGGAGGTTCTTCTGCCTTTGTTCCGTCCTCTCCTCTCTCCTCTCTCTCTCTCCCCCTCCATGATCCGCCTAATTTTGCCGCCGCCTTTCCCCCTCCTCCTTTATGCTTGAGGCAACAGTCCCTTCCTCACAGAACAGAGGGGGCGAGGGAACAACCAAAGTGCGTAATCAAAATACGGCGAACAAGTTGACTCCAGGCTGAACAAGTTGACTTCACCCACTGAACAAGTTGATTCCAACCTGAACAAGTTGACTCCACCCACTGAACAAGTTGGCTCCACCCTGAACAAGTTGGCTCCAGCCATTGAACAAGTTGGCTCCACCCTGAACTGGTTTGCTCCACCCACGGAACAAGTTGATTCCAACCTGAACAAGTTGACTCCACCCACCGAACAAGTTGGCTCCACCCTGAACAGGTTGGCACCAGCCACTGAACAAGTTGGCTCCACCCTGAACCAGTTGGCTTCAGCCGCTGAACAAGTTGGCTCCACCTTGAACAGGTTGGCTCCACCCACTGAACAAGTTGGCTCCAACCTGAACAGGTTGGCTCCACCCACTGAACGAGTTGCAAGTTGCGTGACGGTAGAAACAAACTCAAATCCTCGATTTTCGAGACGAAGCAATCGGTGGACCCGAACTTGAGTCCGGGGAGAATCCGAATCAGCACGCCTGGCGCCTGGCGCGACCACGACGGACATAGGAGACGGTACGTAACGAAGAATGCTCGTGCCCATGCCCATGCCCAATAAGTATCCATGCCCGAAGGTCTGAATACAACAACTTTCTACACCCCCACTCCCACTCCCGCGGCCCTTCGCCCCCCGCCATCAGGCGATTCCTAGGGGGATAGGGGTGAAGGGCTTAGATATGGTTCGGTGGACCTGTCGCGAGTGGACCACATCACTAAAGCACTGCAAAAAACCCGAAACAAACGCCGACGTCTCACGGGCCCTGACAACTGGGGGAAAAGACTACCACTGCTAGACAATGTATGGGCACACTTGGCCGAGATATACGCCTCCCCCATGCTGACAGCAAGAGACACACACCTTCACTTCAAACATATCGCGCATAGGCGCATAGCCACAGCCACAGCCAACAGCCAACAGATTCGCAGATCGAGACAGAGTGTGCAGATTCTCAGATTCTACAATACGGAAGACGAATCCTCCACACACTTGGGTGATTGCTCGATTGCTCGCGGCTGACAAACATTTTCGACGGCCTGATGGCCCGACGAGATGAACGAGATTTTCGCGTAACGGAACTGCATGAGCAGTTTCCCCACTAAGCTTAGCGCTCGCCAGCGTCCCAGGGGCCGGCCTCATGGAGGTCGGGCCGTGTCGAATTATCGTATGCCTGCGGGGCGACGGGCGGGGATATGTCACTACTAGACTGTGCGACCCTCGAGATCGAGCGTGCGACCCACCAGGGCCCTCCCATGTCCCTCGCCAGACGCCTGAGCTTGGGCTCCTCACCAGCTGGCAGCCATTGCGACGCCGACAGCCGGCGATCGGCCGACGCGGAACCTCCGCGTTTGTTATGGGGATTCGCCCGACATTCATTGCTTTGATTCTCCCACGCGCGCGACCCTCCCATTCTCCCAAAATAGACTTCCATGGGCCGGACAAGGCGGGGGAGTCACTCACCGACGCCATGGATTTTCGTGGGGTAGAGGTAGAGGGGGTTCGCGGGGGGGGGGAGGGGGTATGGGGGGGCAGGTAAGGGGGGTCCCTGGGGAATCCTTGGACACCCAGGAGGGGTGGAAAATAGTGGTTAAAAAGCGTGAGTGACCGGGCTAAAACTAAGCTTGGTCTTAATGCGGTGAAACCGATTTCGAGACAAGCGGGAAACCGGGGCGGAAGGAACTGGCAAGGAAGCCGGCAGGAAGGCAGAGGAAATGTCTTGGCAAGGCGACGGAGGCAGGATTTTTAACAGTAGGCGGAGGCAGGATTTTTTAATAGTAGGGTGGCAGGATTTTAATAGTAGGAAGGCAGATTTTTAACGGTAGACGGAGTGCGGAATTTTAACGGTAGAAGAAGAGCTTGGAATTTAACTGTAGAAGAAGAGCGGAGAGAAGGAGCTGGGCTCGAATTGCAGAGCGCTCCGTCCGGACTCGAACTAAAAGGTTGGTGGAGGCGGTGGGTTGAACGTTGAGCCACTATGCCACGCGAGAGTTTACGTAGCCATAGGGCCGATGGGAAGGGCTGAGAACCACCCTATATACTCTGGGTTTTTTTCTCTTCTTTTTCACTCTTCTTCTTCTTTCTTTTACTGTTTATGTTTTTCTTTACTGTTATTTCTTTTTGCCTGTGAGACATCGCGAATGCGACAGTCGGTTTCTTGTGTAAAGAGTAGCGCTTTGCTCAGCGTGGTGTATCTCTCTATTATTCTTATCAGTATTGATTCTTCCGAGAAGTTTATACCGTCGTAGTGAATCCTATAGAATATAGAAGTCTGTGATTAGGTATCTCCACGTGGACAAAAGAAAGAAAGAAAGTGTGGATGAAGCTCCAATTTTGGCGCATCGGCAGCAAGGAGTTAAAAATAAAATATTTGCTCTCTCTCTCTCTCTCGCCCTCTCTTTCTCGTACTTTTCTCCCTTTCCCCCCCGCTCCCCCCCCCCCCCCCCCCTCTCTCTTCCACTTTCTCTCACTCTCTCTCTCTCGTTCTCTCCGCGCCGCATGGGGTCGCGCCGATAGGCACCGCGCCGCCTCTCCCCTTCCCTCTCTCTCTCTCTCTCTCTCTCTCTCTCTCTCTCCCCCCCCCCCTCCCCCCTCCCCCTCCTCTTTCCCTCCCTCCGTTCACCCCCCCACCCCCCACCTCTCCCTCTTCCTCTCCCTCCCTCTCCTTCTCTGCGGTGGGGAGAAGAGCGATGGCTGCCGTCCTCTTTCCCCTGCTCCTGCTGCTCTCTCTCGTGCCTTCTCTCTCCAAGCCGTCCTCATCCCTGCCTGCTTCAACTGCGCTCGACACACTGCGCCTGGCTGGACGGCGAGAAGTCCCGGCTCTCTCGTTGGACAGCGAAGTGACGGATGGAGGGGCAGATGCGGTTTGGGGCCAGCTTCCCCGTGTCAGAGAGGCTTTCGGGCCACGTGCTGTGGGTGCGCCACTCCAGCAGGTGGCGCTTGGAGAAATTAGCCCACTTACTGCAAGGCCAGTTGCTGCCAGCGCGGGGCGGTATCGGCTGGCCCTTCTTGCGAGCAGCAATAGTCGATGGGTGGAGGGGAACGGGACCGTTGACGAGCTCAGGCAGTACAAATCGGAGGTCTGCCACGTGCTCGGGAGAGGGTGTGGGGAAGCAGAGAGCGGGCAGCTTAGTGGCTCACTCATTCACGTTAGTCGCCGAAAGCAGCTTCGAACCGGGCAGGGGAATGCGGCGCTGCGCAGATCGAGAGCCGGTGGTGAGTCGGCAGGGCTATCAGTTGCCTTTAGACCATTTAGCTGCACAGTTGACCCGCCTTTGGGTGCTCTCATGCCACAGTCCTCAACGGGAGCTCAGGGCGCAACGCAGTCGCCAAGGGTTGACCGCACTCCATTCTTGCAGTTGCGTCGGGCCTCTAGCATCGGTGTTGGCCGGCTCGGCTCGGGGGGGCCACAGCTGATGGCCAAAGGGGATGGGAAACAACGCCGGCCAAAGGCATCAAATAGCGCGGAGGCGTCGCCACAACAGATGTCCGAATCCACGTCGCAGCCGGGGCGTGTCACCTCCGATAGCTTACTCTCAGCACGCAAGCAGATCGCGCTCGTCCGCGCGTACCGCGCGCGCCAGAACAAGGGGGCACCCAAGCCAAAGCAGCGCACATCGTTTCGCAAGAAGACAGGTGCAGATTCCGCTGCTGCAGAGGCTGCCGCCGACTTGGGCGAGTTGCCTGAGGGCAAGTACAACGTGAGCGCCGTCCCTCTGCTGCTGGTCGACGGGTACAATGTAATAGGGCACTGGCCACGCCTCAAGAAGCGGCGAGATAACGACGACATGAACGGCGCGCGGCAGATGCTGCTTGACGACCTCGTCTCCTACAACTCGCCGAAACGGTACGACATTGTAGTAGTTTTCGATGCAGTCCCCTCCCCAGGCGATCGGCTCGACTCTTATTTGGGGCTAGGTATTGTGTGGACACCGTCTGCCGATCTGTATATTGAGACGGAACTGAAGCGTATCGCTGCAGAGGGGGAGCGGCCGGTGTGGGCAGCAACGGGCGACGGGCAAATTCAGGTGGCAGCGCGCACATATGGTGCGAACCTCATGTCCACAAAGCGACTGGTGAGCGAGATTAAGGGTAGCCGCGCGGCCACCCCTGCACTCGTGAACGAATGGAACCGGCACGAGGCACAGCGGAGGCCCGTCTTCCTCTTCGACCAGCTCGGCGGCGTCGAGAGAGACGTCCTAGCCGGCAAAGCTCCTAATCGTAAGCTATCCCAAAGAGAGCGCAAGCTGTTGGAAGAGCAGAGAAGAGGGCGGTGAGAAGGCGGTCCGGCCTCCTCCGCTCAGCCAGTGGCTCTCTTCCTCAACATGCGTACGCCTTAGAGGCCGCCTTGTTTTCCTGTATTGACAAGGGTTGGTCCATGCTTCTGGGTGTCATCATGGAAAACTGCAGCACAAGGTGTAGTCATCGGGCCTATCTATGGGCACACTCATGCGCTCTTGGGCACTACTGTACCACCACTGCTGCGCAACAACACCGCTGCGACCTAGCACCTTTATTGTGGCGTAGCACTTGACTCGTACACTTGGTCCAGCAGCCGTGCTCACGCGTCCACACAGTAGTATTTTGGAGGAGGCCACAGCGCAATTGCGCGAAATATTAAGGTACTCTGCTTTTCGGTCGGGGGGGCCAGCATATTCCTCATTTCGGGCCCCAGTCCTAGATCTAGATTTTAAAACTTCTTGAAGAGACTAATCTTATGATTGGTCGCCATGGAGGGAGGCCTCGCAACCCCCCCACCCCACTCTCTCAACTCCCCTCATGGGGGGGGTGAGAACAGTTTACCCTCCTGGCCGCTGCCTCTTGGCATGCGAAGAGGGGACTCACGGACTCACCCAGACTCTCCCAGAGAGTAGGGCGGTCACACAGGGGCTTTTTAACTATAAGCAAGGGTTGGGCTGCATGTTTTGACCGTGGCGCGATTTCCAATATTGAATCTCGGGGGGGGGGGCATCTGCCGCAACGAAAATCTTCGCCAAGAAATTGTGCGATTCTCCCCCCCCCCCCCTTCTCCCCTCGCTCCCCCCTCCGTCACGCGCTCTCACTCACGCTCTACCCGTAAAGAATTTGCGGTCGCGCCCGCGGGGGGATCGGTTCCTTTATATCTAAGCTACATTTGGCATTTGATTCCCGCCCGATGCAGCGCCGTGTCGGGCTGCCGACTAGGCCCAGGTCAATACTTGTACAAATTGTTTTGCAACGTTTGGGGGGCTGCTGGACAGCGCCACAAGTTTGGGCCCTCCCTGCAAGTGAGCGCAAGTTTGGGGGCGTGGTGCCCGCTCTCTACGAGTATAACCCCCATCTATGAGTATAATCGCCCTACCTAACACAGTAGAAAGGCACGTTCCACCTTCCCCGCCGACTTTGTTTCCCAACAAAAAAATTCGACCCACATTTGATACATATACAGGATGTTTATTCACGTTAAAAGCGGGTCCTTAAGACCCGCGAGAAAAAAGCCGGAAAAACTCGACTGACACGGGCGCATGTCGGGTTGAGGTGAGCCATCACCGCCCGCCCCACCCGCGGGCGGTGCCCGACGAACGCGAGTCGTGCGAGTTTTTTTTTGCACGCCGCGAGTTTTTTTTTTGCGTTCCTTATGGAAATGTGTTGCGGATACACCTGCACCACGACAAATTGCGACAAGTTTGACCGCAAGTTTGGGTGGTCCGACACAAGATCCCCGCAAGAATGGCCGACAAGTGTGGGGAAGTCGGGCTGCAAGTATTGACCTGGCCTACTGCCGACAGTCCGACCCCGCCCCTGCCCCTTTGGCGTCGTTGCCCGCGCAGCCCATCAGGCGGCTTGCCTTCATTTGGTCTCCTTTCCCTCCGGTTTCTTCCCCTCCCGCGGGGAGTCTCACCCTACCATGAGCCCCCCCCGCGAGCACTCCGAAGGAGAGGCCCAACAGCATCACTTACGCGGGCTCTGAGATATAGCCCAACGTCTCTTTTGCTACCAGGTAGACAGGCCGCATCCCTCCTCGGGATACCTAGGTATCCTGGCGTGGAGATACATCCTCACGGACTTTTACAATATTCAGTACGGCAACGCGGACGGTAGGTCCGTTAGGTCAATCTTAAAAGCGATCCTTACGAGATACCACCTATTAGTAACGGCGAAGGTCGGGTTCTTTCAAGGCTAAAAAAACAACGCGAGAACATGGGGCTACACGCCCCGAGCAACAAACATATTCGGAAAATGATAAGCCCTCTGTACACTATAGACAAGGATTTCAACCTAGGAACATCACAAGACCTCTTGCAGGCGGCGAGAGGCCTTGACATACGGAACATCACCTAGGGTAGCTAAATCTCTTAATAGAAACCACAGCGGAAATCAATGAAGATCGTACGTTATATAAATGAGGGAAACCCAAGTCGAAACTAGATGAAGGGATGAGCCACAGTCTCCCACCCCCTTCTCTCCAACTCCCGGCCGAAGCAGCGCGCGCGGCCTCCCTGGAACCAGCTTCTCCGCTAAAGAGGGAACTAGGGAAGGGGGAGGGGGTTGTTAGGGGTAAAGGTTGGGTAGTAGGGAGGTACATAAGCACGCTGCTGCAAGCCGCACGTGTAGCGGGGATTTTTAAGAAGATTTTTTTTCTTGTTACTTCGTTCCCCGTCGTTCGGTCTCGTTCGCTCGTGCTCGCTTTCGCTTCCCGTCCTCGCTCTCGCTCCTCGTTCATAACACTCACTTTACACCCCAAAGTCTCCTAGCCCTCGCTCGCGTGCACTCGCTCTCACTCTCGCCCTTCCTATGTCCGCTCCGTCGCCTCGCTCTGCCTCTCCCAAGCCCGTCTCCCCGCCTCCTCTAGAGGCGGGTGAGCCCGTCATTGGCTTGTCCCCTACTCCAGCCGCCAGCCGCGCCTCTCGCCGCTTTCCATCCATCCCCTCCGTTCCCATCCGAGATAGTGGTAACCTCGAATCCGTCAGCACTGCGCGAGGCGGTGGGGGTGCCCACCCGTGCCGCCTTATTTATGGCGCGCGCTGGAGCTCGCGCGTTTCGCGCGGCGCCGATGGCGTGCTTGCCCGCGCCGGTCTGGCGCCGCGCAGCTGGCAAACTCTGAATGCAGGACGAGAAGGCGGTCCTCTCACGCATCACGGACCTCGTCACCCAGGATGAGGCAAGGGACCTGGTCGCCTGCCAGCAGAACGACATTGACACCATCCACAGGATCGAGGACGCGGAGAAGGAAAAGAGCAGACGAAGAAGATTGCTTAAGGCTGCTTAGCTGCATGTGTTCCGTGACGGCCTGAAAGGCGCGGCGCGCGGCGCGATGTCTCCCATGATTAAGGTGTGTTAATATTGTTGTATAAATGACTATGGACATTTCATGTCTCCATTTGATAACTATTGTTATAGTTTGAACTATGGAGCGTGCCGCGACCGCTCCCGAGCCCCAGGCGACCCTCGCCACCGCGCCCCACCTGGGACGCCCCACGCCGCCCGAGGCGGCTCGTCAGAAAGCCCTCTCAGAGCCCATCCAACCCATCCAAACCACACCCGCGCAAGCGCGCGGGGTGGCGAGCACTGACACCGAACAGGTTGCCACCATGGCTCTGCGCATCATGCAGGGGGTCTTGGAGACCCCCTCCAACAGTGGGAAACCCTCCCACCCCAAGAGCACCTCATGTGGGAGGACAGCTCAGCTGCCCTCCCCATGGTGGAAACCTCTACCATCAGTGCACCCAACATGGGAGGGCACTTCACAACCATCAACCCCATACGGAGAGCACCCCATGCCTCTGTTTTCCAACTTGTTGACACAATTCTCGTCTTCACCCCACTCTTGTGGGCCACTAGTACCAATCACTCAGTGCCCTGCCTTGGGCCCTCTCTCAACACTAGACTCCCTCTCCCACTCCCCCTTCACACTTCAACCAACCCAAACGGCACGAACCCCCCCGTCCTCTGTTCAAAGCACCAAAAACTTCAAATTCAAGACACATGTTGATACACTTTTCGTTTTCACCCCACGCTTGTGGGCCACAAGTACCTACAACTCAGTGCCCTGCCTTGGGCCCTCTTTCAACACTTCACTCCATCTCCCACTCCCTCATCCCACTTAGGGCCTGACAAGAGTTGCTCGCTCAGACCCCCAAAGTTGCTCGCAAAAGTTGCTCGAAATAGGCCCCAAAAGGGTCAAAGTTGCTCGCAGAGTTGCTCGAAGTTGCTCGGAGTTGCTCGTTCATTGTTCATTGCGCCGCGATCGCCGCGCCGCGTGCTGCCGGGCGTCAGCGCGGCGAGAGGGAATGCTGGGAACACTGCAGGGAACAGGATAGCGGCGCGGGCGTTAGAACCCATGCACTTTTCGCATTCATAAACATGATGTTTATGTGAATAAGAAGAGGGAGAGGGGAGGGGGGCGTTCCGCAAGTAGGTGCTCTTCTATCGATCCACCGATGTTTATGTGAATAAGAATATATAAGAGGCAGAGGGGTTAAAGTTAAAGTTGCACGCTCGGCCTATCTATAGATCTAGCAGGGGTAGGTTGCTCCTCTAACAGGCCTATCTATCGGTAAGTTGCTAGGTAAGTTGCTCGAGTTGCTCAATGTTGCCTGTGGCCCTTAAAGTTGCTCAAAAGTTGCTCGCCCTCTCAAACACCCCAAAGTTGCTCAAAAAGTTGCCGGCAACTCTTGTCAGGCCCTAATCCCACTACAACCAACCCAAGAAGCACAAACCCCCTCGCCCTCGGATTCAAACACCAAAATTTCGACTCAAGACCAGAGGGAGGACATGTCTTGAGGCGGCGTCGCTGCCCATGCCTAGCGCAAGGGTATAGCGCCCCCACTCAGACATCTCCTTCCCCACAGCTCCTCTCTGAGGAGTTGCTCCTCACCCTCCCATTAGGCCCCCTTGCCTGCGAGACCAAAACAGGATCCTGGCGTGGGGGGCTGCTTGAGTGTGGAGGGAGGGGTGCTCCGGCTAGCGCAGGTAGTAAGCTAGTGAAGAGCTGGGTGGCACAAGGGGGAAGGGTGCTTGCGCTCGCCGCGGCAGGGAGTCCTGTCTTGTGTGCGCGCTAGTCCCGTTCCTTTGCCGCGCCGCGACCCATAAAAATTTGTTAAAAATTTAAATTCATGTCTCCATTTGAGTGATGTCCCATGATTGACGGAACGACACCTTTGCAACCAACGGGCATCCCGGAGGGGCAAATTGGAGCCTCGGGGGGGGGGGGGGGGGCACGATCGGGCACGAGGCGCAACTAAGTATAAACTGAGTAGTAGCTCAAACTAGTGGGTAAGAAGAGTGAGTGACCGGGCTGCCAACAAGACTACTACAATCCCCCACCCTCAAAATGGGGAGACAGATGCACGGAGCGGCAGACCACGGCTTACAAAGGGAAATAAGGAGGAGAGGAACCTGATACCGACGAGGACCCCATGTCATCGCCGTTGTAAGCGCCCATCTAATCATACGGAGGACCCCATGTCACCGCTATTGTCCGCCGCACATCACTACAGCCTCAACCACAATCCGTTGCGGTGCTAGGAAGGAGACGAGGGAGCGGAACGAGGCGAGCACGATGAGTAGGACGATGTGGAAGATGAGTAGGATGACGAGTGTGCGCGGGGCTCTGCTATTCCGTGCTGTTCTCTCGGCGAGCAATCGCAAGGATCGCCAGACGAGCCACTCGCCTCGCGTCCAACGGAAGCCGGTTCGCGAAGGGTATGGCCCACCCCGTGCGCACAACCTAAGGGCTCGGCATTGCCGGTCCCATCCATACTTTGGAGAGCAACCCGCTGCGTCGGCTTGATTTGCACAGCTTGGCAGAGCGTTCTCGGAGCGTGCGCCTGCTCTTCCGCAAGGCCAACTTCGAGGACACTAGGCAAGTCAACGCACAACCGGATCTCCTTCTCCTGTAGCAGCTCGATCGTGTCTCCTAGTTGCCGCGTTGGCACATGGAGCAATAGTGGATACCGCAGCGCATCAAGCCACAACGACTTGACGCCAGGGCATTGTTGCACTGCTCGGAGCTGGAGGCGCGCCGCAGCTTGTGGTTCACCCGTCAAAAGCTCGAGGCGCATGTACAAGCGCCAGACCGCTGGGCAATTGCCACATGCCGATGTTTGCACGGCCAATTCAAGTAGGCTTCGGGTGCGGCGAATAGCAGCGTTGCTTCCCGGTAGAGTGTCCTCTAACGCGTGGCTCGCACAGCACTCAGTGCTGCCGCCATGAGCACTCCATCCGACGAGCCCCGCGGACATCACCGCGTCCACCTCAGAACCCGATGCATTTGCCCTCGCACAGCGTGTTGCGAGCATCGAAATGGGGTCGTCGGGCATCACTTTGTGTGCGAAATCTCCGAGCTCCACCCAGACCGAGCCCATCCACAGTGGCACGCACTGCGGCACCTTCTTGCGTATCGCACTCAGTGTTCGGCGCAGGTGGAAGCGCATATGAGTGGATACGCTCGTCGCGGCAAGGTGGAAAAGGAATGAGGGATTGGCTGGGAACGCATGGAGAGCTGCCTCATATAGGCAACGCACGCGCACCGCAGGTATTTTGTACGATGCACCAAAGCACCGCAACACCCATCCAAACTCGTCGAACAATGACTCGTGTGCTCGCGAACCGTGGCCAAACAATCGTGGCCTTGTGGAGAGCAAAGACGGCATCGCGCTGGACGGCTTCGCGAAAGGTTCGGCCGCCAAGTGCGGCGCCGCCTCTGGGGACTGAACGGTTGGCCCAAGAGAAGTTGCGGCCGAGGTGAGTGGCACAGCCACCTCCAAAGCAGCTAGGACATCTTGCATGACGCCAAGCCCCGTGCTTGGGCCAGATGTAAGCATCTCAAAGAGCACAAGAGCGGACAAGAGACGTACGTCGGCGGCGGTCAAGGTGGCCGGTGAGGGGCGCTGGGGCGGCACAGGGGCGGCCGCCGTCGGAGGCGGGTACGCTCTCGACGACGATGGTGGACGTCCTGCTGGAGGCAGAAGGGCCTTCGGTGACAATGGAAGGCTCTCCAGAGGCAGGGGCGGCGCTGCGTGAGGAAGTGGGGGCGGGGCTCGCGGCGGTGTGGAGGCGAGCAACGATGCGTCTAGCGGCGGTGCTGGGGCTGAGTGGCACGTAGCCCTCGAAACCGCCTCGGCCTCACTTGCTTCGTAGCAGGATGGGAGCACGCGACCGCACGCTTCGCGGAGCGCCTTACGGGCGCGGAGGATTGCCGCTGGAGGTGGATGTTCGAACGAGCCGGCGGGACTCCCCGACTCGGACACCACGGCGGACACAAGAAGCGTGAGCGCCTTGGCCTCTGCGGTAGCAAGGCTGTCATCCTCAAGACGAGTGGCCCCGGAAGAGGCGTTGCCGTCGCTACCGATAGCAAAGGATTGTTCAGTCGTTGGAACTGAGGGACGTGCCCGACGCGCCGATGACCAGCCCAAGACGCTTCGGCTGAGCACAATCTTGGCATTTAAATAGGCGAGTCCGACGAGGGCCTTTTGGCTGTGCAGGCAATCCGCACCGTCCTTCCGACGACCGCCAGGGCCATTTAGGCTTGCGGACCTCGCACTCTTGACGCTAGGTGCCACGGCGCCCAGTTTAGCGCCGAGTTGCAGCGCAGCACTGCTGATTTCAGCCGCCTGTGCAAGGTGCCCTGCGTCTGCACACGCTTGCGCATATGCGAGATAGAGCCCAAGGTCGTTGGGCCTCGCGCGGAGGATCATCTTGGCGGCGCGCCGTGCTGCGGACGCGCTTTCGGCCGCTCCTACCGTGACGGTGTGAGCTGAGGGCAAGGGTGGATCGTTGTCGGCTGCGGCGAACGCCGCCGCAGCCCGGATCGCGAGGTATGCTAGCCTATCATCCGCAGGAAAGATCTCGCACGCCTGGCGCATCAGCTCCGAGCCGTAGGCTAGCAGGCGGCGCCGGTACTCGTGGACAACAGCACAGGGAGCGCCCCACAGCATGCAACTGTCGATGGGACTGGCGCAAACGGGAAGGCCAGGTTGGTGGTCCCGCCCCGCTCCTAAACTGTCGACGGGCTCTGAGCCTCGGAAGGTGTCATGCAGCGCGGCGATCGGATGCGACGAGGGGACATGGGCGGTGTCGGCACCGGGGAGGCTAAGAAAGGCGGCCATCGCAAGCAGCAGCTCAATCTGCGCCTCGGTGGAATCGAGCGAAATGCAAAATTGCGACAAATCCTCAAAGAAGACGACACGCTCAGGGTCTGCCTCAGCCGCGGCGGAGGAATCGCCGTCTCCTACGCGCATGGGTAGGATGCGCCTGGCAGCGGCGAAAGCCTCCTCTTGTGCCCAATGCTCGACCACCCCCGTATTCACCGGCGGGTTGAAGGGCATTGTGCGGATTGTCGGTACGCCGTCCTCGACAGCTGCATCGCCACTGAAACCGGCGTAGAAGTGTGCCCAGCCGCGTGCACCCATCTCGCCGGCCTTGGGCACCTCGCTCTCCCAAAATTCTTCAAACGCTTCCAACTTTTTGCGGGTGGAATGCCCACGCAATAGCGGCGGGCAGTGCACATTCAACTCCACGGTTGCTTGCAAGAGAGCGAAGGCCCTCTCGACGTACCCCGCAGCCCTCTCAGCATAGGCCGTACGCAGCAGCACGAGGAGTGCTCCTCTTTGCATCGCGTCCACTGTTGCGAGGGGCTGGCCGCGCGCAGCTTCGGCGAACTTGTGCAACGCCCCGACGGCAACCGCAGCGGCGTCCCGCATGGCTGACGAGGAGAAGGCGCCAACGCCTCGCGCGCGGGCCGCAAGGCGGCGCATATGCAGGGCGACCGAAGCTGGCGAAGCCGCGCATGCAACGTCGTAGGCCGCGGCAAGATCGGCCGCCGTGAGCAGCTCCTCCTGCGCACTCAGGCGCGCCAGGGTGAGGCGCTCGTCATTGGAGTTGTACTCTAAGGCACGTGTTAACACATCTACCTTCCTTGACAAAAAGGCTCGACGCCGCTTGCCGGCGGAATGTGCTCCGCTTACGCCCAGTGCGCTGTCCATCACACCCAATGCACCGTGGCCGACAAAGTCGACACCTTGCTCTCCAGCAGAATGGCTGGTCGTACCAGCAGCTTCGCCAAGGTCTGACAGTGCGAGCCAAGCCTCGATGTCATTCGGAACTTCGCGCGTCCGGACGGAGAGCGTGCGAAGGGCGTCGTAATGGGTGCCAGTCGCACCGCTCAAAGAAGCCAAATCACCCAGGCCGCCACACGCCGCCACGACAGCACTCGAAACCAATGCACCCGAAATCATAGCACGGGATTCGCCGCAGGTGTTCGAACCCTGTTCCAAAGGGAAGAGGGCAACTTCGGCCGGGATGGAATCAATAGAACCACTTGGTGGAGGTGGTGGAGGTGGAGGAGGCGGAGGAGGAGGCATGGGAGAAGAAGACAATAACAGGGGGTGCGAGGGCGGCTGGGGCGGCGGTCGGGGCGGCGTGGAGGCGGACAGTGATGGCGGGCGTTCAGATTCCGCCGCAGCACTCTGCGCTTGGAAAGCGCGCTTGAGCGAAGCGCTGTTCACAGTTGGAGTGTAGTACGCTGACTCGGGCCGGCTCTGTTTGCTCGTACGAGAGAAGTACCGGCCAGAAGCCTGGCGTCCCAATCCTCGCCGGGTGAGCGACTTATACTTGGGGACGTGGCCCTTGAATGGGCATCCAAACACGGGGTTGTCAGGATCAGGCTTGGTGTCGAGGCGGAAGCTTGGAGTGTCAGCTCTCGCCTGCAAGTGAGAACGGGTGAGTCAGTATAACGAGGTGAAACTTATCGTCTCAACGGACAAATAGCCAGTGCCGAGTCTTGAGGCACTGTCAGTGCGCGTTGTCCTCAAGAGCTACGTGTGGCGCACTCGGCCTCGGGCAAAATGCGGTGTTTCAGCGGGCAGCATAGCAGGCCTGAGCAGACTTGCTAGTGCAGCGGTACTTGCCCACACTGATAGGTGACACTGCGCTCACGCACCTGCCAACGTGCCGCGACTCTTGCTCGGGGGTCTTCTGTCATCATCAGACGATCTCGAGCCACTCGCTTTTCCAGGTCGCTTGGCCCGGCAGCGCCTGCGGCCTCCTCAGCAGCATGGGCCCCGAGGTTGACAGCAAGGCTGGACCGACCACTCCTCAATGAGTGCCCGTCTCGCTTCCCCTCGCGATCCCGCTTGTGCCGCTTGCTCTTCTCCTTCTTCGCGTGCTTTTTGTGGCGCTTGGAGCCATTGTGGTCGCGTGAGGACTCGGCTCGTGAGTGCTTCCGCCGTTGGTGCGAAGCCTCGACTTTACGGTCGCGTTTGCTGCAGCCCTCGACACTTGTGCCTATGTTGCTGTCCATGGGCAGTGCACGCTCACGCTCTTCTACTGCCGCCGACGCTCGCGCTCTCTGTCGCCCATCATCTTTCCAATTGAAGCCGCCGCCCCCTTCCTCTCTCCGCCCCTCTCCTCTCTCTCCTGTCTTTTCTGTTCTCCCGCTCCCCTTCCTGCACAGTCTCTCTTCTCCCTTTGCCCCATCTTCTCCTTCCAGCATGGCTGCTGGTGCTCCCCATGCTGCCTCGCGGGCCCTGTCTCTCTCTTCCGCCCTCTTCCTGTCTGCTATCCCGCCTCTCTCCCCCGCCCCCCCTCTCTCCCTCTTCTCTCCTCTCCTTCCCTCCCCTTCCCCCTCTCCCTCTACCTCCCTCTCTCCCTCTCTCTCTCCCTCTCCCTCCTTCCCGCTCTCTCTCCCCCTTCCTCCCTCTCGTAGGCTCTCCCCGGCTACACCTGCCGCCCCAGCGCGAGCCTCCGTCATCGCGGCCGCCGCCACGCCCGCGGGCCGCCGGCGGAAGCTGCTCATCCGCAGCCAGCCCTCACCGAGGCTCTCCCCCTCGGTCATCCAGACGCCCCTCGCCCGCACCTCTCTCCATCCAGAGAGAGAGAGAGAGAGAGAGAGAGAGAGAGAGAGAGAGAGAGAGAGAGAGAGAGAGAGAGAGAGAGAGAGAGAGAGAGAGAGAGAGAGAGAGAGAGAGAGAGAGAGAGGGAGGGAGGGAGGGAGGGAGAAGTTAGGGGGCTGAGGCAGAGAGTAGAGGAAGAGGGAGAGAGATAGAGGGAGGAGGAAAAGAAAGGGAGAGGAGGAGGAGAGAGAGAGAAGAAGAGAAAAAGAAGGAAGGAGAGAGTCTGGAATTCATAATATACATATGGGCTCCTCTGTGAATAGTTGACGTTAGTAGGATGGTATAAAAATAAAAGTCGTACCATTTTGATCGAGACAAGTGCCCCCCCTGTTAGAACTTATGGCGTCGTAGGACATCTTGTTGGCTACCTAGGTGGGAAACACAGCACACAGCCAGAAGGTTTCCAAACACAGCAAAAACAGGCTGTTTTTGGCTTTCATAGAAACACAGCCAAAAACAGTCCAAAAAACATTGATACCGGTGGGGGGGCCTCCCCCTGCGCCACTTGCGCGACGCTGCGACGCTCCTCCCTCTTCTCCGGCTGCGCGCTCCCGCTCCCCCCCCTCCTCCCTCTCCTCAATCCCCATGTTCAACCCTAAGCCCGACCGTGCCTCGCGCGCGCGAGGCGCGCGCAATGAGGAGGAGGAGGACGCAGCCAATCGTGCCGAGGCGCCTCGGCAGCTGCCCGCCGCACCGCGCCTCCAGTGGGCGGCGCTCCTAGATGGAGCGCGAGGCCATGGGCAAAGGGCAGACGCACGACAAGACCAAGACCAAGACGAGGAGGAGCAGGAGGAGCAAGTGCCTGCGCGTTCGCGCGGCAGGGAGGCGCCAGGCATCTTTGGCGTGTTGCCAACGCGTGCAACAGGACTGAGCCAGCCCTTGCTGCAGGGAGCGCGCAAGCGCTCGCTTGCTGCGAGGCGCTCCGATCCAGTTTGGGCGTGCGTGCTCATTGTCGAAGAGGAAGATCCCAACCACCCTATGTGGCGGTGCATCGGCTGCGGGGTGCAGCGGCGCGGCAGCGCAACAAGGGTTGCCGGGGAAGAGCAAGTGACAAGTGAGCCATGAATATTAATTGATACGTGCGCGCACACACGCACACATGCACCCACCACCGCGCACGGCGCTGTCACGAGTGGGCGCACCCCCGTACAAACACAGTACCTAAAAAAAATTTCTTGAAGGTGCCTACTATTCTGCTATCCCCCGTCCCTCTCGCTGGGGACACCCCCTGACATCGCCCTTGCCCCACTCCCGCTCCCCTTTCGCCCCCCCCCTCGGTCCTTTTTATTCGGTTTTGGGGGGTCGACCCATGTGCACTACTTTGGGTCTGGCGTCGGGGGAGGGGGGGGGCAGGCCTTTTGGCTCGCAGTTACTGTGAGACGCTTTGGGTCGCGTCTCTATGTGGGGGCCCAGCCTTGCGGCTTCCCCCTATGGGTGGGTCGTTTGGGAGTCTCTCCTCCCTTGTGGCCAGGGCGCTATCCCTGGTCGCTCGCTTGTTCGTTGTTTTCTTGCATGAGGATATGTTCGATGTCTAGTTTTTGTGTTGTTATTTTTAAGGTGTGACTTGGTACTAGTGTATCGTTGTCTGTTGCGTAGAAGAGAGGGCGGAAGTCGTTGGTGTCCATTCGTTTTTTTGGTTGTCGACCCATGTCCGCCTGGGCTCTTCTGGCCGCGTCCGTGGAGTTGCCGAAGTGCGCTGCTTTCACTAGGGTGGTGAATCTCGTCAGAATTCTTCTCTTGATTTGTTTGCTATCGAATGTTATGTCGTCGAAGTGTACTCTGTAAAAGTCTGTTAGAATATATCTCCATGCTAGGATGTATAGTATCTCTCTAGAGTGTGGCGAGTGCGTGTCGGGGAGTATGAACAATCTGTCTACGGCTTGGTCGGTATTTGTCGAAACTTGTTGGGTTGGGTGGTAGTCCGTTAACTCGTGTATCATGTCAAAGATGTCGTCTAGCGCCGGGCATGTCCCTAGGTGCGTAGAGGATTCGTGCGCTAGCTTGCAGAGGCGGCATGTCGGGTCTCTTCCGGGGAATCTGTTGTGCGTTCCAATCCGTCGATGCGTGATGTGTTGGAAGTGTAGGTATGTGTCTCTTGCTGTCATCATCGGGGAGGTGTATATGCGAGCCAGATGCCTCCATGTGTTCGTATTGACCGGGAGTCTATCCTTCCATCGTTGAGGTCCACTTTGGGTTTGGGTTCTGCCGTTCTGTTTCTGAAGGGCTTTCGTTAGGTGGCTCACCTCTGTTTTGTCTAATGGTGTGCTTCCGTCTAATGCGTACTCTTCCGGCAGAGGAAATTCCAGTATCCTGTTTCCTTTGTATCCTTCCCCCCATTTAGCGGGGGGGTATATGTCTAAGTCGGTTGGTGCGCCTTGTAGTCGCTCTCCTATTATGGGCGTGCCCAGGTATGACAGTTCGGCCTCAAACCAGACGCCTTTATGTCGTGCGTAGAACTCACCATTTTTGCTAATGCGGATTTCTGGGGGGGGCATTTGTTGTTCCTCCGCGGGGGTCGGGGCGTTCCCGGGTTGTTGCACTGGGGGCGGCGGGCTGAAAGTTGAGCACTTTAGGACGTCTGCGTGATCTACTATTAGTTGCCATGAGTCTAGGAATTTCTCTTTGTGTATGTATTCTCCTTTGAATTTTGTGTATGTGTCGTTGTTGGGAAAGCAGCGTTCGCACTCTTCCTTTGTGTAGGGGGTTGCGACCCCGTCTGAGTAGGCGTTGTGTATCATGTTACAGTCCAGTGCGCTCCATAGTTCCGCCCACATCGGTGGCACTCGGGGGCCGCGCGTGTTGGGGTTGTGCCAGATGGGCTGTGAAAGTGCTCCCGCCTCGCTTAGGCTCAGCGAGGTGAGGGGGAGTGTGCGAATGGTTGCTAGCGCGTTTTTCCAGAATGGGGGGAGACGACTCGCTCCGAAGATTCCGTCCGTTAGCTTGTTCGTGGGTATCGTGGACAACACCGCTGCCCTGCCTAGGTTGGTTCGACAGAACCACGCGTCGAGGACTTGTTTCCAGTTGGCTTGGCGGGGGTCTAAGTAGTTCAGTATCCATTTGGCTCGTAGCGCTTTCACGTGATTAGGCCAGTCTATCAGTCCGAGTCCCAAGGTCGGGCCGTTTGGGGTGTCACCTTCCAAGGGTGCCTCTGGGTGTTTGATCCATTGGATCTTTCGTTCCGTCTTGTGGTTGGTCCATAGTATCAAGTCTACCTGCTTTTTGAGGTGTTGGTGGAACCATTTGGGCGGCATTAAAGTTTGTATCCAATATCGAGGGATCGAGTAGACGAGGAAGTTGGCTACCTTCGTTTTTCCATGTATTGAGGCCTACGGACGCGTGGGTTGCCAAGGATGGAGTCTCAGGAGCCTTACCCGGATCGTGGGGTCAGTCCATCTCAGGTCGTTTGCCTTCTGAGGGGATGAAGGCATCCGCACTTCAAACGAAGGGAGGAGGTCTAAAGAAAATGTGGCCGTGAATACAACAAACAAATGGCGGGCTTGGTGGAACAGCTCGAGTGGGCGGCAGCCTCAGCCCCGACGTTATCGTTATCCTGTAAACAGGTGCGGGACTTACCTATTTTTCGGTGAGCGGAGCTCTCGCTCCGCCCACCCCCTTCTCCGCGCTCTCTCTCCCCTCTCCTGCGGCACGCGCGATGGCGCGCCTGCGGCAGGCCTGCAGCTGCCCCTGGCGACCCCTGGAGGCTCCTGGAGGCCAGCTCTGGGGGCAGAGGAGGCTAGGGCTGGGCCCTGGCCTCCCCTGCCTCTCCCTCGCTGGCGCTCCTGAGCCTCTGGGGCCCCCACTCTGCACCTGTCTGCCTGTCGACCGGGGGGGAGGGGGGGTTGGAGCGATGGGCTGGCCACGAGGGGCCAGGACGAGCGAGTTAGGCGTGCCTGTCAGTGGGAGAGTGGGTCAGCGGGTCAGCAGGGCAGTGGCCTCCAGGCAAGCCATCAGGCATGCCAGAAGGATGGGTGGTTCCTCCCCCACGGCAGGGGAGGAGTGGAGAGAGAGGGGGGCTCGTGCCCCCCCATGGGCAAACCAAGTATAAACTTAGTTGTTTTCAGCAGGCGCTAAGTGCGCTAGGCTGAGGTCCTTCATGGTAGATTGTAGCTAATTCGGCTGTCCTACGATACGCAATCTGTTATCTTGGCTAGTGGCTGGACCAAGCGGCAAGGAGTCTATGCAGTTGCCCATACACGGTCTACGTGGCACCACTTTGTGTAGCATGAATGATTGCGGAGCCGTGGTGATCACAGTACGGCCACACAACCTGGCGCACAAGGGCAATTGAACCTCGAGCGTCTGCTCGCCTCACCTCAGTCGACTGGAAAGGCATCGGGATGATCCGCATCGTCATTCTGCTCGATGCGTGCCAGGCGGATCGACCGAGCGGCAGTTTTGTCGTCCTTGAGCTCCTTCAAATTCACAGTGCCCGTCACGCACACAGGGCATTTGATAGCCCCTCGTTTACCCTTGCAATACTGCGCGATCCCGGCATACGAAAACATGCAACGTGGAGTGTGACCTTGATTGGTGGGGACGACTGGACGGTTATCTCCGGTCTCAGTGAGCGATGCCATGGTAATTGGGCACTTGTACTCGCGACTTTGTTGCATACAGACCACGTCTTCATCTTCCCCGTTCTTGGCCTGTGCCTTCATCGCGTCGATGTAACTCTTCAACTCCTCTGCCCGCTTGTGAGATGTATACCACGTGTCGCCATTGGCCTGCGGCGCCGGTTGCCAATGGGTCAAGCCGAAATGGACGCAGTCAAGTGCACACGTGAGGGCGGACGGTGGCGGATCCGCCTCACCTCGAGCGCGTGGATCTTCTTGCTGACGTGGGCCTCGAACCGTCCTTGCAACTGCAGTGGATCGCACTCGGGCACAGCCACGTTTGCGAATTCCCTCACCCTGTGGACCTCCTTAAGACGATGCTCCGCCTTGACCAGCTCCCTGAGCGACTCTTCGCATTTAGAGAGCATCTCCAACGCGGTTTCCTTGCCGAGCTCTGGCTCGTTTTTCACGATTTCCTCCGCATGTGACAAGATCCTGCAAATGGCAGGAAGGGAGTCGGGCAATCGGTTTAGGAATCGTAGATGGATGCCAGTGAAGACGATGAATCCATGCATTATCTTGGTAGATGAGGGAGGTGAGGAAGTTTGAGGTATGGAGCGAGCGGGAGGAATGAATGGAAGGATGGAGGCAAGAAGGGACGAATGTAGGTGGTGAGAACGTTGGCGAGAGGAGTAGAAGTAAAGGAATGGAGGGAGCCAGTTGGAGATAGGAAGAGAAAACAAGAGTGGTGGGGGGAAAGGAGCAACCGGCAATGGATAGAAGTGCTGCCTCTGCCCACTTCCCTCTCCCCCTTCTGCCCTTCCGCCCCACCTGCTCTGCCTCTTGACAAATCCCACCTTCCCGTCCTGTCTCACTCGCCCGGAGGGGAGGGGGGGAGGAGGAGGAGACGGGGGAAGAAGGGGAGGGTGAGGGTGAGGTTGAAGGGGGAGGGAGGGAGGGAGGGAGGGAGGGAGGGAGGGAGGGAGGGAGGGAGGGAGGGAGGGAGGGAGGGAGGGAGGGAGGGAGGGAGGGAGGGAGGGAGGGAGGGAGGGAGTTGCGCGCACTTCTCCATGAAGGTGTCGAGGTTGGGCAGTGCACGCATCGTCTCGCTCTCCGACTTGGTGAGCGCTGCTTGCACGTTGGGGTGCGAAACAGCGATAGTCATCCCTCCCTTCCTCCCACCCACCCACCCACCCTCTCTCTCTCCCTCCCTCCCTCCCTCCCTCTCTCTCTCTCTCTCTCTCTCTCTCTCTCTCTCTCTCTCTCTCTCTCTCTCTCTCTCTCTCTCTCTCTCTCTCTCTCTCTCTCTCTCTCTCTCTCTCTCTCTCTCTCTCTCTCTCTCTCTCTCTCTCTCTCTCTCTCTCTCTCTCTCTCTCTCTCTCCCCCTCGCTCGCTCGCTCCCCTCCGTCCTCGCCCCTCCTGGATAGATACCAGAAGAAACATATTCTCTAGAGTAGTATAAATGTGGCCGGCCCACTCTCCCCGCATCATTCGACTCTTTTACTTACAGGAGTTTTGTACTCGTCACATTTCCTTCATAAAGAGACCCCCCCCCCCCCTTCTTTCCCCACACTCTCTTTTCCCGCTCTCTGCTGCTGGCGACACACAGTAAGAAGACCAAAATACTCCGACCGACTCTCAGTTTTCCCGCCCTCCTGCTACGACAGTGGGCTCTTGTTTACTGGTAGTGCACACAAGCTGAACGGCAACAGACACAGCGAGAGGGTGAGAGCCTAGATGGTAGATGGGAAATAGAGGTCTTTTGCGGGGTTTTAGGAAGGTTGAAAGAACGGGCTTGAAATAGTTCTGCGGAGGGCTCTTGCAATTGCTCCACAAAATGTAAAATCGCTTCTTGGTCCCAACAAGCTTGTTCAACAAGTGGTTGAAAGAGAGCGCGCGCACTGTTGGGCCCCTCCCGCGAGATGCCCACGCGCCCCTTCACAGTGCAAGAGGTGGAGGATGCTCGCCTCGCCCTAGCCCTGCAGGTGTGCATTGCGAGGTGGAGATGGCGCAGGCAGAGGGGATTGGACGGCTCGGGACTGCGCGCCACGGCGCGACCGCGTGCGATCGGCGATCGAGGCAGCGCTCCTCGTCTTTGCCGCAGAGCCGTTGGTGCGCGTCACGCGCTCACGCATTGGGCCAGAGCGGCTGTCGCTCGCTCGGCTGGCGCGAGAGTCAGCGGCCGCGGGTGGCAGCGACGAGGTACTGATGCGCGACATTTACGCGCGCTTCGGCTTCGGTATCCGGCTAGCGGATCTGCCGCGATTCATCGAAGCACTGCAGCTCCCGCCTGGCTTTCGGCTTCGCGGAGGGCATGTCTTCAGCGGAGAAGAGGCCGCTCTCATAACCCTGCGGCGCTTCAGGACCGCAGGTGTGTGCATCACGTCACCTGTTTACGCACTCTCTCTCCCTCTCCTCATCCCAACCTCGCCGTACACTTCTGTGCAGGGAGTGCAACTTGTCGATTGGCAAGTCCGTAAGTTTTGTCAATTTTTTTTCGAAATTTGGGTAGTCGAGTAAAATCAAAAATTTTGACCAAAATTTAGGTACGTCTCGATTTAAGTCGGGGGGTGTTGTATTCCTGCCCAACTGAAGGCTGTAGGCATGAATATTCGTGTAAGGTACGCGCTCACAATTACAATTGAACAGTTCCCCGTGTTGCCACTGACGCACAAGACACACAGATTCGGATTCCCCATGGTCTCAAGTCCAGGTTTGCAGGTTTTGGTCTCGAAATTTGCGATTCGAATTTTGTTTTTGCTGTTACTATAATTGTTGGCTCGTTTAAGGTAATAAACCGGCATGACTTCGACTTCTCGTTCTGCAGTCGCTCTGCGAGACTCTCTCTCTCTCTCTCTCTCCGTCCGCCTCTCCTCGGCCGACGGCAAGAAGATTCGTCCAAAACATTCTCCGGTCCCAAGATATCTCGTGGGGGGTCTCTCCGCGCTCCGCGAGGGAAAGGACGCGATCTCGCTCCGAGATCGGCCTCGCGCCCTCCCACGCTGCCCCGCCGTGCCCTCGGTCCCTCGCCCCCCCCCCCGCGGCAGGTTCTTTCTCTCGGCGTGCCATCCGTCGCCTCCGGCCGTTATATTATCCCCCCCCCCCCGCGCGAGGTTCTTCTCCTCCGCGCACGGTTCGTTTCCTCCGGCCGTCGTTCGTTCCCGCCCCCCCGCGCACTGTTCCCCCCCCCTCGCTTCGATTCCTCTCACGATTCCTTCGATGATTGCCTCCATCTCGTCCGTTCTTCTTCGCGATTCTCGCGGAGGGGGCACCGACGTTTAACGTTAGTTTCGCCGCGTTTTCGGTGAAAGAAAGGAAGAACGAATGGCACACGCCCCGCGTCTCGCGTCTTGTTTCGTCGCCCCTTGCTCGTCGCTTGTCTAGAAGGTCTCTCTGCACATCGCCTTCTTCCCCCCGCGCGAGTTTGGACCTCTCCTCGACCCTCCGCGTTGGATTCAGCGGACGAGTTTCACTTTAACGATAGTTCGAACCCTTCGTTTGCGTAGTTTTGCGCTCTCTTTCCGTATTTCTTCGCGCATGACGAGCGATCGCGACCTCAGCCTTCGCCGCGCGGGGAGGGTTTGTTTATCGTATGATTCCGGAGTGTTTACGTTAGCCTTCTGAGCCCAAGGACTTTGGGTTTTGGGTTTTTCGGGAGTGGTTTTTTAGCAACTTCGTCGAGTCCCACCGTGTTCCCGTGTTCCCAAGCGAGTCCCCCCGAGTTCCCGAGTCTATACCCCGAGTCAACGAGTCAATACCAGCCAAGCACGCGCCTGAGCCACCCCCAGTCGCCTGCCACCACCTCCCACAAGCCTCCTTCCACACTTCCGCGCCCTCCGTGCTCCGTGCGTGCGTCGTGCGTCTGTCGCATTCGCGATGTCTCAGAGGCAAAAAGAAATAACAGTAAAAGAAAAACAGTAAACAGTAAAAAGAACAGAGGAAGAAAGAAGAAGAAAAGTGAAAAAGAAGAGAAAAAAACCCAGAGTATATAGGGCGGTTCTCAGCCCTTCCCATCGGCCCTATGGCTACGTAAACTCTCGCGTGGCATAGTGGTTCAACCCGCCGCCTCCACCAACCTTTTGCTCTGGGTCGCGAGTTCGAGTCCGGACGGAGCGCTCTGCAGTTCGAGCCCCGCTCCTTCTTCCTCTCCGCTCTTCTTCTACCGTTAAATTCCACGCTCTTCTTCTACCGTAAAAAATTCCGCACTCCGTCTACCGTTAGAAATCCTGCCTCTTCCTACTGTTAAAATATCCTGCCTTCCTACCGTTAAAATCCTGCACTCCGTCTACCGTTAAAATCCTGCCTCCGTCGCCTTGCCAAGACATTTCCTCTGCCTTCCTGCCGGCTTCCTTGCCCTTGCCAGTTCCTTCCGCCCCGGTTTCCCGCTTGTCTCGAAAAACGGTTTCACCGCATTACGACCAAGCTTAGTGGGGAAACTCCTCGTCCAGTTCCGTTACCCGAAAATCTCGTTCATCTCGTCGGGCCATCAAGGCCATCTCGTTCATCTCGTCGGGCCATCAAGGCCATCTCGTTCATCTCGTCGTCGGGCCATCAGGCCATCTCGTTACATCTCGTTCACCTCGTTACAATCCAAGCTGAGGCGTTGATTTCCACAATTTAGAGACATAAGGATTCCGCTTGCAGAAGGCTCGCGAGGACGCTCGTGATTAAGTCGGGGGGTGTCGCATTCGCGATGTCTCAGAGGCAAAAAGAAATAACAGTAAAAGAAAAACAGTAAACAGTAAAAAGAACAGAGGAAGAAAGAAGAAGAAAAGTGAAAAAGAAGAGAAAAAAACCCAGAGTATATAGGGCGGTTCTCAGCCCTTCCCATCGGCCCTATGGCTACGTAAACTCTCGCGTGGCATAGTGGTTCAACCCACCGCCTCCACCAACCTTTTGCTCTGGGTCGCGAGTTCGAGTCCGGACGGAGCGCTCTGCAGTTCGAGCCCCGCTCCTTCTTCCTCTCCGCTCTTCTTCTACCGTTAAATTCCACGCTCTTCTTCTACCGTAAAAAATTCCGCACTCCGTCTACCGTTAGAAATCCTGCCTCTTCCTACTGTTAAAATATCCTGCCTTCCTACCGTTAAAATCCTGCACTCCGTCTACCGTTAAAATCCTGCCTCCGTCGCCTTGCCAAGACATTTCCTCTGCCTTCCTGCCGGCTTCCTTGCCCTTGCCAGTTCCTTCCGCCCCGGTTTCCCGCTTGTCTCGAAAAACGGTTTCACCGCATTACGACCAAGCTTAGTGGGGAAACTCCTCGTCCAGTTCCGTTACCCGAAAATCTCGTTCATCTCGTCGGGCCATCAAGGCCATCTCGTTCATCTCGTCGGGCCATCAAGGCCATCTCGTTCATCTCGTCGTCGGGCCATCAGGCCATCTCGTTACATCTCGTTCACCTCGTTACAATCCAAGCTGAGGCGTTGATTTCCACAGCGTCGTGCGTCGATCACCATGCCCGTAGTCACCCCCGAGGAAAGCTCCATGAGCTCCCCACAAGAACCGCGTTCCGCGCTAGCTGCCGGCGCGCCCTCGCAGGCAATCTCCAAGAGTGAGATAAGCCTTGCTCTGACAGCACGGCGCGATGGGCGGCGAGGCGTGGCGAGGCCTTCTCACTCTGGTAGGCCGATGAGAGGGGGAGGGGAAGAGGGGGGGAACCCCCCCGGGGGGCGGGAGAGAGAGAGAGATCAGAAGACCAGACCAGCTGTTTACGTTAATGTTCTCGTCATATACGGTAATAATCAACCGGTCCCAGGGGGGTGCCCCAGGGGTTCCGCCCGTCCTCCGCGCCCAGAGTTCCCCCGCGGAAAGAGTGAACGCACGGCGTGCACCTTCCTGGAAGTTGCTATGCGCACGCACGGCGCCCCCGCGGGGGGGGCGCAGGTGCACATCGCGCCGTGCCCACGCACGGCGTGCATTGTGATTGCAAGTCATCACAGGTGCTGCGTAACGAAACATCTCGTATACGGCCAGTTTACGTAGTTGTGGGCCTCAGTGGGTACACAGAGGGAACGAGTTGACATGCGCACGCACGGCGTATCCGCGGGTGGACCGATGCACATCGCGCCGTGCCCATGCACGGCGTGCACCCAGGTGCTCTTTTTGACGGCGTCTCTATGATAATTTTAAACCGTTCTAATTTTAAACGGCTACAATACAACTGTGGACATTGATTGCTCAATTCGACTGATGTCCCACAATTGACGGAACGACACCTGAAGGCGGAAAAACAAAGAGAGAGGGCCTCTCTTTGGGAAACCTAAAGGGCGGCTCTCCCCCTAACCACAACACCCCCCGAGTTCCCGAGTCTATACCCCGAGGCAACGAGCAACGAGTCAATACAAGTCAAGCACGCAGCACGCGCCTGAGCCACCCCCAGTCGCCTGCCACCACCACCACCCCCCACAAGCCTCCTTCCGCACTTCCGCGCCCTCCGTGCGTCGTGCGTCGTGCGTCGATCACCATGCCCGTAGTTAGTCACTCCCGAGGAAAGCTCCATGAGCTCCCCGCAAGAACCGCGTTCCGCAGTTCCGCACTAGCTGCCGGCGCGCCCTCGCAGGCAATCTCCAAGAGTGAGAGCGGCCCTGCTCTGACACACCCCCATAGTGAGTGACCGGGCCACAGCCATGCCCGCTCCGTCCTCGCGCTCGCCCTCGCCCAAGCCCGTCCTCCCACCTTCCTTCCGCCTTCCTACGTCCTCTGCTGAGGAGGTGGTCAAGTCTCAAGCCCGCCATTTCAAATCCATTTCAAATCACTCTCCGCCGCTCCCGCCGCGCCTCGCCCGCCCCCCGGCGATCGCGTCTCCTCGCATATCGAGCCAGTGGTCATGCTCAATCCGTCGGACTCGCCAAGCCGCACCCGGCCGGCTGTGCGCGGGGCGCCTTCATCTCCCTCGGGGAGACGAGCGGAGAAGCGTTTTGTTTTTGGTGCGTTGAGCCCCTGGCGCTCTGTACTTGGCGGCGATCCCTTGGAGACGTGGACCTCGGCCATTAGGAGGAGGTGTTGAATCTCCCCGGCGCGGCCGGCTGAGGTCGTGCGGGGGGGGTGAGGGAGGTGGGGGGGGAGGTTGCGAGGCGTTTCTCCGCCCGACCGCCGAGGCGGAAAGAGGGGGAGCCGCCTCGCCGAGATTGCATCCACGGATTCCGCCGTCCGGAGCCGCGGGCATCTCACCTCTCTCTCCGCAAACTTGCTTGCGCGCTACAATCAACAGCAGGCTGCTTCCCCCGCGGGGGATCGTAGGGTGGTTTAAGAAGCACGCAGGACAGTTGTGCGAAGTCTTCGGTGGGGCGCGGCGCGAGCCGCCGTCGAGATTCCTATCAACTCACCGGAGATCACGCGGACTTTCCCTCCCCCCCGCCCCCTCCCTCTCTCTCTCTCTCCATGTTTCCCATGTTTCTGCTGCCCCCTCCCCCCCCTACCCGCGGGCGGGGCGGGCGACGAGCGTGGCGCACGGCGGCTCGGTCGTAGAGAGAGAGAGAGAGAGAGAGAGAGAGAGAGAGAGAGAGAGAGAGAGAGAGAGAGAGAGAGGAGAAACTATACTCACTCCTGCTCTTCCGCCTCCTCGCGAAGCCGAGGAAGACTCTCGGCATCCCCCCGCGGAGAAGAGGGGGGGGGATTCTCTCTCTCTTTCCTTCTCTCTCTTACTCTTCTTCCCCTCTCCCCGCCCCGCCCCGCCCCGCCCCCCACGCTCCCTCCCTTCCCCGTCTCCCACCCCACCCCACAAGGCCTTCCTCCTCCGTCCCACACTTCCCCAGCCCCTCTCTACGCAACTCTCTCGGCACAGAAACACTCTACCCCTTCCTTCTCTCCGCTCGACGCCTCTCTCGCGACTCGAGCCCCAACTTCCCCCCCACCAAACGCCCATGAGGCCAAACGAGGCCAAGCTCAGCCCCCGCAGTGGCTACGACGACGTGGCGCACGAAGGCTTCGTAGTTGTCATCTGGTGGACTTGGGGATTCCTTGCGATCTTTGGCGTGATGACGGCGAGCGTGCTCATCGGCGCCTTGCTCTCCTCCAAGAAGGTGCGAGCGTATGCCGTCAACCTCTACATTGTGGCCCTTTTTCTTCCCGACCTCTTCATGAGCATTTCTTTTGCGCTCGCCAGCTTCGTCAATATTTCGCATGGAAGCATCGCAAGCGAGGGACTGTGCAGCTATCAGGCCTTCTACCTCATCTTCTGCTGGTCGGCCAGCCTCAACGTCAACGGGATCGTGGCATACGAGATGCTTATGCTGATGAGGGCTACACAACGGCTCCAAACGTATGAACAGCCATCCCAGCGTCACGTCGTGATTCGATGCGCGGTTGCATACCTGTGGGCAGCATTGCTCGGCTCGATAGCGCTATGGGGAGATTGGCTGCCAATTCACCCAGCCCCCACAATCAATATGGTCTGCCTTCCTGCACCCATGCCGACCACGCAAGGCCTCCTTATCTTTTGGCTACTTTACGTGCCACTCGTCATGGTGCTGCCAATCGTCGGGACAGCAGTGCTTTGCTTGAGAACTTGGCTGTCTGTGAGAACTGGGAGGTGCGCTGCTCGATTTGGCGCGACGAGTGAGGGGATCGCATGCTGTCAAAGGAGGAAGCAGGCGAGAGCCATTTGGTTGTACTTTTCACGCATTTATCTCTCTCTCATACTCTGGCTCCCGAGCATGCTGTCGACGAAGACAAAGTCGCATTCGCTCGTCGCCATCGGCATCTCCTTGACGTTCCTTCAGAACTTCGTCGCCGCTATTCTCTCGCAGACTAAGCCGGACGTACGCGAAGCCACGCTCGATTTCCTGCACCTAAAGAGATTATTGAGGAAATCGCAGACGACAGTCGTTCCTTGCACCGTCGGAACGTCGGTGATATCGGAGGGAACCCTTTCACGAGCCGTTAGCCAGAACGACATTCAAACTAGTAACAGCAGCATCAGATGTGGGCCCGCCGGCAGTATTGAGGAGGGCGACAGGCATCAACACAATACATACCCCGCGTACCACGATCATGCCGTCGCCTCTCAGCGTGTTTCGACTTTCAAACCGGACTCGGATGACGAGTCGACCACCTCGTCGCAAGGCGACGCGTAGTATTTCCTGCATGTTACTAGGTCTAGCCCCCCAGCTAGACTCACAGCAGGCATCGATCGCATGTGGTATCGTGCTTGTAGCGGTCGTGAGATCCTCACAAGGTAGTGAGACGGTCAGATGTTGCTTCATTTTCATTTCGCATTTTGAGTTCGCGGCTGTTTGCAAGTTCCAATGCTGTGGGGCGAGGAGTTGATGTTATGTGTATGTGTGGTGTGACAGCTCTGACTGACTGAGTGTGCCAACAGTATTCGTTTGTGCGTGTGTACGCATAGCTCACGGCACAGCAACGCAGTGGCGAGTGGCACGACGCGGCGAGGGTATGTCGCCTGTTGCGTGTAGCAAGCCAGCAAAGGCAAGTTAGTTACGACGACATCTCCCCGACCTGTTGCGACAGGATTACAAAATTCTTTTCTGCAGACCGTCGAAACAAGCGCGTGCTTGTTCGTGGGCAAGTCTCTAAAGGCCAAAAGGTAGTCACTATTGCCATTGATATGTCGTATTCCATACGATGACAGACTTTTACTTCTAACCTATGGGTTATTTTAAGCCTCAAGGTCTCGTCGATTGGTGTACCATCTCTTCTCTTACTTTCTCTCGATGTCATCAAATGTTCCATGACCGTCTTTTGTTTTATCTCCGTGTATCGGTCGTAGCTCCCCAGCGAGGTCTGCCCTCGTTGTACCGACCCCTCTGTCGCATGTCTGCGCGTGGCTAAGTTGCCCTGGTGCCGACGCCTGGCCGTCCGTCCAGGTGTGGTTAGTTTTCGCCCCGTTTGGCTTAGTTTGTGTGGTTCTGTGGCCTCAGCTCCTTTTTGAGTCCATTCGTTGTAGTCTCCCGTGTCTACCTCGGACCTAAGAAGCTCTCATTCTCGTTCTCTCTCTTCCACTTCCACTAGCTCGCTAGCTAGCCTCGTCCCTACTCTCCGACGCCACACGCGTCGCAATCCTCCGACCTTCAGTTTACCTCTTCGCTCGTCAACTATCAGTAAACTGATAGGGTCATGGAGCGCGCGCCGCCTCCCACCCTCGCTGCCGCCGCCCTCGCCGCCATGGACGAAGCGTTCATGGACACGCCACTGTCGCCGAAGCGACCGCGCCAAGACGACCCGCCCGACCAGGTGGGCACAGGAGCCAGCGGGCCGCGCCCGCGCACCCCCGAGAACGCAGGCACCACCGCCTGCATGCTGGCAGCAGCCAGCATGCAGCACACGCACACCACTCCACACAGCCACCCCAGCCACACCACACAAGAGGGACGATCCAACAGGGAAGGCCTCCGGGCCTGGCCCCTACACAGCCGCGGTACCGCCCTCGTGCTCCGGCACGAGGGGCTGGCCCGGCACCATCATGGACACGACCCCCGACCCCCATGGGGGTACGTCGACAAAAGTCAAGGCCACTGAACAGCTTTGGGCCCCCAACAAGGGGGACAGGGACAACAGAGAGGACGGCACCGGGGAGTCACTCTCCAGCGACGACGAAGGACGGGCAGACAGCCGCGTCCCTAGCGCCAGGGCGACGAGCACGACACCGGCCCCAGAGGCCCTCCACAACAAACACCAACACGAAATTGGGCCAACACAACATACACCCACCCATGGTTGACAGCGGCGGAGCGCTAGCGTCCTCACGGCGAGGCGTGAAGTGGGGTCTAGGCGTGAAGATAGTAAGAATCGGGTCTGACAGTGTCTGCCATCGAGCGCTACGAGCGATGAGGTAGACTGAGGATTGGGGGATTGCGACGCGTGGCGTCGGAGAGTAGGGACGAGGCTAGCTAGCGAGCTAGTGGAAGAGAGAGAATGAGAATGAGAATGAGAATGAGAGCTTCTTAGGTCCGAGGTGACACGGGAGACTACAACGCATGGACTCAAAAAGGTTGAACCCACAGAATCACACAAACTAAGCCAAACGGGGCGAAAACTAACTACACCTGGACGGACGGCCAGGCGTCGGCACTAGGGCAATTCAGCAACGCGCAGACACGCGACAGAGGGGTCGGCACAACGAGGGCAGACCTCGCTGGGGAGCTACAACCGAAGGACGAAGAGAAGACAAAAGACGGTCATGGAACGTTTGATGACATCGAGAGAAAGTAAGAGAAGAGGCGGTATACCAATCGACGAGACCTTGAGGCTTAAAATAACCCACAGGTTAGAAGTAAAGAAGTAAAAGTCTGTCCTCGTATGGAATACGACACCCTAGCTCCCTGGTTGCCTGGTTGCCTGGCTCCCTGGCGCCTAGCTCCCTGGCTCTTCGGCTCCCTGGCTCCTCGGTTCCCTGGCTCCCTGGCTCCCTGACTGCCTGGCTGCCTGGCTCCCTGACTGCCTGGCTCCCTGGCGGTGCCTGGGGGCGAGACGAGATACCGTCGGGGGGCCCCTGATTGCGCCCGCGCGCGGGAGGAGGCGCGAAGCGGGGGGGAGGGGGGGGGAGGGCATGCCGAGGGTGGGGGGCGCAAGATCCAAGAATAAAACGCCACTGTTCCGTGAAAGAACTCCGCGAGGAGGGGAGTTGGAAGTTGGAAGTCTGTGTGTGCTGGCGGCCCTCGAGTGCTGCGGGCGAGAGCGCTGCAGGTGCTAGATGGGGGGGGGGGGGGGGGGGAGAGAGAGAGAGAGAGAGGGAGGGAGGGAGGGAGGGAGAGGGAGGGGAGGAAGGGAGGGAGGGAGGGGGCGCGGGGTGGGGAGGACGAAAGAGACGAGATGGGAGGGCTGAGCGAGCGAGCGAGGGAGGGAGGGAGGGAGAGAGAGAAAGAGAGAGGGTGTGTGCTGCCGGCAGACGGCGGCTGCCCTTCCCTTCATTCCTTTGCTTCACTCGGTTCTGATCCCTTGCTGGGCCCGGGGGGGGGGGGGGGGGCAGAGGGCGGGGGGGGGGGGGGGAAGGGGGGGCTCACTCTGTGCAGAAAGAGCGGAGGAGAAGAAGAGGGGTGGAGAGCAGCGGAATGCGAAGAGGGGTCAAAGAAAGGAACCAGAACGCAGCCGGGCTCGAGGGTGGAAAGTCTCATTCTGCTTTACACGCACGGCCTCACTTTCCCACCTCCCCATCTGCATCGTCTCTATGGTTCCCCCTGTCCCCTCCCGGCTGTTCCCATCTTCCTGATGGGCCATGGTGAATGAGGAGAAAGGGAGAGATCAGATGAGGGGGTTGGCGGAAGGACGCATGGAGGGAGGTAAAACGCATGGAGGGCGGACACGTAGGGCAACAACCAAATTGTTCAGCTGTACAGTCCAGGCAAGGGAGTAGTAGTCCTGCAACGGGCCACGAAGAAGCTGGTCTGGTATTGACCAAGCACATGTGGTGGGAGCCTCCTAGTCGCTCGTGTGGGCTACTCTCTCCTCTGCCATGTCGACCTGCTCAGCTCTCGCGTCCTCTTTCCCGTCCGTCTCAGCCAAGCTACCCCTGGAACCAAATCTGCCTTCCTTTGTGCCTTGTCACTCTCCTGCGTTCACTGAGCGCAGACTTGACGCCGTTTATAGGTTTGGGACGTCTGTCCATCCTGAGATGCTCACCGTAACCGTTAAATGGGGAAAGCAAAAGTTCGAGAACATCGAATTGGATACGGCCGAGCCAGTTGAGGTGTTCAAGGCGCAGCTTTACGCGCTCACTGCTGTGCCGCCCGAGCGCCAAAAGATTATGGGCGTGAAGGGAGGCTTCGTGAAGGTGCGAAGCGCACTGCACCATGACGTGCCATCATCGTGCTCTTCTCACCTCCGTGTTGTCCGCACTTTCAGGACGACGCCAAGTGGGAGAGCCTAGGCATCAAGCAGGGTCAGGTGCTCATGCTGATGGGATCCGCGGAGGCTGTGCCGGAGGCGCCTGTCGAGAAAATTGTCTTCGTGGAAGACATGCCCGCCGCGGACGTCGTCGCCCTCTCGGCGTCAAAGAATCCGGGCGGCCTCACTAACCTGGGCAACACTTGCTACCTCAACTCCACGCTCCAGGTCATGATGAAGATACCGGAGCTATCCCAAGCGCTGCAAAAGTATGCTGGGGCAGGAGGCGAGTCGGACAAAGCGCTGCTGTTTGCAATGCGTGAGCTGATGGGTGAACTTGAGCGCTCGACGGCTGCGCAAGAAGTGAGACCGTTCAAATTCGTCAGTGTCTTCCGGCAGAACTTTCCCATGTTTGCGCAACAAGCGGAGGGCGGGCGTGGGTTCATGCAGCAGGATGCCGAGGAGTGCTGGTCGACTATTGTCACTGCGCTCGCACAGAGGCTCAAGGTCTCCCCTGGACCGGAGCCGTCGGACCTAACGACGCCCACACCCGCGCTGCTCCCGCGGATGGACGCGCTGCGCGACAATCTTGGCGACGCCCTCTTCGGTGTGGAGATGAAAGTCAGATACAAATGCCTCGAGTCGGACGCGGAACCCGAGTACGAGGTGCGTGAGGCGGTGCGCAAGATTTCGTGCCACATATCTGAAAAGACCGCCCATCTGTACACTGCCGTCGAGAGCTCCCTTACCGAGACGATCGAAAAGAACTCGCCTGCACTAGGCCGCGAGGCATCCTTCCAAAAGACCGCGGAGCTGGCGCGCCTGCCGCCCTATTTGGCCGTCAACTTCGTGCGCTTCGCTTGGCGCAAGGACACGGCGAAGCGCGCCAAGATCCTGCGCCCGATCTCTTTCCCGGATGTGCTTGATGTGCGCAACCTGTGCACCAAGGAGCTGAAGGCGAATATCGCCTCACACAACAATAGACTCGAGGAGGCGAAAGAGAGGGCGGCCGCGGAGAAGGCTGCCCTCGCTGTCAAGGCTGCGGAGGAGGCGAAGGACAAGGACGAGTCGGAGGAGATCCATAGGCTCGCAGGAGCAGCAGCTCTCTCGAGCGCAAAGACAAGTGCGCCTGCTCCTTTACCCATTCCTACCTGCTCTATTATTTGGCATCTTGACTCGGCACCCTGGCTAGTTTGTGGCGCATTCAGCAATCTCAAGATACCCAAAGCACACCTGCTCTCCTGTCCTGGCTGTATGCCCATGCGGGCTCCACGCAACGCACAGCAGCGCGCTCTGTGCCCCTCTTTTCGGCCCGCCCGTCCTTGGTCGCGTGAGATCTGCAGCATCATTTCAACCTCACCGCCCTTCTCCGGTGCGTTCCTAACACCCTCAGCACCCATGGAGACGGATGATGCAGAGACGTCGGAAGCAGAGAAGAACAAGGCGATAGAAGAGATCCATGCCGAGGCGGCGCGCATCGGCCCGGTACATGCGCTTGAATGCGACAACAAAACAGGCCTCTATGAGCTATTCGGCATCATCACGCACCAGGGGCGGACTGCCGAGGGGGGACACTACGTCGCATGGGTTAAGAGAGACGCCAAGACGTGGCTGGTCTTCGACGACGAGACTGTCGCAGAGATCGACGCTGCACGGATCAAGGAGCTGTACGGTGGGGGCGACTGGCACATCGCGTATGTTTGCCTTTATCGGAAGATGGACACTCTAGCCCTCGAGTGATGCGCAGATGCAGGGCTGATGTGATCGTCACATTGGCCAATCCTCTTTTTGGGAAGGCTCACAGGCTTGATGCGGCTAGACTACGGCGCTAGTGCCAGTTGTGAGTTCGCACGCTCGGAAGAGGCGTAGCCGCATTGAACACCGCAACGATTAAAGCGCTTGAACTCTCCGAGCGCCTAACAAGGCACTCTTCGCCGTGCCAGGTGCGCACATCCGACAGCATCTTGCGGTGATGTAGCGGAATATCACGATTGGTCGAGTGTGGGTGTGCTCGCACCCTGGTAGTCAGCCCCGAAGCTATTTGTTGCTCATTATCGTGGCCTTTCGTTGTGTTTGCAACATCATGTGTGCGCATGTGAAAGTGAGGATAAAGGGCCCACGCAGAGTAATAAAACGCCGCTTTAAATGTTGTGGATTAGGGACCTATTAGGTGCGCGGTTGCCGTGGCGGCTGGACGCTAGACCATCTGCAACTAATGTCTAATGTTTATTCAAAAAAGAAAGGGAAAGGGGCTTATTTATCTACTGACTCTAACGTAATGCTAATGTTGCACTTAGGGGGAGAGCCGCCCTTCGTTTTCTGTACGAGAGTCATCAAAAAAGCTATTGTCATAGTTTGACCTATGGACTTTGGAGCGTGCCGCGAGCCCGCTCCCGAGCCCCAGCGGCGAGCCCCTCGCCACTGCGCCCCACCTGGGACCTGGGACGCCCCACGCCGCCCAAGGCGGCTCGTCAGAGAGCCATCTCAAAGCCAAAGCCCATCCAGCCCATCCAAACCACGCCCGCGCGAGCGCCGAGTACCACCACCGACCGAGGACGAACGCCGCGGCTGCCGCCCCTCCCCACCCACTCCACTTGTCCATGCAATTTCTTCTTATGATCCACAGCTCCACCCACCATGGGGAGTCCTTGTTGGGGAGGCAGATCGGAGGGAGCAGATGGCTGAGCCGGGCTCTGGCTCTGTTATTATGCAGGGAACGGGGCAGTGCCCTGTTCCCTGTTTCTGTTTCTGTGGCTGTTGGGGAGGCGAGGACAAGGGACCATGTGCCATGTCGACGTCGGTGTTGAATGGGGCGGGGGCCTGCGAGCGCTTCGGCTCCGGCGGCTTGGGCGCGGCCCCTGAGGGGAGTCGTGGCGGCGGGGGGCTGGGAGGTGGGAGCGGTCGTGCGGTCGTCGGCGCACGCTCCATCTAGTAGTAGTAGTAGTAGTAGTAGTAGTAGTAGTGTAGTAGTAGTAGTAGTAGTAGTAGTAGTAGTAGTAGTAGTAGGCTAGCAGCAGCAGCAGCAGCAGCAGCAGCAGCAGCAGCAGCAGTAGTAGTAGTAGTAGTAGTAGTAGTAGTAGTAGTAGTAGTAGTAGTAGTAGTAGTAGTTGTTGTTGTTGTTGTGGTAGTAGGTAGTAGTAGTAGTAGTAGCAGCAGCAGCAGCAGCAGCAGCAGCAGCAGCAGCAGCAGCAGCAGCAGCAGCAGGCCAGCAGCAGCAGCAGCAGCAGCAGCAGCAGCAGCTGCAGTAGTAGTAGTAGTAGTAGTAGTAGTAGTAGTAGTAGTAGTAGTAGTAGTAGTAGTAGTAGTAGTAGTAGTAGTAGTAGTAGTAGTAGTAGTAGTAGTAGTAGTAGTAGTAGTAGTTGTTGTTGTTGTTGTTGTTGTTGTTGTTGTTGTTGTAGTTCGTAGTAGTAGTAGTAGTGGTAGTGGTGGTGGTGGTGGCGGTGGTGGTGGTGGTGATAGAAGTAGTAATGAAGGTTAGACCGCCCTACGACTCGTCGCGACATCTATCACAACTAGTACCACCCAAAAGGCCCGCGCCAACCCCCCCCTACCCGTACCTACCCAAGCAAGGCCCAAGGTAGTGCGCGTGCGCCGTATCCCCCGACACCGATGGCACAAAGGAAGGAGGGGGGAAGCGAAACGGGGAGAGAGAGTGGTGCAGAGGGCGATGGCTTCGGGCTCTCGGGATGGGCAAGTGTCCTTATTTTTATCTATAGCAGGAGTAGGCACCTTCAGGAGCTTTTAACTTAGTTGTAGTTGTGAACAGTGAACAGCATTCGAGCGACACCTGTTGTCAAACGCAACATGTCAGCCGAGGTAAAAGACAAATGGTAGCTAAGCAACCACGAGTATGTATGTAAGATGTAAGTGCAAGCAAGAATCGGAAGTAGAGTGAGAATGCATGAAGATAGAAACGCCGCCAAATCGTTGCTGCCGACACACCGGTAACACACCGGGGCATATGGGAACGGCCATACTGAGCGAAACAAAGATGAACACCTAGCAAATGATTCGAGAGCCCGAGACGAAAAGTGGACGCCGGTGGAGGAATCATCGGAGCGAACTCACGGAGAATAACGGAGAAGGCTGCTCGTTCCACACATCGTAGTCCATTCCTATGGAGGCGCACAACAGCTCTAACCTCGTTGTTGTTTCCTCGCCTTTTCAATCTGCTTGAATATTCCGTGGCGCTGCTGTGGCTGCAGCGAGCTTCCGCCCTTAGATCGGTTAACCTCAGCGTATGCAAGCGTGTCACCACCAGAAAGTGCTGAAATGGACGTCCGCTTCCGCGATACGCCAGATGCAAGCGAACCCCCAACGCCACCCACCATCGCCGAGCGGACTTCGTCGGCCTCGGTAGCATCTTCCGCGGCGACTTCAGCTGAAGAGGCCGCTGTGAGCACCTCCCTAAGCAAGTCTAGCTGGTCTCGCTGAGTGGAATATAACAGCTCGTCATGGCCCTCCGGGACAAGGTTGGTGATCACCTTGAAGGCATAACCTTGGTCCACGAGGAATTGTTGCCGTTTAGTGGAATAGAACATTTCCTGACGAGGGTACGAGGGGCGGTGAGTTAGATGAAGGATCGTGAGGCGCAGGCTGTGACGACGGCCTCCTTGATGCTACGGGTCCCTATTGCTCGTGATCGAAACGATCGTAGCATGAAATTGGCTGCACGAGGGATTGTGTATAGGATGAAGCCGCCTCAACGAGCACAGGAGGGGGCGCTCGGCATTCAAAGTGATGGAAGGTGAAGAGAAAGCAAGCCGAAATATCGGCGCGTTGGTAAGGAAACAAAAAGCACAGCGGATCAGCTACAGTCTCCAGCTACGCGCGCGGTGCGTTTGCCAGAGAGTACAAGTTCGCTTTTGACCGACCGCTCATGGGATGGGAGGGCGGTCGGCATTGGAGCGCTGGCGTCCGAAGGTGCAGGGTTGTCAGCGGCTCAAACCGGTGACGTATCCCCAAACTCGCGATTGGCTCGGGAGGAGGGGTGGGGTAGGGGTTGGGGGGGGCACGGGCGGTGTGATGGCTGGTAGGGAATGGAGCCATCTTGCAGTGGTAGCTGCATTGAATTCAGGCATGGAAATCGTGGGAGGGACAGCGCATGCACGTAGAAATGTCGGCGCGTTGGTAAGGAAACAAAAAGCACAGCGGATCAGCTGCAGTCTCCAGCTACGCGCGCGGTGCGTTTGCCAGAGAGTACAAGTTCGCTTTTGACCGACCGCTCATGGGATGGAGGGCGGTCGGCATTGGAGCGCTGGCGTGATGAATGTGCGCACGGACCAGGTGCACCTCATGGAAAGGTCAATGGAGCGGTGGAGAGGTCGCGGGCGTGGGCACGGCGACGCCTTGACCTGCGTATCACGCGAAATGAGCGTGTAGAAAAAGGCGTTGAAGGAATCTCCCGCTCGGCACTTGGGCCGCAAGATGCGCCCAAGCCGCTGCGCCTCTTGGCGACGAGCACCAAAGTGGGATGCGATTTGGATAATCACATTGGCTTCCGGCAGATCGATGGACGTGTCGCCAACCTGCGTGGGGTGCGCCCGGACTGAGCCCTGGCCATGACAAGGGCCAAAGTTCATCCTTATTCAGTCAAGCCGCACCTTGGAGATGAAGAGGGTATTGTAGTCCGATGTAGACTTGAATTTATTCAGCCAAAGCATGCGTTCATGCTGAGGCGTTGGGCCATAGATGTACGGCCGGCGCAACTTGACCGCATATGCCTAGGGTGATGTGCGGGGCACAAGGTTGGACACGTGGGCCTGGTGTTGCGCCACGTCTCCTTTTGACGGGTGAAGGCACGCGTGCGCCAACCCTCCCCGCCTCAGCCAGCGTTCCAGGAAATATTCACCGAGCAGCTAGATAGATGAGGGCGGGGGATGCACATCACCTTGAGGGCAAAGACGTTGTCTGAGAACACAATGATCTTGTCTCCCCTCGCCTCGTGGAACCTCATCAGATACTCACACGACCGAAACTTATTTGGGTTCATCGCATAGAGGAGACGACCGGTGGGGATGGGCTGCCTCAGGTACTCCGCGAAGAATTCTGCGGTCATGGGGCACCACACCTCTGCACATGACACCGTGGCGATATAGCCCTTGGCCTATCACACAAGGAGCGCGGCACCGTGGGTGACCAGCAACGCGAAGGGGGCGACGGCTTAGTAACCCACATGCAATGCCACCGAGGGCATTGGCGTGCACTAGCCCTTTCCACAATAGAGACGTGCCTGCAGGTCGAGCCAGTTAGCCTCGTAAAGCTTGGGACCAATCAAGAAGTTGAGATCGCCAATCTTGTCATCTTCCCGGACGAGCGTCGCGGTGAGCCCCAACTTGCACCTTGACTTGGTTTTGACCGTGCAGGTGAGGAAAGTGTTTGCTGGGACGACGTGCACCTCGTCCATCAGCAAGAGGCCCCACTCGCGAGTTTCCACATCGGCCATCACCTTCATCAAGGTTGAGAGGTTGTCGGTGAGGGCGCGGAGCGCGCAGAGGGCGTCGCCAGTGGAGCGGGCTAGTGATGGGGCATGTCGGCACGCGCCTCCATCGCTTCTTTGGACCGGCGGCCAGCGAAGGAGATCATGTTATAAGTCGAGACCACGACACAGGCTTCGGGGTGTGGCTTCTCCTTGGTGGCCGCCGTGAAGCGGACGATACGATCCTTGGGAATGGTCGTCCATAGCAAAAACTGCTGGTACCACTGCTCGACAGAGACCGCAGAGTTGCATAGCACAAGGCAAGAGCGGCCAATTGTGGTAGTCGCAGTGATGCCCACGAGTGTCTTGCCCGCACCGCACGGCAGGACGATAATGCCTTGGCAAGAAGGGGGGGAAGGGGGGGGGCGGCAAATAGACTTAGCAAGAAAGCTTGGGACGTACCGCGGGGCGGTACGTATTGAGGGGCGCGCCAGCCTGTTACGCGTAGGAGCAGCAGCAAGGGTGGCAGCATCACGATACAAGCCCCAACATAAGCTGTGATGCCCTCACCAGATCTCGCGCGATGTGAGCCAAACATTCTTCCCAGTGCCGCCTGCTGGTACTCGCGGACGCGCGTTTCTGGCCGGAGCTCAATCGGGAGCTGGGGCGACTCGTGGTCGTTGCGAAAGTCGTACCTGGAGTCAGGGGGAGTGGGGGGAAGTCAGCTCCTAGCCTTGCACGTGGTGCGTCGACCTCGCGCGGCCTTCGCACAATCGGCCCCCAGCGAGCTCCTCCTTTCCCTTCCCTCCTACTCGGAGAGCGAGGGACGCGGAGTGCGCTGCAGGTCAGTTTGAAGTGCAGAGAGCCGTCCCCTTGCACCTCCCTAGGAGGGGCGGGGGCGGCGACGGCACTCACTCCTCAAGCAACGGCCAATCAATCTCGTTGCACCGCTCCTTGACAAGCTTGATCTTTGCTGGGTCCACCTCGAACGAGCGGTGTTCGAGTCTGGTAAAGGTGGGATCGTCCTCGTCGAATGCCGCGGCACCCATGATGGACGAGACAGTGTCGCGCGCACGCTCGCCAGAGGCATCGTCCTCCGCCCCAGCCTCGCCCTCCCCGCCGGCATCGTGAATGCGCAAATGCTCCGGAATTTCCTCGGCCGCGTCCCTGAGCACGCGCATTTCTGCGATCTGTGGGTCGTGCAGCAGGGCATCGAACGCGGCGCCGTCGCCAGGGCACTCGATATAGTACCGGTCATTCCGCAATATGAGCTTCACCTTGCCGTATCTCTCGGTGCATTCGGCGACCATCGTGTGGATCTCTGCGGGGAGCGCGCACTTGGAGAAGCGGTCGAGCCCCGCCAGAATGTCTGCTGTGCGCAGCCCCATCGAGGCGCCCGCGTAGAGGGAGTACTGCGTGAGCTGGTACTCCTGCATGTGACGTGTTCTCGAGACCGGCTCCGAGATGGCGACCAGAAGGTCTAGCGCCTGTGCGTAGACTGGAGAGTCTGCTTCGAGCACGATGCGGCCGTCTGGACACACCCAAAGCGGGCGAGAGGCGCTGTGTGGCTTGAGAGAGAGGGAGGATCGGAAGTCTGCGCCTCTCGCGCCACTTTGCTCCTCCTGAGAAAGAGATTCTAGCAAGCCGCCGGCCGTCAGCGGGCGCGTGGACAGGCCATGCCGCTTAAGAGAGAGAGAAGAGCGGAGAGAGAGGGAAGTACGATCGTTGGATTCTCTCTGCTCTCCCTGCAAGTAGGCGTCTACGAGAGCGGTGGAGCGCTGGGCGGCGGAGACACTGTACTCGCCTGCTTCCGAATGGCGAGGCAGCTCCTCTGCTGCGCCCTTTCCGTCGGGAGGAGGGAGGGAGGGAAGCTTGAGCTTAAGGGATGCCATCGCCCCTCTCCGCCGAGGACGGGGGCGGGGCGGGGCGGGGCGGGGGGGGGGGGATACCGAGGGGGTAAGAGAGTGGGGAGGAGTTAAAATACTAGTATTTATTTTATAACTGCAAAAACATTTGGAGATTCGGGGCTCAGGGCTACACACCTACACCTACAAACCGACTAGGGTGCCGTCTCTTTCCCACGTTGAGCAAAAGTTTGTGGAACCACTTTCCGCTTCACTCTAAGCAATTTAGGATTGATACTTTGCTAACACAAACACATGCCAACGAGGCTAGGGCTAGGGCCTGGTAAGAGTTTTGCGTCCGAACCCCCAAAGTTTTGCGCAAAAGTTTTGCGGAAGTTTCGCACCGAGCCCTGAAGTTTTGTGTCAAGTTGTGCATAGTTTCGCGTTGATTTCACGCCATTTTGGTCTACTATATGCGTGTGATGCGTGTAGTGCCTATAAACGCCGTCATCCGCGTGCGCGCTCACTGCCAGATGTGCTAAAGTTGTCCGTAGTTAGTGCTATTTATTTCTTATGGACTTGATTTGCCGCGACCTATTGCTTGATCAGATTGTATATTATAATTAAACATCGTATGGCTCTCATTCATATTGCAAAACAAAGTATCAAACCTTACTATCATTGTAGCGCAACATGAGCCCGGCTTGCACTTGCACCTGATCGGCGAGACTCGAGGACTGCAGGTGACCAAACATACACTTCAACATAGAGAACACACGCTCACAGGAAGCAGACGATGGGGTAAGAGAGAAAGCAATACGAGCAGCCGATGCCCATGTGGGAACCTTTGAACGATTGCGATTGCATGCCCACCACTGTAGCACTTTGATGGTGAAATCCTTGACGTCTCCGGGGGGGAGGGGGGAGGGGGGGGGGGAACGGGGGGGGGGGGGGGGAAAGGGGGGGGGGGGAGTTTTGCGCTTGGTTTCGTATTCCCGCTAAAACACCCATAAGTTTTGTGTGAGTTTCGCGCCGGCTCGCCTCTAGGGGAGTTTTGTAATAAGTTTCGCGAAACTCTTACCAGGCCCTAAACGAGGCCCCCATAACCATACCCCATGAGTCCTGAGCCTGAGTGCTGAGTGCTGAGTGCGATCGCTGCTATGGAAAGATGGAAGGCCAAGTTGGCCAAGCGTTGCACAAATAGCAAGTTGAAGGCATTTTTAATGGTGATTGGTCGTGGGGAAGAGGGAAGAGGTTTGAGGTTTACCCTGAAAAGTGAATTTTCTTTTTCTTTTGAAAATTCACTGTCACTGCTGACACTGAAATTTGAAATTTCAAAAATGAAAAATCTCGTGCCACGACTCGTGCTCTGAAATTTCAGGATTTGGATTTGTGGTCAGAGAAGGTGGCGGGCACGTCTCTGGAGGAGGTGGGGCCTTGGGCCCTTTTGGCGGGCCCGACGCAGGACGCGTCGACTTGGATTCTTCACCTGACGGATCCGAGGTTACCACGATCTCGGATGGCGGATGGGAACGGAGGGGACGGAAGGGAAGCGGCGAGAGGCGCGGCGGAAGTTGGGGACGGGCTCATGACGGGCTCGCGGGCTGCCGACGAGAGGTGGCGCTGCGCCTCGGACTCTCTCGCGTGCGCGAGAGCGTGTTCTGGTACCGGCTCCTGCGGCAACCCCCGGCGCGCGTCTGCTCTGTGCAGTGGTGCACGGGCGGATGGGCGGCGGTGGACGTGGACGGCTTGACGACGGCGATGCGACGCGGCGCCCTGCCCTCTCTCCGTGAGCTGCACCTCGCTCGCCTCCTCCACCTCGCTCGCCTCCTCCACCTCGCTCGCCTCCTCCACCTCGCTCGCCTCCTCCACCTCGCTCGCCTCCTCCACCTCGCTCGCCTCCTCCACCTCGCTCGTCGCCTCCACCTCGCTCGCCTCCTCACTCTCGTCGCTGCTCCTCGTTGCAGCGCTCCTCGTGGTTGCCTCCTTGGGCGCACTCGAGCGACCAGGCGGAGAGACGATGCCCTTCGGACTCATCGAGGTATGTGAGAGGGACGACGGTGGGGCAGGGGGAGAAGGGGGAGAAGGGGGGGGGGGGGGCGAGTGCAGACCGGGTGGGTGGAGGCTGTAGATGAGGACCAAGAGGACGATTACCTCTGGACACAGAGGGGGGGGGGGGGGGCGCGTGCACACTCTCCCTCCCCCTCCCCCCCCCCTTCCCGTATTTCGCCCTCTTCGCCGCGGGGCCAGCTTGAGGACCCTCGTGTGCAGGTCGTCCTCCACGCGTGTGGCCGCCCTTGCGCGCTTCGAACACGACGAGGAAGGGTGCACATCGCGCCGTGCCCATGCACGGCGTGCACCGATGTGATTAGCGAAGAAGCTTTGACGGCGTCTCTCTCTTATAATTTTAACAAGATCTAATGTTAAACAACTACAATACAACTGTGGACATTTGATCGCTCAATTCGACTGATGTCCCACTATTGACGGAACGACACCTGACTACCTACCACCACATGTCACTCACGCTCAAACACTAACCCCACTCTCCCTCACATTCACATTCACGTAGTATCTTCCCCTGCTCAAACGGGGAAAACACAGGGAAGGGAAAACAAGGAAGAGAAAGCCGAAAGGAGAGCGACGATGCGACGGGAGGGGAGCGACGATACGACGGGAGAGCCGATGCGACCGACAGTTACGAAGAAGGGTTAGTAGAAGTAAGGAGGGAATCTACAACACTTCCCGTGCACTGATGAAAACTAGGGCCAGGAAGTAGGCTAACCGCTGGGGAAAAACCCACGACGGCGAACACCTGCGACGAGAACGAGGACGAGCTAGTGCGGGGGAGAACGAGGGCAAGGAGGGACCCGGGCGATCGCAAAGCACAAGGACCAGGCTTGCAGGCTTGGGACTCAGAATGCACGGGCTACAAGGAGGCGCAACCAGGCAAGGAGCGAGTAACGAGTTACGAGTAACGAGTTAACGAGTTGCGAGTAGAACGACTAACGAGTAAAGTCAAAGGGCGCGAACGAGGTCGATCGCGAATGCGACAGCTGCACATCAGGTTGGCGGCCATTAGGGGGGGGGGGGGGCTCGGAGCTGGGAGCGCCGGTATTTCCCGCGCCCGAGCTTGCAACTTGTACTAGTAAAACTGGTTGAATTGTAGCCTCTTGTCTTGTCATATGACACTACAGTATCAGTATCAGGTCTAGATAGAGCAACTAATACTGAGATATCATATATGATATCATGTGTGACAGAACAACTAGGTACTAAACCACCGACTCTCCTCGCAGAACGGCTCTCTGGAGAGAGAAAGGCCGGCGGGAAGAATACAAAAAATACACGAGTGGTGGCACACAATGCACAATGCCAATGCGGTGGGAAGCAGCGAGGCAGCCATTTGGCAGCTCCGGCAGTAAGGAGTTAAAGAGAGTTGGGGTAGTTTTGGACCGTCGGCGTCGAGAGCCACCGTGGCTAGGGTTCCCCTGCCCGCTCTGGAATTGAGGGGGAGGCGCTGGATGAGGGGACGGGTAGCCCGGCAATATCTGCCAGGGCGCGCGCAGTTGGCGCCGTGGCGAGAAGACGGCGAGCTCGAGCCGAGGCGGCGCATCTCGAGGGGGGAGGGGTTGATGGGGGATGAGTTTCGAAGACCTCGGATGGGCGCCGGGAAGTTCCTGGATGAGTCTTCTTACCGTGTTTGGTGGGCAGTTCTCGACCTCGAACAGGAGATTGCACTTCCGAGTTGTTGGTGGCAGATCTCGCGGATATCCGGCACCCGAGCCTACTGTTCTCGCTGCATACAACGAACCTCCCCGCCCTTACTATAAGTCTTTCCTCGCGCCCTCTAAGTTCCGGAGGTGCAACTTCTGTCGACCCGCCGAGTGGATCGCGGCATGATCTCGACCGGTATTGTTGTACTCTTCCACAGGCGGGGGCTGGCGGCCACCGAAACAGTGCCGAAGATTCGCACACATCTGAAGGATCAGAGCTCCCCTTGTCCTCGCGCGCGGAGGAGGAGCGGGAGATCTCTCCTCGTGTTCTCCCGCTGGCGAGGCGCCGTACAATCACCCGTTCTCACCCTTCAGCCTTCTCTCTTATATATTTCGCCCATTCACCCCTTCTCTCTTCACCCCTTCTCCCCTTCTCCCCTCTCACCCATCTCTCATCTCTCTCCACCCTTCAACCTTTCACTTTTCTACCCTTTTCCCTTCACCTCCTTTTCCTCTTCACCCCTTCTCTCTTCACCCCTTCACCCCCTCTCCCCTGCCGCCCTTCACCTCTCCTATCGACGCCGGTCTGGGCGGATCTCGAATCGAGATCGGCGGGAGAGCCACTTCAGCTCGCGGGAGATCGCGCGCAGGTCCCGCACGAGATCCCCCTCCATCCCGGTGGAGGCTGGGCGGCGGAGGTCCCCCCGCGGTGCGGTGGTGAGGAGGGGGGTCGACCCGCCTCCTGCCCCCCCCCCCCCCCCCCCCCCACACACACACACACATCGCATCTCCTCGTAGCGTCCCAATCCCGTCATCTGCCTCATCGCCGCCACCGCCACTGTCACCTCCATCGCTACATTCACCGCCACATTCTGCGGTGCCGCTACCTCCACCTCCTGTGGCCGCTCGATGAGCATTTGCGAGCGCTCCACCAGCCGCACCAAGGTGTGCCGGCTGAATGAGCTGCCGATCGAGCTGATTAGCCTCATCATTCGCTTTCTCTCGTGCACTGACCTTGCGTGCCTCGTGCTCGCGCAATCGGCGGCACACGAGCAGGTGGCCACCATGCTCAGGGAAGGCGGGCTCGTCTCGAAGGCATCTAGCCCCCGGTTCGGCAGGGTCATCTGCGCGCTCGCCGTCCGATTGCGGCCCGTGCAGCTCGTACATCTCCTCACCGGACCATTTGTGCCTGATGACATGGCCTTGTGCGGCCGCGCAGTCGCACGCTGCCGCGCACGGCATGAGGGGACGCTTGATCTGCTCGCCCTGTTGGCGGCTCCAATTACGTACACAGTTGAAGGGCGCGACTCGCAGCGCCGGGCCGCATCAGGCCGCAACGAGACCAGGGTGATCCGCTTCGTCATGCTCGGGGATCACGTCATGTATGAGGTCAAGCTGCTCCTCGCCGACAAGAACACTTGATCTACGCCGCCCGTACCGCCCCGATGCTTTCGCTTGGCCTTACCTACCACCATCGACCTCTTTGCCGAGCGGCTTCCATTGAAGTCCAGGCCGGCGCTGTGACCTGTCAGCCGCACGCTGTCTCGGCCGACAGAATTGCGCGAGCGTAAGTGGAACTTCGCCGAGCTCGCGCTCCCCATGCAAAACACCTACGGATACAAGCCCGACCTTGGCGTTCTGGCCGTGTCCGACCTTGGCGTTCTCTTTCTAGTCACCTATGGCTACTTTGTCGCCTCTCCACCACCATCACCGCTCACTTTTTTTCGCCATTTCTCCGGTCTTTCTTCGTTTGGGGCATCGACGGGGCCGCAGATTAGTTTTCTCACATGATCTGAAGTCTTGTTTGGCCGCCAAATCGCCTCTGGTCCTTGGCTGCATGCTCAAGTGGTCTCGCAGCGCGGTTTTGCTTGTTTCCTGGTACGTGAGTATATTGCTGTTTCGACTGGCGGCTCTCATTCTACGTTGTCCGCGAGATATGTGAAACGCGTTATCTGATTGATTCGTGGTATGCAGACTGGCGGCTCTTTTGCGTCTGCGTGATGTAACGACTTGGCTGCATGCTCAAGTGGTCTCGCAGCGCGGTTTTGCTTGTTTCTTGGTACGTGAGTACATTGCTGTTTCGACTGGTGGGTCTCATTCTACATTGTTTGCGAGACATGTGATATGCGTGATATGTGATTGATTCGTGGTATGCAGACTGGCGGCTCTTTTGCGTCAGCGTGGCACGCAGACACACAGTATCACTACTACTAAAAAACTTCGGCTATAGTAAATCGATTCGCTGAGCCGATGCCCGACATGCCGCTTTTGCGGCGTAGCCCCCGAAAGCTCCACCCATATAGCCTCATGTATCGCGACGGAGCCCATCTTCGAATTCATAGAAGGGCTACTAGGGATTACTCTTAGGCCGGGCTCTGAAATAGCCCAACGTCTCTTTTCACTGTGGCGGACTAGGGGGGAGGGAGGGGCAGCTACTCACGGGCGATTTATTTTTTCCGTTTGAGTGTGAGCAACGGGATTCACGGTGGCGGCCGTCGCCGCCAGAGGCCTTCCGAGCCTCCCAGAGGTGTGACGGCCATCGGACGCGGCTCCATGCCGCGATCAGGTGAGCTCCTTCCTCCAACACCCTTAGTGGGTGGCTTGGCGCGCTCCTCGATCCTCGACGTGCTCGCGCGGCCCACACCCTCACCAGCCCTACCTCGCACGCCTTGTGACTGGCGGAGTGGAGTGGCTGTGGCTGTGGATGTGGATTGGGACATTAAAGATTGTTGAGACAAGGGATGGGGCTCTCCAGGGGCGACCGTGCTCACGGAGGGCTGAGCACAGGGAGCACTGGGGCTGGAGGGAGGCATGGCACCGGCGGGAACACCGCTCACACAAGCCTGGGGCGACGGTGGTCGAGAGAGCTCGCCCAGAGCCCCAGGGAGTGCGGCCATGGGCGCACCTCGGCATCGCTCACGTGAACTTCATTGTCTTGCAGAACTATCAGACCTTGCTCGCTCGAGCCGGCCACGAACTTGACCCGGAGCTGGCTGCCTTTGGTACGCTGCCTGCACGCTTGTTTCGCATGGTGGGCTTGCGGCCAACGGAGCAGCAGGAAGAGACATGGGAGCGCGAGTTGAAGACGCGCTCGCGGCTGAGCCTTTACCGACGCACGGTGAAGTACAGGAAGAAGCGTGCAAAGCAGAAGGCCAGCCTGTCGCGCAAGCGGCGTGCCGACAAGGCACCGTCGGATGCAACCTACAAGGACAAGGCGAGTGATGACGTCGCTGAGGTCGGCGAGGATGAGGTTGATGCAGACGCACAACCAAGCAAGCGGCGGCGAAGGGACAAAGGGCAGCCAGCTTGTTGCACGTGCGGACCTTCGTCGATGTGTGCGACGCGTGCGTGCCCATGCTTCACAGCCGCCCTGCCTTGCGGTGGGGATGGATGAGCGAGAGGCAGTTGTAAGCGAGTGGAAAAATCTCCTCGCCCTGCCTTCACGCGATCTGGCCGCCCTTTACCGCGACTCCGACGAGCATGAGCTCATCCATACCATTTTGAAGAGCAACCTCTGGGCGGAGCTCCGCTCCGCCCACCCCCTTCTCCGCGCTCTCTCTCCCCTCTCCTGCGGCACGCGCGATGGCGCGCCTGCGGCAGGCCTGCAGCTGCCCATTGGCGACCCTGGAGGCTCATGGAAAAAAAAAATCTTCTTAAAAATTCCCGCTACATGCGCGGCGTGAGGCAGCGTGCTATTGAACCTCCCTACTACCCAACCTTAACCCCTATCAACTCCCTTCCCCTTCCCCAGTTCCCTCTTTAGCGGAGAAGCCGGTTCCAGGGAGGCCGTGCGCGCTGCTTCGGCCGGGAGTCGGAGAGAAGGGGGCGGGAGACTGTGGCTTCTCTTGTGTTCCTACTTTTATCGGATTACCCCCCTTGGAGTCCGTATGATCCCGCCTTGGTCTCCGCCAGGTTTATTGCTAGTAAGTATGTTGTCCATCCTAAGTGATGTTTCGTATATCCAATTCTCTCGCCGCCTGCGAGAGGTCCTCCGATGCTACAAGGTTGAAATCTTTATCCACCGTGTAAAGGGGGCTTATCATCTTCTTTATATGCTTATTACTCGGGGCGTGTAGCCCCATCTTCTCCCGTTGCCCCTTAAGTCTTTGGAAGAAACCGGTTTTCGCCGTTGCTAATAGGTGGTATCTAGTGAGAATTGCCCTAAGGATCGATCTTGCAGACCTACCATCCGCGTTGCCATATTGAATGTTATAGAAGTCCGTAAGGATGTACCTCCACGCCAGGATACCTAAGTATCCCGAGGAGGGGTGAGGCCTGTCCACTTGGTAGCAAAAAAGACGCTGGGCTACTTCTGAGCCCGGCCTAAGATTAATCCCTATAAGACCCTCTATGAATTCGAAGACGGGCTCCGTCGCGATGCATACGGCCAAGTGCGTGGAGCTTTCGGGGGCAATACCACAGAAGCGGCATGTCGGGTCGTCCGCGAATCTGTTCGCCGTGGCTATTCTCCTATACAGGATGTGTTTGAAGTGCATGTACGAGTCCCTCGGAGTCAGAAAGTTGTATTTGTACAGCTGCGATATTTGCTTCCATTTTCCTGCGAGGGCCGGTAGTCTCTTTTCCCATCTTAATGTGGATTTCTGCTTCTTCGTTTTCCTCATCGCGAGGAACGCCTTAGTGAGCGCCTTAACATTGATGTCTTCTAGCGTTATGCGGTTACGAGCGTCTTTAAGCGTGTATTCTTGCGGAATCGGGTACGCCGTCTCGGCAGGGCCATCGTATGCTCGTCCCCATTTCAACGGAGTGTATAGCTCGTCCGGTACTGACCGCGGGTTGACCCGCTCGTGGATATGAGGCTCTCCCATGACATTTAGCTTCACTACGTGATAGTCGCCATCCCGGCGTAGATAGTAGTTATGTTCTTTGTCCACTAGCATTTCGCCTAGGTCGTGTGCGTCCGGATCCTCCTGGGGGGCTAACTCGTGCTCTTCCGGGGCCGGGGGGGGAGCTACCACTTTCTTTTTCAAAAGATCTATATAGTTAGTGGTGGCTTCAGCTACTCTTAATCTCACCCATTCTGCTATTTTCACCCACGACTTCAGAAAGGGGCCTGTCGATAAAAAAATTGCCTCTATGACGTATCCAACGTTCTCCGCGTGGTAGGTATGCCGCGCACTCTTCCACAGTGTACAAGTCCCCCGTGTCCGAGTTAATGGTGTTGTGAACGACAACCGTCTGCAAAGATTCCCACTTGGCTCTATGCGAGTGATGTAAAGCAGGTGCTTTATGAAAGCAGTTATGCCATATCGGGGAGCCCAGGGTCCCTTCCCTCGTGTTAGTTTCCCTGCATAGCTTGATCCGTCTGAAGTTATCGAGCGCTTGCTTCCAGAAGGCTGGGAGCGTGTTGTTGCCACAGATGCTGGCTGAGAGGCTCTTCGCGTCGACCTTCGAGAAGACCGCGGCTCTACCCAGTGGAGTGCGGCTGAACCATTGGTCCAGGACCGTCTTCCAGTCCGCCGTGGACGGGTTTAGATACCGGATGATCCATATCGCTTGAAGCGCTCGCGTGTGCTCGGCCATCGGGAGCAGTCCGATCCCCAGAAGGGGCCCGTTCTCGCTTGTCCCCACTCTCGGGTATGTCGGAAGGGTTATCCACCTTCTTCCTCCTTGCGTGGAGCCTAATTCGTCCGCCTGTAGTCGGGGAGTCCTGTCCCACAATATCGTCTGTACATCCGAGTCGATCGCCTCCATGAACCATGTCGGTGGAGTGATAGTGGATAGCCAGTATCTCGGGGTCCCGTAAATGATAAAGTTAACCAGCAGCGTTCTCCCGTGGATCGAGAGGTTTTGAAGCCCTTTCCACGCCGCAAGTTTCTTCTTGAGCTTAGCGTAGAGCTTTTCCCAGAAAGAGTCATTCTCGGGCCCCTCCCAGAAGGGCACTCCTAAGATCGTGGCGTACTCTCCTCCGCCTAGCGTTTTGAGGTAGGCTAGCTCATCGGGAACCCGCGCTCCAAAGAGCGATCCCATGCGTATTAGTACACTCTTCCGTTTGTTTACCCTAGCCCCGGTGGCGTTCCCATACGTGTCAAGAACCTCCATCGCCCTTTCCAAGGACTCGAAGGAGTTTGCTAGAATTTGCGTGTCGTCCGCAAACTGCGAGAGTCTTAACTCCCTAGGCCCTATCTTGACTCCCTTCATTTCGGGGTCGGCGTTGATCAAGCGGGTTAGGCCCTCTGCCACTAAAAGAAATGCCAGAGGCGATAGCGGGCACCCTTGGGGCATACCGCAATGGATCGTGAAGGGATTGCTCCGCTTCCCGTTAGCCTTGATCCATCGGGTCGGGAGTGCGTCAACGTTCGTTAATAGTGCTAACCATCTAGAGTACCCGGGGCCGAAGCCCAAGGCTTGTATCGCCTTATGATAATAATCCCAGCTAACTCTGTCGAAAGCTTTTTCCCAGTCTATCGCCAGGGCTAGGCCTTCCTCTTCCGTGTCCTCTAGGTATGCTTGTACTAGCTTCAATAGATGGGTAGCTTCGCCTATCATCCGCCTTGGCACAAAACCTACTTGCTCCTTTGAGATAATCGTGTGTATCGTCCTTTTGAGTCTATTTGCTAGTACTTTGGCGAGGATTTTGTAATCCGTTTGGAGCAGCGTGATAGGTCTATAATTCCTCGGGTCCCTAGCGTCCCCATTCTTATATAGCAGCGCTATGTCCCCCGAGCATGTGTCCTCCGGTAACGCTCCTCTCCGGTATGCTTCTTGGTACATTTCCATTAGGCGCGGGGCTACAAGTTCCTCGAAACTTTGGTAGAATTCCATCGGTATGCCATCCGGCCCCGCGGACTTGCCTTTCGCCATTTGACGTATCGCCCTGATGATCTCGGAGCTGCCTATAGGCTTGTCCAAGAAGGATCTGTGACTCTCCGGTATCTGCCGCCGCCTCAGCGCGTGGAGAAGGGGCTCCGCATTTTGCGACGTCTTCTCACTGAATAGCCATACATAATAGCTCCGTAACGAAGCCAGAATGGCGGTATCCCTTGTAGCGATATTTTCCTCATCCAAGGTTGGTTGCGGGCTATCCCATTTCACTCCGGCGTACAGCGCCGGGATGTCTCCGTTGGCGTGCCTAGGTGTGAATCTTCTGAAAAACTGCTTGGTCACCATTTCTTCCGCCCTTATGATGTTTTCCGCTAGAGTCGGTGCTGGTGAGAATGTAAGTCTTTTCTCGACTACTTTGCGATTCAGAGTAGCTATGGCCTCCGGCCGTGCCATTTCGGGTGTTGCCGCCATCTGGGCCTTTCTGGCTTCTACCACAGCGTCTATCTCCGCTTGGGCGTACGATCTCCGTCTACGAAGCTCCACCGCCTTAGCGAGTAGAATCGAGGACGCTTTTCCTTTGGTTTCCGTCCACACCTTGATCTTGTCTCTAGCGTCCTCTCCCGGGGGGGATGGATACTGGCTCCTCCAGAGGAGGTTTATTATCTCGCGTGCCTCCGGGTCGTCTAGCACCTCCTGCGGTATCTTGGCCTCGATCTCAGTCGCTCGTCTGGGAGAGGCAATCGCAAAGGTTGCCACCACCGGGTGGTGGTCTGATGCCGCCATGCCCGTGAAAAGTCTTAAATCTATATACGCCTTGTGCCACTTCCACGTGGAGTAATATTCCGCGGCGTATATACGGTCTATTCTAGTGAAGGTCTGATGACCGCACCTCGTGTATTGATCTCTAAGGCCGGGGTCGACCAATGTCTGGACATCGGTAAGCCCTCGTGATGCTATCGCCCTTGCTAGGGCTCTGCCTCCCGAATTCGTGTACGGGGCCGCCCCCGGGTTAGACCTAGTATCTCTAGTGACGTTTTCTACGCAATTAAAATCGCCCGCTAGTATAGTGTGCGGAAGTATGTCCGCCGCCGCGTGCAGTATTTTTATTTCGTCCCTACGTTTAGTAGGTTGCGCGTTAAGGTATACTGAAGAGAAAGTTATCGTTTCATGTCCCATTTTAGCTTTAACTATTATCATCCTCCCCGGGATAACTACCGACCAAGATTCTACTACTACGTCGCCTCTGTCCTTTCTGATGGCTATCGCCACTCCGCTCCCAGGGTCGCCCCTAGTCGCGGGAGATTGAAACCAGTCCCAACCCAGGGACCGGGCCAAACCTTGCACCCTAAGGTGCCACCCATCGCTGTAATGGTGTAGTTCTTGCGCGTAAAGAACATGTATCCCTCCTAATTTCGCTTGAGCTAGCGTAGACGCTAGTTTATGTTTAGCTCCATTCATATTGTATGTCGCAATCTTTAGATCGTTACTATTCACCATGACGGTAGAGGCAACTAACTCCGTTCACGCAGTACCCTGGATAAGCCTTATTAGGTTTCAGATTGCATTTGACCATACAAGTTTGTTTGCCCGTGACGGGATCTTTTACCCAACATCCGGGGATGTCGTGGCTTGAGGAGCATTGGACGATTTGGCGTCCTTTCATGCGGTTGTTCTTGCATTCGCCGGCCATGAATCGGCGGCATGGCGCCGCCGCTCCAAGACCCATGAAGGCCCGGTAGTCCATGGCGTTACTGGCGTCCCTTTGACGCTTACGTTGCTCTGCTTTCGCCTTATCTTGTTCGCACGTACACTGGCGAAAGCTAACTTGGTTCTTGCGCAGAAATGAGATTGCCCACGGCTTGTCGTATCCTTTGCAACCCCCAGGGGCTCCATGGATGGCTAACTCCCCTTCAGGAGTCACGCATTCCACTGATGATCGGACCGCATAGTCCAGGTTGAAATTTTCTCCGTCGTCGAGAGTCACATGGAAGTTTCGAGGGAAACGGTGCCCCAAGGCGGACGTGTCCGTGTAAACATAGAAATGCCAGATTGGGCGCTTGCCGGACTCGACCTTCGTGATTCCTTCGAGTGAAGTTTTGGCTCGCTGTTGGTTGCCCCTTAGCACGTGGAAACCCTCGCGTTCGAGCGAGCTAGCCAGGTGCCTAGTCTTGGTTTTGTACGCCTTGATCGGGTCAAAGATGCGGAATACGATGTAGGTCGCCACCTCTTTGAGAGAGGACCGGATGGCGCTCGACTTGCGAGGGGCCGAATCGGCTAACGCGCCGTAAGTGATTCCAAACTCGTGCGGGACTCCAGAAAGTGCCGTATTTACTTTGTCTCCATATGCGGCCTTAAATTGATCGTGTGCGTCCTCATCGACGTAAAAGATCCAAGGGCCTTTACGACCCTTGTCCATCCCATCCGGGGTTGCGTCTAGGCCTTCCAGCCTAGAGAGGAGGAATTTCATGAAGGTAGCTACATCTTCACTTTTGATGTCCTTCTTGTCGTCAGCTAGCTGAGCTAGCTGAATGAAAAAAGGGGTGTCTTCCGGCTCTTCCTCCTCATCAAGAGGGGGGGGAGCAAGTTGTGTGTTGTTGCTGACAACCGGCTTGGGGTCCGATTGGGGGTCGGCCCGCTTGCGCGATGGCGGCTGTGGCTGTGGGGCTGGTTGCTTCTGGGCTTGCTGCATTGGAGCCTTCCCCATGGGTCCCTTCTGGGCGGCTTCCGCGTAGGATTTTTGCGCAGGTGTTGGTTGTTGGTTGGAGGGCGCAAAAGCCCCCAGGATTGATTGTTGTGTCAAGTGCCCGCCCCCGAGGGGTGCACTGGTGGTAGGAGTTGCCACCATGGGGGTGGCAGCAGTGCTGCCAGCCCCCATGGGGAGTCCTTGGTTGGGTGGCGTGTCGAGGGAGGCCTGTGGCAGGGCTTTGCCCTGGCTCTGGTCTGCACCAGGGAACAGGACTCTGCCTGTTCCCTGGCTGTGGGGCTGCCTGGGAGGAGAAGGAGGTGGCGCCATCTCGACGTCCTGATCGGGAGGGGCTGAGGGCTGCGAGCGCTTGGGCTCCGGTGGCTTGGGTCGGCCCCGTTGGGGCGTCGTGGCGGCAGAGGGCTGGGAGTTGGGAGCGGTCGGCGCGCGCTCCATCGCTAAAACTATAACAATAGTTTTGACCCTGGAGGCTCATGGAGGCCAGCTCAGGGGGCAGAGGAGGCTGGGGCTGGGCCCTGGCCTCCCCTGCCTCTCCCTCGCTGGCGCACCTGAGCCTCAGGGGCCCCCACGGTGCACCTGTCTGCCTGTCGAACAAGGGGGGAGGAGGGGTTGGAGCAATGGGCTGGCCACGCCGGGCCAGGATGGGCGAATCAGGCGAGCCTGTCAGTGGGAGAGAGGGTCGGTAGGGCAGTGGCCTCCTGGCAAGCCATCAGGCGTGCCAGGAGGATGGGTGGTTCCTCCCCCATCGCAGGGGAGGAGTGGAGAGAGGGGGGGGCTCGTGCCCCCCCATGGGCGAGCTAAGTGTAAACTTAGTTGCCAAATATTCCGCAAAAGATGCGAGATGCCCAAATATCAAATATCCCGCGAAATACCCTGAATATTTCCGCCTGGGCCTAGCTGGAACACTTCTCTCTCTCTCCTGGTCTTCCAAAGGGGGAAGCCCTCTCCCTCTAATGTATCCTCGCCCTCTACTAAAAAAGTCTCTCCTCTCACTCACTCACATGTATTCTCACGCCCTATCGATCCCCCCCCCGCCTGCTATGAATAAAGTCTCTCACTCACAAAGATTCTTTTCTCACGCCTCCTCCCCCGCTGCTCCGCCCACACACCCTCAATCGTTCTCTCTTCTCTCCTCTCCCTCTCCCCTCCTCCTTCCTTCTTATATACCTAGTCCGCCATGACTACCTTATCTCCCTCTCCCCCCTCCCGGGCCTCTCTCTCTCCTCCCTCTCTCTCCCTCTCCTCTCTCTCTTTTCTCTCTCTCTCTCCCCCTTTCTGCCCGTCATCCTCTCCCCACACCTTTTTCTTCCTTCTTCTTCTTCCCAATTATTATCTTCCTCGCCCCCTTCCCGGCCCCTTTCCCTCCCTCCCTCCCCCCCCCCCCCCCCCCCCCATGTCCCGCCCTCCCCCTCCTCCGGCTGGTCCTCCTTCTGGGGCGAGCTGGCCGAGGGCCTCTCCGAGTTCACCTCTCAGCTCCGTGAGGACTCCGAGCTCCCTCTCTCCGTCGCCGCCAAGGCATCCCACCAGCTCCACCACTCTCTCTCCTCTCTCTCCTCTCTATCTCAAGTAGAGAGAGCACCACACTCCTCCAGCTTCTCCCCAGCTCCACAGGGAGAGCCACGCCTCCTTGGGCCGCCTACGAACTCCAAGGACGCACGAGAGAACGACCTACGCGCTCGGCAGGTAGCTACGCGTGGTGGAGAGAGGGGGCCGAGCACTGCGGAGCCTGCGGAAAGCGATCCAATGGGCCTCAGAGAGCCCTCGCGGCCAAACGAGTCGTGTGGGAACGCTCCAAAGCTTGCGGGTTCCGCGGCGGAGCGGGCGAGGACCAAAGGGTGGTTTGGGTCCACCCCTGAGGCGGAAGGGGAGGGAGGAGGACGGCCCTCCTGCTCGAAGGAGGGTGGGAATGCGAAGCAGGGTTGGTGGAGCGGAGCGGCTGGCTTGGAGCATCCAATGGTCGAGCGGGGTGTGAGCGGCGCGGCGGCGGCTGCCTCCTCTCGCTTGATGCACCTGACACGGCACGTGCTGAACGAGGTGGAGGGAGCGGTGCACCAGGCGGACGAGGCTGTGGGCGCGCTGTTGGGCGGCGCGCGAAGCCAGCTCGCTGGGCCCTCCGCTCGCACGAACGCAGGCGATGCTGCGCATGCAGCCGCACAGGCCGCCGCCGAGGCGCGACTGCGTGAGCGTGTGCGTGCACTCGCCGGCGATGGCGGTGCCGCCCTCCTCCGACCGGCCACGCCGCCGGCAATGTTTGCGCAATTCTGCGAGCGGTTCGAGCTCCTTGCGCATACGCAGGAGATCGAGAGGCGGCTGCAAGAGGACCCGGAGCTGCGCGCAACTCATCGCCAGCTCGTGCCACATACACTCACCTACAAGGCCTTCTGGGAGCGGTGCGTGCCCGTCTCCGCACAGCTGCCCTCAAGCGGATCACCTGGCGCAATCGTGGCGCACGCCTTCGATGCTCAGGCCTCCCTGGCCATTTCCGCGCAGGTACTTCTATGAGGTCCACCAGCTGATGCTTCAGCAAGAGAAGCGTGAGGCACTCCTCCGCCAGCTGCCACAGCCACGAATCAAGGGCGGGGCCCTCTCCGACTGGGGTGACGACGACGACCAATTCGACGATTGGGACGACACGCCTGCAGCTCCCGCACGACCCTCAGCCTCTGCCGCCCTAGCGAAGCCCTCCGCTCTCACTCGCGCGCCCATGCGCGCTCCAGTCAGTCCTCCTGGCGCGTCGCTCCCTGACAGCATCGAGCCATCCGCGACGAAGTATGTTTCGCCCTCGCAGGCCGTGCAAGCTCCCATTGAGGGCACGGTCGCCCAGAGCACCAGCAAGCCAGTCCCACAGACCGACGCGGCGCACATCACGCGTGGCACCGCGGCCGTGCACTCGGCAGATAGCGCTGTGCAGCCTGCGGCCGGGGGCGAGCTGTCTGCGTGCACGCAGATGTGCACACCTCCGCGAGCCCCTGCCGCAGCGCCGGCAGCGCATGCTCTGCATTCGGCACCTTCCGGGGTGGCACTCCATTCGGCAGCGCGTGTATCCGGCCCGGCTCCGCCAGCAAGGCAAGGGACTGGGGGCTCTCGGGTTGGGGAGGGTCCGACTTCTCACGGTGAGTTTGAGGAACAAGGACCGCCCGAGGAGCCAAAGGGGCTAGGCAGAACGAGCCTGAGGGACGGACCGGTGTCGCCGCCGCCGCGCCCACCACTAGGCACCGAGGCTGCTTGCTCATCGATGACCTCGGCCTCCGGCCTCGATGATCCCGGCGCGTGCTGCGCTGCCCCCTCGGAGGTACAGTTCGATTCCTCGACTGACGAGGTTGTCGGCTCACCTCAGCCCTCGGGCTCCGCCGGGCACGCGGCGCGGACTGACCACCCGGATTCGATCGTCAAAACGCCAAGCTCTTTACAAGCCAACACCCCTCTTGCCATGAGCGTCGCAAGAACGCGCACGCTTGAGAGTCCCATCGCTGTGAGGGGCTCGTCATCTTTGAAGCCACCGTCTGACATTGATGCCGCCCTTGCTACGGCAAGTGATGCGCTCGCTCGCAGCTCCACCCCGAGTCCCGACGCCTCTCTCCGCGCCGCTGCCGGGTCAGGCACGTCTCCCAACACTGCGCCAGTGCAGCAGCCCTTGCCGGCGTGCCCACCAGCATCGCACGCACGCGGCACCTCGAAGTGTCATGGTTCTTCCATCGTGTCTTCCTCCGCTTCAGACGACAACTCTGAGCTCACCTCATCCGCCTCCCTTGTGGAAGCTCCCTCCGATATGGCCGCCTCGGAGTTTGGCATCTCGGAGGTGACCATTTCGGAGACCGCTGTGTCCGAAATGGCGCCCTCAGAGGGCCCGTCGGACTACGGGTGGGAGGATGACCACGAGGGCAATTCCGCCACCTCGTGTTCCACGGAGGACCTCAAAACTACCTCGTCAGCATCGCAGGGCGCAGCGGGAGCGTCCGTCCCATCGATGGGGCCGCATTTTGGTGGGAACGTGCTCCTCCCTCCTCCCGGGGAAGAAGACGGCGATGACTGGTGCGCGCATAGCCGCCTGGCCGAGGGTGGCGAGCGGGATGCGATGTTGCCAGCGGTTGCTTCCCGCTCAAAGTCCCTGGCCGACTGCGTGCCCCTTTCCACACTTCATGGCATCTCACTTTATCGTAAACACCAATCCGCCTCCCACCTCATATCTGCAGGGGCGACTGGGAGTGAGGCCTCGGTGGGCTCGTTGTCCCACGATCTGAGTGCCTTGGTTCAGGCGCCGCGAACCTTTGGCGGTCTACTCACCCAGTAGATGAGACCAGCCACTTTAGTGGTCCATGTGCGTCCTCACACCCCTTCATCTCTTGGAGAAGCGGGGCAAACACGGTGCACAAGGGGCACCTTTCCACGGGCACTCGCGCCTTGAAAATGACTGGCACAAGACCATGAGGTGCTCCCATCGAGGTCACATGTTCTCCTAGATGGGGAACGCCGAGAGCACGCCATGACCATTGCGAGGACAAAACGCCAAGCCCATCTCTGCGTCGCCAGTCCCAACGACCATCGGAGCCGTGCTGATCCACCCGCGATCACACAATGGCAAGAGGGCGACGCGCTACCCACACCTATGCCACGCTCTTTCCGTGCAAGCTCCCAACCGAGCCTAGCCCGCACCCTTCCCGCTGCCTTTCATGTCCCTTTGTGCTGCGAGCGGCGGCAGCTTCATTGTTGATACACGCTCCCACGCGCCGCCAAAAAGTTGATGGATAGAATGAGCCGGAATTTCCTACCGCATCTTCATGATGTGCGTGTATAGTGTGTCGCGGAAACATGTGACAAGCGAATTGGCACGTCAGGAACAAGCAGTTTTGTAGATTGAGTGGCTGTAGGTGTAGGTAGGCTGTGTGGGTGGAGATGGAGACAAGATGGAAAGAAAAAAACGTTGCCTTGCGAAGGCGTGTCCGCTACAGCTACTAGGAAACTTCCGCCACAAGAGGGATCCCGCAATCGCTTATATCCCTTACCTTACTCACACCCCTTCCCGCAACTATCGTCAAAGTAATAGGGGCATGGAGCGCGCGCTAACTCTAACTCTAACTCCCTCTTCCCTGGCCGTCTGAAGGACCACGTCCGTTGTGTCATCGATTGTGCGCGACGGTGAGCCGAAGACGGGAGTGTAAGATATATTATACTGTTTTGCACACGTCTTCACTTATTATTGTAAACGGACTATGGACATTTGTCATTTGATGGCTCAACTTGAGTCTGTTCTATCTCCATATTCATATTCGACGGAACGTGACCTCAGCTATTTTATTTGACGTGTGTGTGTGTGTGTGTGTGTGTGTGTGTGTGTGTGTGTGTGTGTGTGTGTGTGTGTGTGTGTGTGTGTGTGTGTGTCATGTAGCTGTGTGGGCAAAATAAATGTGGAAGTGAGGCAATAACAATGTCCAATGTTCCCCAATATCTGCGCTAACTAACCGCTAACAACCCGGGCCGCGCGCTCGCGCGCTCGCGCGCGCTGCTGCGCCACATACGCCAGCACTAGTAATGCCCGTAATCAGTTACTTTTTCCTTGCGACCAAAGGGTGTAATGTGCACATGTGGCGTACCAATACAGGAGTAATCATGAGCTTGCTTACCCTTTGAAGCGAGTAATGTGGATGGGGTAGTGCACTACACTCAGTATTGTAGGTCTGGCTTGAGGCTTGACGGCAGCGCAACGATGTCGGAGCGAAGCTCGTTTCCTCTTTGGAATGGGCGAGAGGACGCACACAGGGGCTTGCCTAGGGTGCACTCATGGCACTCTCTGACATATTCAGCGACCGAGGCGGAAAGGCCTGGCCAGTACACCACCCACCGCTACTTCTCCCAGTAACTATATCACAAGAAGTTTTTCCCCTCTACCTCTAGCTCTGCTAGCAATCGCTCGAGTCTCTAGCTCTAGCTCTAGCTCTAGTGCCCTAGCCCTAGCCCTAGCCGCTAGCTGCTAGCCCTAGCCCTAGCCCTAGCCCGGTCGCCTGGTCGCCCGGTCACTCTCACACTACACACTATACTATACTATACTCACTCAATATATTATCTTTTCCTTTTCAACTACTTACTACTACTACTATTTTCCACACCCGATGGGTGTTCAAGCATTGCCCAGCCCCAACCCTACCTGATTAAGGGGCTGGGAAGGCTAAAAAAATACCGAAGCCACTCCTCCGCCACCTCATCCAAGTACAAAAGGAGAAAAGGAGCGCCATTTAATCATTAATCGTTAATCGCTAAGGGGAGGGAGACGGCACAAAATACTCGGCTTGGGGGTTATACTGTTACACTAGAATAAACGCTGGAGGCGCGGCGCCGATGGCGTCGGCGGCGTCTCTCTCCGAGTGCGCGGCGTGGGCGGTGGTGGCTGAGAGCGACGTGTGCGTCTCTACGATGGGCTGCGCGGCGCGTTTGGTCGAGGGGCTGCGCGTTTCGTGCGAGCCGAGCCGAGAGGGAGTTGGAGAGAGGGAGAGAGAGAGAGAGAGAGGGAGGGAGGGGGGTGGAAGGGAGAGAGTAGGGAGTCCTCCCTCCGGGTGGGAGAGGACTGTTCGTGAGCTTGTGGGCGCGTTCAAGCGGACATACATGCCACTGCTCGAGCAGCACCCCTCGCTGCCGCTCAGCCTTGACAGAGTGCTTCGAGCGGCGCATGGTAGCCGCCACCTCGATGTGATCGTGCCACGTTGTGAGGCATCGGCGCTATCGCCGCTCATGCGTCCGCTCCCTGCGTTGCTCACGGGAGGACAATCGGCCGCCGAGCAAAGGACAGCACACGCGCCACTCCGCATCTTCGTGTACGAGGGATGCGCGGCGAAGCTGCCCCAGCTAGACGTGCGCGACCGGCTCTTTGGCGTGAGGCGCGTGCGTCTCCTAGGCGCCTCGGGCGCAATAGGGCTCACGGAACGTGCGCTACGCGCGCATGCGGCCTCCATCGCTGAGGGCGCTCTGCAGCCTCGCCGACACACTATCTTGCTAAGCCCACACGGGATAGCTGCGCTTTCGATGGGTGAGGGCCTCGCTACGGGAGCTGGGCCGCCCCCAGAGCGTGTGGCGCCTGCGCGTACCGTCGCCCACTTCGCGGTACTCGACGCCCTTGATTCCGATTTGACTCTGCCGAGGCGGGCGGGAGGTAGAATGGCTCGAGGCCGGTCGCGCCGCGGACTGCTAGGTCGGCCGAGGTCAAGAGCCGTAGCTTTGCCGTCGACCGCCGAAGAGCCAGTCCTCATCGACCCAGAGCTCGCGTCAGGAATCGACGGGGTGATGAGCGCCCTGCGCCGCCGGTACGCGAGGGCGTGCTTGGCTGTGCAACTGTGCGACGCCATCGCGCTTGCAACGTCGAGCATGCTCTCACGAATGAGTTCTACCTGCTAGCACCCCAGCGCCGGCCTCTGCACTCTTTTTGCGTGGTCGCTCTTAGACTGCATCGCATTCCACTTCTACGTGGCGCTCAAGGGTGGAGTGTTGCTGTGTGCCAACACTCAATCCCACAACTTGAACCGCCCGCCTTCGCGTAGCGTCTCTGCGCCGCTTCCGCCCAACCAGTCCCATGCCCTGCTCGGGTCCCCCACACGTCTGTAGATACATCTCTTTCGATGGCATCGAGCCGTGGACCTCGCATAACGCACAACCGGCGATGGCGTTGCGCCTCTTCGGTTCGGCGCTGATGTATAGTGTTCCAGCGCCGCCAGCCGATCCTGACTCAGGAGGGCCCGTCCCTCTGCGCTCACCGCTTGAAGTAATGACGTGCACTAACGAAACCTTGGGATGGGTCCTCGCACCTGATTCGCTTCTTGCAATGGCGAGAACGGGACGGATGACGCCTGCTATGCGAGTGCCGCCCCCGCATGATTGCAGTCCCGAGCGGGATGCCCGGGCTGCGGGTAATGTCAGGAGCGGTGAGGACAGCATTGGCTCCGTTGCCACAGTGCCGCGTAACGCCGACGGGATCTCTGTGTCTACTTGGCCAGGCAATGTCTCCCGCCCAGGCTTTTGTGGCGTCACAAATGACGGCGTTGAGGGCTCATGCCGTGGCAAACGGCCCAACCAGGGCTCATGGAGCGTGCGTGACCATCGCATCATCTCGTTCGCCGAGTGTGCTGCGCGTTGCGCATTGTGCGCCAACTGCAGGTAACCGCGCGTCTGGCCCCTGTGGACAAGCCGTGATTCTGCGCCTGCCTGTGTTGTGTGCCGCGCCTAGGGGATGGCCTCTCGCCCACGGGCCGTGTGCATTAGCCACTCGCCTATCATGTGGGCGCACGCCGATTCTGCACGCTCGGCGCGCTCAATCCCTCAAGCTGGTCATATGGTGGCCCATAGGTTTGTTACGTACTCGCCCTCCGAGGACGACTGCTCGTGGTACAGCCGGTGTAACTTGAACCACCTAGGCGTAATGCCTGGTTTTTACTCGGCCGAGGTTGTACGGGAGGCGGGGCCCCTACGTCCGGTGTCCAGCGGGGAAGGCAACGCCTTCCGCGAGGCTCGATTCACGGTGCAGGCGACGGAGGCCTACTCGCGTCGAGTATCGGCGGATCGCGCCCTTCACACGCAGATGGTGCAAGGGGCGCTCGTCCAGCTACTCGGCTCCGTTACAGAGCTTCTGTCGGAAAATGCAATCGTGAGCACTATGCGCATCGCTCATAGCCAACATATCACAGTCGCCCGTGTCTCGGGGGCTTTGAAGCCGAGCGCGCTTGTCATGCCTTTCGGCTGCCTCGAGCCCGATTTTGTGTTGCACAACCGCCAGCTCTTGCCAAAGCTGCAAGATATTGAGGCTTGTGGCACACCAGCCCACAACGCGAGCGGCGGTGCGGCAGCCGCGAAGCAAGCCGGAGCGCAGTCAACAATAGCTTCCGCCATGGCGCGCGCGCGGCTTCGTTCGCTTCTTAGCCGCCTCCGGCGCCGCGCCGAGACGTCCAACTGCGCTCGCGGCACGAGCGTCCAAAAGGACATGCACCTTTCGGGCTTCTCGTCGATGATCTCGTCGGTGGTAAAACCGTGGACGGCTGCGATCCGTCTCAACATTGCGATGCAGACACCACTCGCCCAAGGAATTATGTCAGCCGCCGAGTGCCGCCGGCGCCCGCTGGATCTGGGCTGCTTCTTCGAGCCGATTGGCCCATCGTGCGAAAGCGGCGTCGGTCGGCGCGCGCCGGACCTGCGGCTTAATCTTGCGCAGCTTCGGCGTGAGTCGCCGATCGCGCGTGAAGGTGCCGCCATTCCGGCCGAGTTCCGGCAGTGGGGTGCCTTTTGGTGGGTCTCGGCGCTCCTTTCTGAGCTGACCAAGCCAAATGAGGAGTTGGCGATACGGCTTCGCCACGCCGCCGAGGAGAGCGGGCTGGCGCGTGCATTGGAAGCGGGCGAACTCGTCATTGGCATGCACATCAGGCACGGCGACTCATGCAGCGCGTCGGAGGCATCGCGCACATGCCGCACGTGCGAGCCGCTCGACGTGTATTTGCGCGCAGTGGGCAATTACGCTTACTCGGTAGGCGCTTCAGCTGTCTTCCTTGCAACGGACTCGCAGGAGGTGATTGATGCGGCGAATGCGGCCGCCAGGTATATGGCTGATGCAGCAGCCACGTCGGCAGCCCCGTACGGCGGTGCCCGATTGCGCTTCTTATTCGTGCGCTCCAATGTGAGCCGCTCATCCAACACGCCGGGAGCGCCACCGCCGGAGCTACTTGACAACCTGCTCAAGCGCCGAGCAGCCACGCGCGGAGATGAGTCCGGGATCCGTGCGTCGCACGCGACCGCGCTTGCGGGAGTCATTGACACCTTGCTCCTTGCGCAGACGGCCATCCTCGTGGGAAAGTTCACGTCGGGTGTCTTTCGGCACGCCTACGCGCTCGCTGCCGTCGAGGCGGAGGGACTCAAGCCCTTCGTGTCTCTCGACGCGCCGTGGTGTGCCGACTATGGGCTGCCTGCTGTGTACAACGACGACTTCCCCGAGCGCGGGCGGGCGGCGGCGAGGACAGCTCGTATGCGCGCGGCCGCGGAGGAGCAAGTTGTGGTAGCCGCCGCGCGGCTCGAAGCTCCCATCACGGGGAGCGCTAGTGGCGGTGGGGGCAGCGAGGCGCACAGCGTGGTGCGAATGGCGCACGCCAATGTATGCTCGTGCTGACCCGCACAAGGGCTAGTGAGGCGGCGCGTGCTGTACGAGACTACGCACTTATACTTGTCTTCTATCGGGTTGTGCGAATTTTTCTACTTACTACTATGTCAATCGGTCCGTCGGTTGTTCTCGTCTTGCGTCTAACTATCGTTATAAACGATAGGGTCATCAAAAACTATTGTTATAGTTTTAGCGATGGAGCGCGCGCCGACCGCTCCCCTCTCCCAGCCCCCCGCCGCCACGACGCCCCAACGGGGCCGCCCCAAGCCGCCGGAGCCGAAGCGCTCGCAGGCCTCCGCACCGCCCGACACCGACGTCGAGATGGCCCCGCCACATTCGCCTCCCAGGCAGCCACAGAAGCAGGGAGCAGGCAAAGTCCTGTTCCCTGCAGACCAACACAGCCAGACCCAGGCTCAGAACACCATCGCCGCCGGACAGCCACCCACTGAAGGACTCCCCATGGGGTGTGGCAGCTCTGCTGCCACCCCCATGGCGGTAACTCCTACCACCTGTGCACCCCTCGGGGGCGGGCACATGACACAACAATCAATTCTTGGAGCTTTTGCTCCCTCCAACCAACAACCAAATCCCACAGCAAAATCATATGCTCAAGCCGCGCACGGACACAAGGGGAAAGAGCCACACAAGCAAGCTCAGCAGCCACCAACCCAACAGCTTCAGCCACAGTCGCGCAAGCGGGCCGACCCACAGTCAGACCCGATGCCGACTCCCAACAACAACACCTCATTCGCCTCCCCTCCACCAGAGGAGGAAGAAGAACCCGAAGACACCCCTTTTTTCATTCAGCTAGCTCAGCTAGCTGAGGACAAAAAGGACATTAAGAGCGAAGATGTAGCAACATTCATGAAATTCCTACTCTCCAGGCTGGAAGGCCTAGATGCCACGCCTGACGGGATGGACAAGGGCCGAAAGGGCCCATGGATCTTCTACGTCGACGACGATGCACACAATCAATTCAAGGCCGCCTACGGCGACAAACTTAAGACGGTACTCTCGGGAATCCCGCACGAATTTGGAGTCACCTACGGCGAGCTAGCCGATTCAGCACCACGCAAATCTAGCGCGGTCCGGTCCTCCCTCAAGGAGGTCGCCACGTACATCATTTTCCGCATTTTCGACCCGATTAAGGCGTACAAAACCAAAACTCGACATTTGGCTAGCGCACTGGAGCGTGAAGGCTTCCATGTCCTTAGGGAGCATGATCGGATCTGAGACTTCGTGACCATCGAACCGCCTTGCATCCCCCCGTTTGTGGTCGGAGGCAGGGCGAGCAGGTTGCCACTCTGCTTCCATGCACCGCCAAAGGATCATGTGGCACTCCTCATCAGCTTTGGCGGCGTTCTGCACGTGGGCCTTAAATGCAGCGGGTCACTGCTGTTGGCAGCAGAACGGAGGCCGTGTTGTCACACGTGGTGAACGCCGTCGCAGAGCACACTACGGTATTCACGTCGTCCATACTGACAAGCTGCTCGGCCGAGAGCCTGCAGAAGAGCTTAGCTAGGCGGATGGACGAGTATTCCCAGAAGGTCAACAGAGAGCGGAAGGCGGCTGCTGACGACGACAAAGCCCAGTCGCTTCTCACTTTCTACCGCGGAAAGGTCTGGCCGAACTCGTTCGGTGATGTGCTCATTCATGCACATTCTCAAAAATCGGAGAGTCAGTTGGGATTATTATCATAAAGCGATACAAGCGCTGGGCTTCGGCCCTGGTTACTCTAGCTGGCTAGCAGGGTCATGGAGCGCGCCTCGCTCCCACCCCCCCTCTCCGCCCAGCCCGCCGCGCCGACCGATCAAGACATGACCGACGCTGTGTAGACGCAGCGCCCTCCGGCCAGGGCCACGCCAGCCTAGGTATCCGCGAGCCACGATCCGAGCCTAGCCACAGAGTCAGACGAACAGGATGCACCACATCACCACACAAGACACCACCACAGACGAATCCACGCACAACTAGAAAAAAAAATTCTTGAATAGGCCTACTTCTATCGCCCCCCACCGCCCTTTCCGCGCGGGCTCTCACAGACAACGCCCTTGCCCCACCCTCACTCTGCTTTCCGCTCCCCCCCCTCGTTCCTTTTTGTTCGGTTTCAGGGGGTCCACGCACAACTAGAGCCTTAGAGCTGGCTGTGGACTGGGGTGTGGGCGATGTGCTGCAGCCTGGCTGTCAGCATGTCGGCTTGCTCTTCTTGCTGTTCGCAGTGATGCGGGGGCGGGGGCGTGACTAGTGGCTGCGGTGCGTGCTTGGCTTGGCGGGTCGTGCACTGACGTGGTCGCTTTGCTTAGCGACAGCGGGGTGTCCATGAGCAGTTCGTTTATCTTGGCGAGGGCGGCGGCAGTAGGGGTGGGGGGCGGCGCGCGCTCCATGACCCTTTCGGTGCTTTATCGATAGTTGATATATCTTCAACACGGGACACGGGGACCAGACGGGTCACGCACCGTACACAAACTGCTGAGGACTACCACTCCAGGCCCCTTGGCTGCGCGTGAGTAGCGACGCGGCAGCCGCGAGCAAGGATCGGAGAAGCACCGGCGCTCCGCACGCTCTTAGTGCGCCCCAGCGCGTTCGCTTTCGTGGTCCCTTACAAGTCAAAATAGTGTTTGACCTCCCTACCTATCGGTTTAACGATAGTTTTGATGGGTTAGGGCGGGTAATTAGGAGTAGCATAAGCATAAGCACTCTGCCACACGCCGTGCACGTAGCGGTTGGTTTGTTCTCTCAAACGCATTGTTTGGCCCTCCGACCTCTAAGGGGTTGCGGCCGCTGGTCGCTAGAAGGTGTGAGTGAGACTGGTGTTCCATGGTGCATGGCGCATGGCTGGTGGCCTTGTAGCTTGCACGAGTGACGCCAGCTGTCAACGGTCTAAGGGTGGGACGGTCAGGGCTCGTGCGCACCTAGGTGGGCGCGGGGGCTTCTCGAGGGTCGAGGGCGGCTTCGGTGTCGGCCATGGCCATGGCCATGGCCATGGCCATGGCGCGGCCGCGACCGTCCGTTGCGGCGGGGTGGGCGGAGAGAGAGGAGCGGCGCACGCTCCATGACCCGATCTTTTTACAGATAGTAGATAGTTTAGGCAGCAACCGGCTTATAGGCTGTATGCGGGTGCGCTGAAGTGGCCATTAATTGTCATCGATCCGTTTGACAACAAACTACTAGCAGTATTGAGCAATTATCAACAGTGGAAAACGCCTCGAGGTAGCGCACGCGAGCAATGCGCGTAGCTCGGGAGCCCTAGCGGACGAGCCCTCGGGGGCTCAGGAGAGGGGGGGAAGGAGGGTTTTGCCAAGCCATCGCCCACGTCCTCGATTCATCGGTCGGGTGCTTGCCCCCCGCAATACACTAGCGAGAAAGCAGCGGCAACACGGTATATGACGATGCACGACGCATGCGATACTGCCGCCCATGCGCTGGCGGACGTGCGACGGATTGAGCCGTCGAATGGCGGCGTTGGCGCACAATATGCAGCGCATTGGGTGAGAATGTTGACGCCGATGAGGGGGCGAGGGAGCAAGGCGCGTCGGCTAGCCCGCAGGTCCGCGTAGCACGCCGGGGAGGACGGCGCTTCTCGAATACGCCTCTCCCCATCACGCTCGTCGCGCACCACCTTGGAAACGAGCGTTTGAAATGGTTCATTCCACGACATCGGGACCCCCTTTGCGCCCTCATCCCGCCGGTGCTGTCCGCGCCGCCTTCTTCTCTTTGGCCTCCTTGGCCTTCTGTGCCTTGAGCTCGCGCAGCCGCTTCTCACGCGGATCTTCTACCTCTATTTCCCCTTTTTCGATCGCCGCCATGCGTGCCTCCTGTTTCGCTTTGCGCGCAGCGATGGCGGCGAGCAGCTGAGAGCGGCCGTCATCGCCTTCGGCGGCTGAGGCGCTGCTACTACTGCTAGGGGCGCCGCCGGCGGCGGGCGGCGGTGGCGGCGGCGGCGGCGGTGGCGGCGGTGGCGGCGGCGGTGGTGGTGGCGGTGGCGGCGGCGGTGGTGGCGGCGGCGGCGATGCCGTCTTGGGCGGCGGCGACTTGTCCGGGGGCAAGGTGGCAGCCGGCGGCGTGGTCCTGGACGTCTGTGTGGCCCTTGCGGCCGCCACGCCGCCCTTGGCAACACCTTTGCCTGCAGCCTTCTCCTCCTTTAGCTCGCGCAGCCGCTTCTCGCGCGGATCCTCGACCTGGAGCTCCCCCTTCGCAATGGCCGCCATGCGCGCTTCTTGCTGCGCCTTGCGCGCGGCGATGGCAGCGAGCAGTTGCGAGCGGCCATCGTTGCCGTCGGCGGCGGGCGCAGCTGCCGACTTGTCACCGCCGCCGGGCATGGGTGGTGGCGGCGGCGGTGGGGCCGTCGGCGGTGGCGGGGGTGGGGGGGGCATGCCGGGCGGCGGCGGCGGCGGCGGCGCCTTAGGCGGTGGCATGGGCGACTGTGCCTTGGGCGGTGGGCGTAGCTGCGATGGGGGCCCGCCCTTGCGATACGGAAGCATGGCGGCTGGCGGCTGGAGCAGCTCTTGTACCTGCGCCTCGTTGGGCACGTTTGCGCCAATCCGCGTCTGAACCATCTTCTTGAAGTCCTCCGCCTGCGCGGGGACGCCCGGCTTGGAGAGCGCAAGCGCAAGGCACCGCAGCTCTTGTGGCCTCAGGCCAGAGCAGCCCATGTTGCGCCAGTCGTATGGCGAGATCTTCTTCATATCCTCGGGCGTCGCAACGAGCAGCCTAAGCTCGGCCTTGCGCTTGAACCGGCGCACCTCCGAGATGTCGCCGTCGCCCGCCTGCAACGTCGGCCATAGCCACGCGAGCGCAGCAGAGACACGCTCGTTGATGGCGGTCTGCGCGGCCCACTTAGCCATCGTCTCGCGCTCGCGCTCCTGCGCCTTGAGCCGCTCCTTAGCTTGCTCCTCCTTGCGGCGCTTTTGCGCCTCAAAGGCTTGGATGCGCACCTGCAGGCGCGGCGACCGAAGGGGGGCAGCTCAGGGCGGCTAGGCGGGCATGACGGGCGTAACGCGGCTCATGTTCCTAGTGACGCCGGCTGGGCTGACGGCGTGGCGACGCAGACGCACCGTTCTCGGCTGGTCCATGAGCTCTCCGAGCTTGATGGTCATCATCTCGGCAAAGCCGATACACGTCTCGTCGGGCTCATCAATGCCGAGCCGCTCGAGGACGGCGTCATCTGCCTCCTCGACATAGATGAGCATGAAGGACGAGTACAGCTCGCGCATGTGCTCATCGGAGAGCTGGACCAGACCTAGGTTGTACTCATCGAAGAGGTCCTGCGGGAGTTGCACTCGGCGCTTGCGAGGCGGCTGCTCGAGGTGGGCACGCGTGCGTGCAGTGGGCGAGGTTGTGAGCGCGCACCTGGTCAAACCGACCCTCGGCGCGCATCTGCAGTACCTCGCGCAGCTTGACGAGGAACTTTTGAAGCGTCTTCTCGTCCTCATCGGCGGAGAGCTCGCCTGTGGCAAGCGGTCGTCGGCGCGCGCGTGGGGCGGCTGCGCGCTCTACACGGCGAGAGCGCCATGCGCGCGGGGCGCGCGCGCGGGACCTGACGCGCTTAGGCGGCGCACCTCCCGTTTTGAGTTTGAGCTCCATGTTCTCATTACGGAGCGCCTCGAGCTGCTTGCGCATCTCCTCCAGCTCAACGCTGAGCTTGTGCGCACGCGGTGTCTCGCTGGCGGGCGAGTCGTCGCGGCGCGCGGCAGCCGTGCTGAGGGCCTTCACGGCGGGCTGCAGTGGCGGAATGACAACGTTGTCGGCCGAGGGCGCGGCTGCAGGGGCGGTCGGGCTGTGTGGCGACTGGTCGAGGGCGGAGGGCGCGTCGTCGTCGCCCACCTCCGCCTCGTCACTGGCCTTAGCCTCATCGCTCGCCTGCGCCTCTGCCGGCGCCTCGGCCTCCGCGTCGGAGATGGGCGGCCGGGGGGGCTCGCTCGCGCGCATCGAGCTGCGCGGCGTCGCAGTTCCGCGCGGCGTCGAGATGGCAATGAGTTCGGCGACCGACTCGCGTCCGACGGCAATCTGGCGACGCTTCTCGAGCGAGAGGACCGGTTTCTGATGGTAGTCTAGGTTGCGCGCCGAGAGGCCTAGGTCGAGTGGCGTGGGCCCATCGGCGTTGTCATCCCCCTCGTGCTCCCCCTCCTCGTCCTCCGACTCCTCCTCCTCCGAGTCGCCCCAGCCGTACTGGTTGCACCCTTCGACGCCCGGCTGGGCCAACTCCTTGAGCACGAGGACGGCGGCGCCATTGGGTGCGCTTTCCGTGCTCGCGGCTGGGGGCGGCCGCGCGCCACCCTCGCCCTTGCCCTCTCCCTCGGCAGCAACGGCGGCCACTGCCGGTGGCCGTGCCGGTTGCGGTGAGCTGGTGTCCGAGACGGAGCCGATGCGCCGCTCGCTAGAACGACGGAGGGAGGCGCGGCGCTCCTTCTCAACGTAGAATTCTTGGCCGAGCGCGGTGACGAGCGAATTGTGAAGCACGCGCGCCGTCGCGAGCGGCTTGAGCTCCCCCGTCTCATCGGGCGCGTTGGCCGTGGTGGGCAGGTTGAGCGCATGCGACCGGTGTGGGTGGGAGAGCGGGTCGAAGATGGGCATCGAGCGGAGCCAGCGCGCAAGCTCGGAGGCAGAAGCGGCGGCAAACTCCCACATGGAGCCGTCGGGCGTGAAGAGGGCGAAACCAAAGGGCTGCACTGGAGAGGGGCGCGGCACCGCGTGCTGCACGTCGCCGTGCGACCGGTGGCCTGGCTGTGCGTGCGCCGCCGCATCGGCCGCCGATGAGAGCGACACGAGCGGCTCGTGCCGGTAGATGCAAATCTTGCGGCAGGAGGGCTGGAAGAGGACCCATCGGCGCTTCCAGCCTCTCTTACTGTGCACTAGTACGTAGCCCGAGATGGCCGAGCCCATCGCCGGCGCGAAGGCCGCCATCCACCGCTGCGCGTCCTCCGCGGCTGGCGCCTTGCACTCGAGCGTCTCGCCCTCAAAGCCCTGCACGTAAAAGACGCACGGCGTGCGCGAGTCGAGCGAGGCGACGGCAAAGGTGAGACAGCCGTCGGCACGGCGCTCGCGCAACACCGACTCACCGACCGTTCCCACGTACCACTCGAAGAGGCACGACTCCCTGTACATCACACAGTAGCGAGGCTTGTGGCCTCCCGCCTTGCCGACTCGCCGCACGGTGAGTGCGCCGTGCTGGTCGTGCTCGGAGAGCGCCATGTTGGAGGGGCGCGGCAGCGGAACGGGCGCGCCGGCGCCCTTGCGCAGTGACAGCGCGCGCGAGAAGAGGCTCTCCGTTCGCTCCATCTCGCTCTCCGCGGAGCGCTGGCTGCTCTCCTCGAGCCCCGAGCCCTGCCTCGCTGCTCCCGCTGCGGCTCCCCCCACCTTACTCCCTCCGCCCCTGCGAGCGCGCCCCCACGAGAGCGTCCTCTTGATCGAGTCTGAGACGGAGGGCGGTGGGAGGCTCTCCGCGCCCCCCGCCGTTGGCCTGGAGGCCCGGAGAGCCCCAGAAGCTCTGTGGGAGCTCTTTCTCGACCATGAGAAGGTCCTTCCCATGGGCTTCTGGGGCTTGTGAGTGGAGGAGGAGAGCGGCGAGGGCGAGGGAGCATCGGGGGAAGGGAGTGGGGGCGCCGCGTTGCCCTCAGATGGGAGCGAGGAGATGGGGAGATGAGAGACGGGAGGGGTCGTCATAGGGGGAAGGGGGGGGGGGGGGGGCGCTCTCTCTCTCTCCCTCGCTCTCCCTCGCTCCCTCCCTCTCTCTCTCTCTCTCTCTCTCCGGCCTTTTCCTTACCATATATATCCTTCCTTTTCATCTGGAAGTCTTGGACGCTCGAGAGGAAAGGGAGGGGGCGAAGAGAGAGAGAAACAAGAGCTCTCTCTCTCTCTCTCTCTCCCTCTCTCTCTCTCTCCCATGCTCTCTCTCTCTCCCTCTTCCTCTCTCTCTCTCTTCTCCTGTTTTTCTCTCTCCCCCTCGGCGCGCTCCGTGCTGTGCTGCCACCCCTCTGCCCCTCGCTCTCTCTCTCTCTCTCCCCTGGGCTCTCTCTTCCTCTCTCTCTCTCTTCCCCTCTCTCTCTCTTCCCCCCCCCCCTCTCTCTCTCCTCCTGTTTTCTCCCTCTCTCTCCCTCTCCCCCCCCCTCCCCCCCACACCTCTCCTCTCTCTCTCTCTCTCCCGCCTCCTCTACGACTTCCTCCCTCGCTTTCTCTCTTCTCCCTCTGTATTTCACTACTCCCCGACTGAGTTCTCACGGCACCACGGAGAGAGAAGGGGGCGAGAACAACCTCATCAAAACCTCGAGGAGAGTGAGAAAAGGATGAGCAGGATGATGGCCGCCTCGCCTTCTCCCCGACGGCCTCCGAGGGGGTGCAGAACGTAATCTTTCCCCCGTGCGAACGTAGTAAAGAGACCTGAGTGCGGTTCCCCCGTCCGCTCTCTGCTCTCTCCGCCCCCGGACGAGGAGCGCTGGAAGAGAGAGAGAGAGTTTACTCCCCCTCCCCCCTCCCCCCCCTTCCCTCCTTTCCTTCTCTTCTTCTCTCTCTTTCTCCTCTCTCTCCCCTCCCCCTCTGCCCTCCCTCCCTCTTCCCCGTGTCCACTCGACACGCCGTCCACCATACCGAACTACGTTAGTCTTCACGAGGAATCCTTCACCCTACCGCACCCCGTCCGCCCTGCTTGAGGCCCCGCGGCGGCGCGGTACAGCGGCCGCCCCCACCGCTCCCGTTCCCAGTTTCTTCCCTCTACAGTCCCCCTCTCTTCTTGAAGTGGGCTCCCCACACACCCTCTCTCATTCAACTCCCTCTCTCCCCCCCCCCCCCCCCCATGTTCTCTCCTCCTCCTCCTCGTCCGTCGCCCCGCTCTCTAATGGGTCCGACGGTTTACAACTCTCTTCTTCGTGGGTGGTCCTTCTGCTCGTGGACCCGAGAGAGAGGGGGGGGAGAGCAGAGAGAGGGAGAGGGAGAGAAGAGAGCGACGGAGAGAGAGACAGGAAGAGAGAGAGAGAAGACAAGGGAGAGAGAGAGAGAAGGGAAGGGAGGGAGAGAGAGAGAAGAGAAGGGAGAGAGAGAGGAGAGAGAAGAGAAGGGAGAGAGAGAGAGAGGAGAAGGGAGAGAGAGAGAGAAGAGAAGGGAAGGACAGAGGGAGAGAAGAGAAAGGGAGGGAGAGAGAGAAGAGAAGGGGAGAGAGAGAGAGAAGAGAGAGAGAGAGAGAGAGAGAGAGAGAGATCCCCCCTCCCCCCTCCCAACGTAAGCGAGCGCAGCGGCAACACAGAGTTTAGCCAACTCTCTCTCTCTCCCCACAGAGCGCCATGTTCCCGTTGGCTCCGCGCCATCGCCCGTCGGAGGCCTCTCTCTCTCTCTGCTTCTTCCTCTTAAACGGCTCCCACTCTTCTGTTTCCGTTGGGACGTCGGCTGGGGGGCGAGGCGCCGTCGCCCCCCCCCCCCCCCTTTCCCCCGCGCCGCGGGCAGCGGGACCTCTCTCCCCTTCCTCTCCGTGTTCTAAATCAGGACTTCCGCACCGACCCCCACGAAATCCGGACCGCAGGTCCCCGGGCGGGCGCCGACGGAAGCGTTAGACTCCACAACCCTCTTACTTAAAAAAGCCATGACCACAACAAGACTCCACCAACAACAAAACTTCTCCACGAAAACAAATCCCGCCCGCGGGGCGGCGCCTCCGACGATGCCCCCCCTCCTCGCCGTCCAGAGCGCTTCGCTCTCGCGGCGCCGCAGCCGCAGCTCCGACATCTCACATCTCACATCTCGGCCCTAGCGCCCTAGCCAAAACGCAGTGTGACAGCGTGCCCACGCGCGCATGTCTGCCGTACCGCGTACCGCGCCGTCAGCCTGCTGCGCCGCGCGGCCGGACCCCTGCCCCCCCGCGTGTCTAGTCTGTAGGCGCACCCGCGGGCCGCGGGCGCGACCGCGACCGCAAATTTCTTTACGTGTAGAGCGTGAGCGTGAGCGTGAGCGCGCGTGACGGTGACGGAGGGGGGGAGTGGGGGGGAGAGGAGGGGGCGTATTGCACCATTTCTTGGCGAAAATTTGCAGGTGGCCCCCTCTGGAGGGTTTATTTTGGGCATCGCGCCACGGTCAAAAAATGCAGCCCAACCCTCACTGGTAGTACTGAAAAAGCCACTGTCCACTGTTTGACCGCCCTAGGGTTCTTTTTCTGTCGCAACAAGTTCTAATACTAAGTGCACCCTTTCTCTAGAAGTAGGGTACCCTAGAATTGCCTCGCCCCTTCCGCCCTCCCCCGCCCCAATGCCCAGCGCCAAGCGGCCGAGGCCTTCTGAGCCACCATATCGCTCTGGAAGCCCTGCACGAGCTCAACGCAGGTCTGCACGCCCTGCAACCTCTCGAAGCTCCGTCTTCTCCAGCCTAGGAAGGAAGCGCTCGATGGAGGACGTGGCTCTCACGATAGACTCTCTCGAGGACTTCCCCGACGACTGCTCAGCGGGGGAAGGCAGAATGGGCTTATCTGGGCGTCCTCCATCACGCGAATCCGATGCAGAGCACGTCACACACTTCCACACACCAATCGGAGCGCGATCGCTTGATCTCAGAGGCGGCGACCGCTGCAAGCACGAGGAGGCCGTGAAGACGGAGGCTCTCCTGGATGGCTGCTCGGCGGAAGACGGAGCTCGAGCGGAGAGTCGTTCTCTCGTCGGCGTCCGCTCCTCAGCCCCGCTGGGCGTGGGCCCCACCTCGCTCTACGCCGTGTTCGACGGGCACGGCGGCGCCGAGTGTGCACGCTGGGTGAGTGAGCATCTTCCGGCGCTGCTTCTCGAGGAGTTGGCCACGCGCGAGGACCCGAACGGTGGTGCTGGCGTGGTGAAGGAGGCGATGCGGCGCGCGTTTGGCCGGTGCGACACGCAGCTGCTGGCGCAGTGCGAGCTAGCCGGCTGGCGCGACGGATGTTGCGCCATCGCCGCGCTGGTGGACCGGCGTGCCTCTCCGGAGCGCGTATATGTGGCCAACCTGGGGGACTCGCGCGCCTTCGTGTGCGTCGTCGCGCCGGATGCGCCGCCACGCGCGGTACCGCTCAGCCGCGGCGATCACAGCCCGCTTGCGCCGGTGGAGCGCAAGCGCATCGAGGCGTCCGGAGGGACTGTCGAGGAGGGGCGCGTGTGCGGCGTGCTCGAGGTGAGTCGCTCATTCGGCGACGCGCGGCTCAAGAAGCGCGGCGTAATCGCCACGCCCGATGTAGTCTCGTTTGTGCTCGCAACAGAGCAGAAGTTTGTGCTGCTCGCGTGCGACGGCCTCTGGCGAGTCTTTACAGGCACGCCGCGCCCCAGCCCCACGACGCCCGGGTGCGCGGCGCCGCTGGGCATGCAAGCTTGCCTAGGCGAACGCGCTCACCGCTCAGCAACCTGCGCGGTGGCGGTGGCGGCGCTCGTGACACTCGCCTTGGCCATTGGCGTGGATCCGCAGGCGAGGAAGCGGTCGCATGGGTTTACGAGCGCCTGTGTGCCTTAGATAAGCGCCGGGCCGAGATTGACGAGATTTTTCTCGACGCGATGGCGACGGCGGCAATGACGCGAGAGGCCCTCGCCAACCTGCACAAGGAGCGAGAGGCGGCAACTGAGGAGGGGGTCTTGCGCGAGCTCGTCAGGGTGGCCGTGCACGAGCGCAATGCGAAGGACAACGTGACTGTGGTGCTGGTGCGGCTTGGCATGGGGGGAAGTGCAGTCGACCACCGCGCCGAGTGAGCCGGTTCACTGAAGGGCCAAGAGTGCGAGCTCTTCCGGCGCCCGTACTCGTCGGACAACAATTGTGTGCCATTGAGCGTTACGCACACCACGAACCTTCATCCCTCAATCCTGTGCGCACAGCACGTATGCGTGCGCTGTGGAGGAGTCGTTGGCTATGGTGTGATGGCGGGAAGGAAGCTGCCGCTGAACATATGAGACGTGGCGAATTCATGTTCAGTTGTGGGCAACGCCGGCTCTACTTTGCATACACAGGCGCGGTGTTTAACGTTCGATTTTAGGCTTGATTGACGTTCGGGGAGCGTTCAGTTCGGACATAAAACATCTGAAGATTCTGGGCTAACCACTACCACTTTCTAGGTATTGGCTACCTGTCCACCGACATCGCCCTTACTTCCCTTCCTGTACTCTTACTCCCTTTCCCTTTCCCTTCCACCTTCCTCCTGCGTTCATCTTTTTCATCGGTTCTCCGGGGTGCGGCCCAGGTGCACTACCATGGGTCCGGTTCAGAGCGTAGGTGCCGGGCAAGCCTTTTGAGCTGGTTCGATTTCTTGGTTGTTTAGTATGTTCGTTCCTCAAAACTATTGTTATAGTTTGACCTATGGAGCGTGCCGCGACCGCTCCCGAGCCCCAGGCGACCCTCGTCACCGCGCCCCACCTGGGACGCCCCATGCCGCCCGAGGCGGCTCGTCAGAAAGCCCTCTCAGAGCCCATTCAACCCATCCAAACCACACCCGCGCAGGCGCGCGGGGTGGCGAGCACTGGCACCGAAAAGGTTGCCACCATGGCTCTGCGTAGCATGCAGGGGGTCTTTGAGACCCCCTCCAACAGTGGGGAAACCCTCCCACCCCAAGAGCACCTCATGTGGGAGGGCAGCTCTGCTGCCCTCCCCATGGTGGAAACCTCTACCATCAGTGCACCCACCATGGGAGGGCACTTCACAACCATCAATCTTCCCTGGAGAGCACCCCATGCCTCTGTTTCCCAACTTGTTGACACACTTGTTTCCTTCACCCCACTCTTGTGGGCCACAAGTACCTACAGCTCAGTGCCCTGCCTTGGGCACTCTTTCAACACTAGACTCCCTCTCCCACTCCCCCTTCACACCACAACCAACCCAAACATCACGAACCCCCTCACCCTCTGTTTCAAGCACCAAAAATTTCAACTCAAGACCCATGTTGATACACTTATCGTTTTCACCCCACTCTTGTGGGCCACAACTACCTACAACTCAATGCCCTTTGGGCCCTCTTCCAATACTTGAATCCCTCTCCCACTCCCTCTTCCAACTACAACCAACTCAAGAAGCACAAACCCCCTCGTTCTCTGTTTCAAGCACCAATAATTTCGACTCAAGACAAGAGGGAGGACATGTCTTGAGGCGGCGTCGCTGCCCATGCCTAGCGCAAGGGTATAGCGCCCCCACTCAGACATCTCCTTCCCCACAGCTCCTCTCTGAGGAGTTGCTCCTCTCCCTCCCATTAGGCCCCCTTGCCTGCGAGACCAGAACAGGATCCTGGCGTAGGGGGCTGTCTGAGTGTGGAGGGAGGGGCGCTCTGGCTAGCGCAGGTAGAAAGCTAGTGAAGAGCTGGGTGGCATAAGGGGGGAAGGGTGCTTGCGCTTGCCGCGGCAGGGTGTCCTGTCTTGAGTGAGCGCTAGTCCCGTTCCTTTGCCGCGCCGCGACCCATAAAAATTTGTTAAAAATTAAATTAGTATGTTCGTTCCTTGTAGTTGGTAGTTTTACTCTGTTCTCGTTTAGCAAAGTCTTCGGTTGTCGGTTGCTTGCCCATGGCCGCTTTGGCTGTCCTGGCTGAGTCGGTCAAAGTCAAATTTGCGACGGCGAGAAGGGTTTTACAAAGTAGCCGGTGTATCTTTCCATGATTCTATTTAATACTGATTCTTCAGAAAAAGTGATACCGTCGGCCCACGCACACACGCACACACGACTGCGGCCGGTAGCCGGTAGGCCGACGACCCAGCGACTAGCGACTCTGTCCGGGAGACGGCCTTATGCGCACAATTACGTAAACGTGCAATATAAGAGATGTTTCGTTACGCAGCACGTGTGATGGCTTGCAATCACAATGTGCACGCCGCGCATGGGCACGGCGCGATGTGCATCGCCCCCCCCGCGGAGACGCCGTGCGTGCGCATGTCGACTTTTTCCCTCTGCGTGCCGCCTAAGGCGCACAATTACGTAAACGTGCAATATAAGAGATGTTTCGTTACGCAGCACGTGTGATGGTTGCAATCACAATATGCACACCGCGCATGGGCACGGCGCGATGTGCATCGGCCCCCCCCCGCGGGGGCGCCGTGCGTGCGCATAGCAACTTCCAGGAAGGTGCACGCCGTGCGTTCACTCTTTCCGCGGGGGAACTCTGGGCGCGGAGGGCGGGCGGGAACCCTGGGGGCACCCCCTGTGACCGGAGAATTGTTACAGTATATGGCGATAACACTAACGTAAACAGGTGGGCTGTCTCGCATATCTCTCCCCCGCCCCCCCCCCCCCCTTCCCCCTCCCTTCGCCTCTCACCGACCTACCAGAGAGAGAAGGCCCCTACTGCCTGCCTCCCTCCTCCCTCCTCGCTCACCCTCCAGCTCTCTCCTCGCCCTCGTCTTCCTCACGATGGCTTCTCTCCGCTGGCTCAGGCTCCGCGCACGGGCTCAAGTGCTCCTTCATTCGCTTCGTTCCGCTCTCCTCCTCATGGCGAAGTCGAAGGGCGCTTGGCGCCCCAGCCTTCAAGTTCTGCGAACACATGGAGGAGGGCATGAATGAGCGGCGCCATCCTGGCGATGCTGCTCGTCACAGCCTCTAGCATGGGCCGTGGAGGTGGTGGAGACTTCCGCGTGGACCTGGCCAAGGAACGCTACCCGTCGATGTGGGCACTCATCGAGCCATACATGGGCCGTTGGTGCAAGGCAACCCTCATGCTCGTCGGCGACTACTCCGACGAGTACGACAAGATCCCAATCCCAAAGACCAGATACATTGGAGAGCAAGCCGCCGTCGCGTACCTCTGCATGGAATATATCACGGCGGTCGCGTACGCTGAAACGAATCCTATGGTGCAAGTGCGCCGAGTAGCAGCTGGCAAACTCTACATGCAGAACAAGAAGGCCGTCCTCGCACGCGTCACGGACCTCGCCACCCAAGATCAGCCAAGCGACATCGTCGCCTGCCAGAAGAACGACATCGACAATAGGATCGAAGAGGAGGTGTGTGAGAAAAAGACGAAAAGGATGAAAACTCAGTAGCTTTGGGGTTACCGTGTGCTTTGGGGAAGGGGGGAGTTGCTATGCTCACGTCCTTGATTAGCTTTGTACTCATCTTTGTGATAATAATACCATGGAGACTGGTTGAAAAAGAAAACATGCACCTCTGGGTAAAAAAAAATAATAACCTGGCCCTCTTTTGACGGAACGCGACTTCCATTGCACCACTATCGCCACCCCTGTGCCCCCGGCTCCACCGGCCGCATCCATCATCCCCTTCACCATCATGCGGCAACCCTGAGGCAGCAAAGGGCCGAGCTAGAGCTAGAGCTAACGCCGCGCCCTGGACACAACGTTGCCCTAGGCGGGGATAGAAGTTGCACACGCATACGTACGTTAGCCACCTTGCTCATGGGGGTATCGGGTCGCCAAAAGAACAAATGAACCTGAGGTCGCGGCCTCTTAGCGTGGGGGAAGGGACGTACGAGTGCTGACCCATGTGGGCCTGGGAGTGCGCCTCCTTACCCGCTCCCACTAGGGGTCTGGGTCAGGATGGTGCGAATGGTCAGCTCATACGCAGATGCCTGCAGCGCAGAGGGTCTGAGGTGCGGGCAGCCTGACGGAGGGGAGTTGGAGCCCCGCGGGGGGGGAGGGCACTAGGCGCCTCCCCCCATGTGAAGTACGCATAGGCTTTGTTAAGCTCATCGCCATATGAATATGTGTGCAAGGCCCATGCGCTAGAACTACGCCTGCTGACTGCATGCTCGCATGAAATTAATGTGACATCGAAAAGTGGGGAACGCCGTCTAAACGCATCAGCAATTGGCGTCATTGGTATCCTTGCCGCCGAAAAAAACCAGGCCGTTCAAGGAAAGGTGAAGGAAGGGTGGGGGGCGAAATGCCGCTCGGCTGCGCCATCATTAGCTGCGTCGCGCCCGCCATGTGTGGAGGAAAGGAGTAAGTGTGAGACGGTGGGGGCATCGTCTCAAGCGCAGCGCCAGCTTGCAAACGTGAGCACCATCCGTACGCCGGTTGCGCCACAGCGTGCGAGACTCGGGAGGCCGCTATCGAAGGTGCAGATGCAAACGCGTATGCTGCCACCGGCGCTGCAGCCGTAGTGCCCGTTGCCGGTATTGGAAGAGCATGCGAGCCAGCCTCTCGCATGTGAAGCACAAGCGGCGATGGCGGATACAATCGCCCAAAAGATGAGTGCGCATACTTGACCGGGTCCTCCCCCATCGCAAGGCCACATGGGGCGGTGTCGGGAAAGGGTGATCCACTGTTGATTCGTACAAGTGGTGCCGGCGATGGTGAGCCGACCGACTCTTCCACCGAGTTGATGAATGAGGAGCCTACGGCCCGAAGGAGTGCAATGAACGTTTCGCACTGATTGCGCCCACCGCCGCGCGAGCGCTCCGTAAGGCATACGGCGTGCGACTGCTTGAGGTTGAGCGCCGTCGACGGTAGAATGCCTTGCTCGATCGCACTGATGAAGAGCTCATACGGAGGCAGCCATCCCCGGCGTGGCATCTTCTCTGGGATCAACGCTATCAGTTTGCGCCAGGTGTCGCGTGCCTTTAGCAGCTCGGAATGTTGCGCCGACTCTTGCTGGGCAATGCCATGAGGATTCAGTGACGATGGAGGAGCCAGTGAGGTTGACCGCTTCTGCATGGGCAATGAATAGGCTCGGCTGGCGGATTGCGATTGTAGTACGACAGACGGGGAAGATGGCACACATGCTGGACGCAAGAATGAGGCACCTTGCGGCGCGCTAGCGGCGTGCTGAGCAACGACCTCGGAAGCTGGTGACGAAGCACCGCTAGCTGGATGGCTGAAGTAGCAGTGATTCGGCCCATCGCGGTAGTGTGGCATCGAGACCATGCTATTTGCTGTGCGAGCTCCCTTGGAGGCTTGACCATCCAGGTGTTCATCCTCGCACTGGCGTTTCAGCCCATGCGTGGCTGGAATCGTTGTGACCCGGCCGCTGCCCGTGAGCCGTGCTGTCGCACCAGATGATCGATTGGGAGATCTCACAATGATCGGTCTGGGCGTCGAGAAGTAGCCTCCAGATCGGGAGGATTCGTCTCCAGCAGAGGTGGTGGCGCCTTGGGAGTCGCCGAAGTTGAACGTGCTCAGGACCATTGCTGCCATCATTTCGCCCGTCGTCGCTTGCGTTCTCCGCGTGGCTGCTTCGCAGGGATATTGAGGCGTCGGGGAAGAGGCGCTCGGAGCAGCGGATGGCCATGTGACAACACGCACCGGCGGTCCAACTTGAGCATACCTTCGAAGGGGTGGCTTTTCAGCGAGGGCATGCTCAACGTCCATGTGCCTCGTCTGCTCGCCCTCAGCGCCTGCGTGATGCGCCATGGCCGTCTTGCAGGTAAAAGAGCGCCGGGGAGAGGACGAGAGGGCGATGGGGCTTGCGATTAGCTTTGGCTTCGAGGCTGTGAGCTGTGCTGAGAGAGGTAGGGCAGTGGGTGGCGGCGGAGATGGAGTGCGATGGTGGTGGGGGTGGGTGGGGGGAGGGGGAGGGGGGGAGGGGGCGGGCAAGGGGGCAAAGGCAAAGCGGAGGAGGGAGCGGAACCTTTTTGGGGGGGCGGCAGAGACAGGCAGAGGCGTGGGGGGGGGGGGGGGTAGAGAGAGGGAGAGGGAGGGAGAGAGAAAGAGAGAGAGGGGGAGAGAGAAAGAGAGAGAGGGGGAGAGAGAAAGAGAGAGAGGGGGAGAGAGAAAGAGAGAGAGAGAGAGAGAGGGAGAGGGGGGGACCGTCCCGTCTTCTCGTGAGCGCAGAGCACGGGGCGCCGAGATCTCTTCATCCCATCGACGGGGTGAAACCGCCCGTGAGATGCGATCTCTCGGTGCGGGGGGGAATCGTCACGAGAGAGAGGGGGGCGAAGAGAGAGAGAGGGAGAGGGGGGGGGGGGGGAGAGAGTGAAAGAGAGAGAGAGAGAGAGAGAGAGAGAGAGAGGGAGAGAGAGAGAGAGGGAGAGAGGAAGGGGGGAGGAAAGAGAGGAGAGATAGAGGGGGAGAGAGGGGCAGCAGGGAGAGAGAGAGAGACTGAGGGAGAGAGTGGGAGAGAGCGCTGGGTTGCCGAGGGGGGCGGGAGGAGGTTCTCATCCCCCCCCGCCGGGAAGGAGAGGCGGCGCGGGGTTGGGGGGGGGGGCGGGGGAGGAGATAGACGTGATTGCCCCCCCTCTTCCCCCGCACTCTCCGAAGTTCTCGGGGTGCCTCGGGGTGGGGGTGGGGGGATACTCTCTTACTTTCGAGGACACAAGGATTATCTACCAACCTTGCCCGCATTCTCCTCATACCGGCGGAGCTGCAACGTGTTTTCTCCCAAAGAGAGAGAGAGTCCCGCCGCGGGGAAGGCCTTCTTACGAGGAAGACGCCGAGGCGGCGGCGCGCCCCCCTCCCCCCCTCGAGGAGAAGGACCCCGCATCCTGAGAGAGAGGGAGGGAGGGAGAGAGAGGGAGAGGGAAAGAGGGAGGGAGGGAGGGATGGAGAGAGAGAGTGTTTGTGTGTGTAGCACTTTGGGGGGGGGGGGGGAGGGAGAGAGGGAGAGGGAGGGAGAGAGAGGGAGGGAGAGAGAGAGAGGGAGAGAGAAAGAGGGAGGGAGAAAGAGGGAGAGAGAAAGAGGGAGAGGGAGAGAGAGAGAGGGAGAGCCTTGGCTGGGCGCTCAGCCTCAGCTCCTCTCTCGCGCGCGCGGGGGGGGGAAGGCGGGAGGGCTCGCTGCGGGGGGTCCCCTTCTCTCCTGCTTGGCGCCGCCCCCCCCCCGCCCCCCCCTTCTCAACCCCCTCTCCCACCCCCCCGTCCGACACGCGGCCCCCCCCCCCCCCCCCCCCCCCCCCCCCCCCCCCCGACCGGCGGGTGGCATCGCGGTGGAAGGTGGCTGAATTAATTCAAGTTAGCTCGGTCGAATGCCGTGGGACGAGCTCACGATCGATCGAGGAGACGAGAATACTACGCAAACCAACGGAACCACTAGAGGGATTTTGCAACGGTTGAAACAGCGGGTTACAAGACGTGCTCCGCCTCCGTCGCAACGGAGTTTCAACCGCCTCGCAAAAAAAAGGACAACTCGGAACTCGGCAGAAATAGGTTGAAACTTTGGAGTTGGCGCGAGATCGCCCCGAGAGAGGGGAGAGCGCCGAGCGCCGCGCGCCGGGACGAGAGATGCCGACCCGCCCCTTCAACCCTTCAACGCGCAGGAGCTGCGTGAGTCCCAGCTCGCGCTCTCAGCGGCGATGCTGCTGGCTGCTGGGGATGAGGAGGCGCCGGCGGCAGGCGTCGCTGCGGCGCCAGGCGCCAGGGCCGGCGGGCCGGCACAGTGAGGCGCAGCGGCACAGCCGCCTCAATGAGGTGGCGATGCTTGCGTTCGCAGCGGAGCCGCTTCTTTGTCGCATTCATCCTAGATGATGCGATTTCCAGGCTCTTATTTCCAGGTCCTTCGCCGTGCGGCCACACGGTGAAGCTCAGGTACATCTAGGTTGGTAGGGTTCGTCCCTAGCGACCTAGAATTCGAGTTCTCGTTTCGTTCCTTCTAGCCTGTTTGTCAAGTCTAGATTCCAGGTTTCCTCCTTTCGGGTAATCTTGACCCAAAGGAGCCAGGTCGCCTGTCACTCGCTGCGCGCTTGTCTCAGGCTCTCGGGTTACCTTGTGAAGGCTTGTTTAGCTTCTTGCAAGGCTTGTTGTTTCTTGTTGAGTTCCGGTTCTTGCTTGGGACTTGCTCACTTTCACTTTCGTTGTCGTTGTCGTCCAGGCCTGTTCTTCGTAGGTTCCGCTTGGCTTGGTTAGGGTTTCGTTGCCTTCCGGCGTTTGGCGTTGGCGTTCGGAAACTTCCTCTCACATTCCCTAGGTCCGCTACCCTTGGCTTGTAGGTCCTTGCTTCTTTCTTCTCGGTCAAGGTTTTGGCGAGCGAGTCGGTTGCTCTAGCCGCTCGAGATTTGAGGTTTAATTTGCCATCTCCCCTTGGAGATCGGTGTAGGTTCGCTTCCTAGGTGAGGGAATCTTTCCCCTTGATGCAAGTTACATGCAAGCCTTGGCCCCTTTGGTGTTTCTTCCCCTTGGTTGCTACTCAGGGTTGTTCGTTAGAAGCGTCTAGAAGGTTCACGCTCAACGGCAAGATTTATTCGGTCGTGAAGACATCTCGTTGCGATCCGTATCCAAAGTGATCGCCGTGGTCGCGCGACATGACGCTCCCCTTCGGACTCTCCGCTACGTGGGAAGTTACAACGGAGACACGCTCCGGCCGTCGCTGCGGAGTCTCTCTCTCTCTCGCTCTCTCTCTCCGTCTCTCGTGACGTGTTTGAGTTATCGGTGATTTGGGGTCGCGGTTGCTTGATAATTTGCTTGGTTTGGGTGAATGATTCCGGTGTGTTCGTGAGTCGGTGTATCCTGTTGTTCTCAGCCTCGTTGTCCGTCGTTGTTCGCTGTGAAAAGCTCAACTTCGAACCGATGCCGGGCGCGCGGCGTGCCCGTTTTCGACGATCCATCCGGATGGGGGACCCCACCAGATACCAAATACCATAGTTGTTGCGTCAGCTCGCGAGCTCGCAGGGTTTTGGAGCTTACACTGATATCAGTACCTTGTTTGTATCAGCTTGCAAGCTGCAACAACAAAACTGACGTCCTAAAAACAAAACTGCCGGCGCCGCGCCGCCGCTAATGCCTTGCCACGCTCGCGAGGGGACTACAGCGATGCGCAATGGGAGTATGCGAGTGCAATTGAACCGCTCCACCTCACTCTCACTCTCCAGAAGTGGGAGGATCTGCACAGTAATCCACTGGGGCAAGAATCCTCAAAAATGGGGCGTTGATGATAATCTGACAGAGCCCAGCCCACTCCCTGCTACAGATCCAAAAAAGACGCTCGCCCGTAACTGTTCGAATCCCCGATAGCCGATAGAAATAGAAAAGGCCACGCCTACGATGTCCGATGTGCTACGAAATATTGCTCGATCTTCGATTGTTGCTCTGAGGAAACGCTACCGATTGGACGCTTGCTCTCCGCCACCGTCACCGCTGTCGCTTTGTCGCCATGTGGCACGCAAAGGTGAGGAACCGCAACGCCCCACTTCTCTCGATGATAGGGTTATCGAACGTACCGTCCGTCCGACCGCTCAACATCAGGGGCCCCTACTGCCTTGTGTGTGGTCTCTCGCTAGAAATCACCCACTAGAGATTGATTCAATCTGTTCCTATGGACCCATCACCGCCCTCTGCACCGCCAAATCCGCCCTCGCCGCCGCGCGCGGACCCCGTCACCACTGCACCCGTGCCCAAGCCTTCCCAAGTATCTTCACCCGCTACCCAAGTTGATAGGCCGCCTACGGACGCGTGGGTTGCCAAGGATGGAGTCTCAGGAGCCTTACCCGGACCCTGGGAACAGTCCATCTCCACAATCGGGCCGGGGGGTGGTGGCGTTGGACTTCTTCGGCGTTCACTATGTTTCCGGTGTCGGAGGCCTCTCCGAGGTAGTCGGTGTCGGTGTGAAGCCATATATTGTTAAGTTTTTTGATGTTTTTGTATTTATCGTCTTCTGAGACCTTAATTTCTTCTTATTTCGTTTCCCCGGCCTCGGGGGGGGGGTCCCTGCCCGTTTGGCAGGTCCTCTCTCTGGGACCGGGCGGTGGGCGCGCTCCGACGACTTGTCGAGTATTTGCCGCGCTGTCGAACACGCGATGACTACAGGCTCGTAGGCAGAGGGCCGTTCGACCGAGCCGGCAGCTGACGCGGCCGTAAGACCGTAAGAGGGTCGTTGATTGTTGCTTGCGGGAAGATGTCTGAGAGCTAGGCCGGAATGATGACTGGTGATTGCTCAGCCCCTGCCAGAGGGCAAGGGCTGAGGTTGGTTGTACGCGCTGACCCGGGGGAGTGTCCGCGATGGAGTGAGGGAGGCGCGAGGCCCCCATTGACCCCCACTTATAAGGATAAGGCATCAAGTGCTCGAGAAGAAGTGCAGCACACGACAATTCAAGGCGTTAACATGTATCCCACTTTTGCTTTTGCAAACGGAAGATACTCTTAATCAATCAAGGTCTAGTTCGCTAGTTTGTGAGGTGGGCTGCTCAATATTGATCATTGATTATTGGCGGCATATCCCGAGATATGTTGCAATGCTACACAGCTGCACGGACCGGTATGGCCGGGAGGGACAACGGCATCGAGCGCACAGTGCCGTGAGGAGCGTCACTTTCCGCTCGCTTTTCGTCCTCGGAATCAGAGTGTGAGTGGGGTGTGCAAACTCGCTCCTGCTCGGAGCTGAAGTTAGACGACCGGGGTTTCAGAATCCTTGGGGGAAGCAACCTAAGATCCGAGACCTCGGAATTGGATCGGACTCGAAATGTGGAATCAGCCGCTGGAGAGCAGGTTGCATAGCTCACTGTAAAGGTGGAGGAGGGCGCTGGATCGGGCGTAATCTTCGCAGCCGTGCGGCGACGGGACCTTGGCGATGACCCTACACTGCCCAGCTGTCGTTGTCGGCGCCGACGGCGGCATATTTTCAACAGTATTCCAACGCACAAGAGAACGAGGGGCAGCATGTACAAAGAACTGCCGGCAGCCGCATACGCAATGATTTCAGAGGCATTCAAAGCCCATGGAGCAAGGGGTGGTGAAGGTGGAGCCGGTGGCGACTGAGGTGGGGCTGACGGTGGCGGTATCGCTGAGTGCGACCATGAGGGCGTTGACACGGGCGTTGGCGCAACCCCAACGGGTGCCATGGGAGGCGGCCAGCGGAAGGGTAGCAGCGGCGGCGGGCTGAGGAGCGGCGCGTGAGGGTCTGTCGGTGGATATATTGAAGCGGATGGGCCGGAAGAGGAGCTCAACGGGGCTGGCGGTGGCCGTGGCTGTGGGGGGGGAGGCGACAGACTTGGTGGCCGTGGCTGTGGGGGGGGAGGAGATGGTAGCAGGGGTGAAGGGCTAGACTGCAGCGAGGGCGAGGCCCACGACGGGGGCGAAGACTGCAGTCTCGATGGCATTGGTGAATACGGTGGTGTAGAAGGTCTCTGCGTAAGAAACGATGATAAGGGCGGCGATTGCGGCGGAGAAGAAGACGGTGGGTGCGGAAGTGAAGGTAATGGTGGAGGCCGAAAAGGTGGCGGCAGCAGCGGATACGTTACCCTAGGTAGAGATGAGGACGGTGGAAGCGGCAATGGCGAAAGCGCTTGGATGGGCGAAAGTGGCGGAGGCGATGTCGAGGGGGAGAGCGGCTGCGGCAAGGGTGGCGGTGAATTTGGCAGTGGTTGCCGGGGCAGAGGTGGCAACGGTGATCGTGCTGCAGGAGGAGGCGCAGAGGGCGGCGGCGGCAAGGGCGACGGAGGCGCGGAAGGTGGTGGAGACGGGGGATAGTGCAGTGGCAGGTAAGCGGGCGGAGTGTTGGGCAAGGGTGGTCCGGTTGACGGCGGCAATGCGGGTGACGGCGTGCCCGGCATTGGTGGGAACGGGGATGGTGCTGCTGGAGAAGGCGCAGAGGGCGGCGGCGGCAATGGCGAGGGCGGCGGCTTGGGCGATGGGGGCGGCGGGGAAGGCGGCGGCAGGGATGGGAGCGGAGTACTTGGCGGAGGTGGTTCAAGTGACGGCGGCGTTGGAGGTGGCTGTGGGCTCGGCGGCAGTGGCAACGGGGATGGTGCTGCTGGAGAAGGCGCAGAGGGCGGTGGCGGCACTGGTGAGGGCGGCGGCTTGGGCGATGGGGGCGGCGGGGAAGGCGGCGGCAGGGATGGGAGCGGAGTACTTGGCAGAGGTGGTTCGGGTGACGGCGGCGATGGAGGTGGCTGTGGGCTCGGCGGTAGTGGCAACGGGGATGGTGCTGCTGGAGAAGGCGCAGAGGGCGGTGGCGGCACTGGTGAGGGCGGCGGCTTGGGCGATGGGGGCGGTGGTGAGGGTGGCGGCAGGGAAGGAGGCGGAGTGCTTGGCGGAGGTGGTCCGGGTGACGGCGGTGATGCAGGGGGCGGACGAATCGGCGGTGGTGGCAATGGGGGAGGAGGATTAGGAGGTGCGGTGCAGTAGCCACACGTAAAATCGCAGTATCCTGCTGTCACAAAGAGACAGCCGCCCAGTAAAGTGACGAGTGTATCGCAGGTTAGGCCAGTCAGCGACTCGCCGACCTCTGTGCAAGGAAAAAGTAAGAGCTCTCGATGCTCCGGGTGAGCAGCGAGCGACGGTGCAGCGGACAGCATGAGCATTGTGTTGGCGCTCTGCGGCCTGGATCTCTGGTCTCGATTCAGGAGCTTGAGTGGCTTGAGAGTCTGCAGCGCCTCGGGCGATGCCAGCCGTCGTCGGTGACGGGAGTATTGGAAGGGACGCGGGCTAGGATGGGGGGATGGTCTGCTCTCGCCCTCCAAAGCTTCTTCTCTTGTCTCTCCTCGTTACAAGCACCCTCAAGAAGAAGCACGCCGGAGAGGCAGAGAGGGAGAGGAGAGACAGAGAGATAGGGGTGGGAGGTGCAAGGAGAAAAGAGAATTCATCTGTATAGGAACGAAGAGAAAGGAGAAGGGGCAAGGGTGGGGTGGGGGAGAGAGAGAGAGAGAGAGAGAGGGAGGGAGGGGGGGAGAGTCTGGGGGAGGGGGGGGGGGGGGGGGGGAGAGAGAGAGAGAGAGGGAGAGAGAGAGAGAGAGAGAGAGAGAGAGAGAGAGAGAGAGAGAGAGAGAGAGGGAGAGAGAGAGAGGGAGAGAGAGAGGGAGAGAGGGAGGGAGGGAGGGAGAGAGAGAGAGAGAGAGAGAGAGAGAGAGAGAGAGAGAGAGAGAGAGAGAGAGAGAGGGAGAGAGAGAGAGGGAGAGAGAGAGAGAGAGAGAGAGAGAGAGAGGGAGAGAGAGAGAGAGAGAGGGAGAGAGAGGGAGAGGGAGAGAGAGAGAGAGAGAGAGAGTCGTGCCTGAAATTGGCTTCTGTTGTCGAGAGTGGAGATTCTTGATGGAGGCGCCGATATTACACGAGAGACAGACTGGTATCGTGATCTCATTCCCCGAGCTCAGAATCGGTGAATCGTCATCCGCCGTCTTTCTTCGAATGATCGAACGCGTTCATCAATTTGTTGAAACGATTATATCCGTCTCTTCCGTTACAGCCTCCAGCATGAACGAGGTGCCCGCACTTTGTCGCATCCGTCGTTCAATGCTGCGCTTGCTCTCTTTTCATAACGGATATTTGAAGGGCATGTTCTCCTGCTCCTGACTCCTGATACTGATCCCAGATGTCGTTAATCCCGATCTCGGTGTGCTGCTCGGTGAGCTCATTATCGGTGATCTCGAGGGAGCGTTCGTGCAAAGGCAAAGGCGGTGCCGGTGCCCTCGCCGTGTGGCGGGGTCGGGGCGAAAAATAAAAGTCTCTCGGGTCCCAGGCCTAGATGGGAAATACGTATTTACCGTATTTGGCTAGAGGCCAAATACATATGTATTTGCCTGTATTTGAAGCTTGAAGCGCCTCCTAGGTTGTAGGCCTCGAATGTATTTGAAGTGTATTTGGCCGATGTATTTGGTTGTATTTGTATTTGCAGGCCCCAGCACCGTATTTCCCATGTAGGGTCCCAGGGGCCAGGGGAGGAGGAGGTAGCGAAAAGAAACCCGTACCTCGGGTTTCAGTCTCTCAACGGGACGGCTGCACAAAGCTCCCCCCCCCCCCCCCCTCCCCCGCTTTTCCCTAGTTAGTAGTCAACTCTTTTTGTATGTGTGTGTGTATTATGTTTATGTTGGCGACTGCCTGGGTTTTCACCCAATGTGACCAATGACCAATGAACTTTTGCGGTTTGTGGGGACTTTCTAACGGGAGCTGTGGCTGTGGGCCTGCTACCTGCGAGCTGCGAGGGGGGGGTATAGGCTACGTACTATTATACTATTATAGTATAGGTATAAAACACATAGTAGTATGAAGATTCTGAGCTACACACCTGACACCTGCTACTATCCCAAGGTATCCCTTGCTCTACTCCGACGCCTTTATCTTCCCTCCCTCCGACTCCTCCCCTGCCCCCCCTCGTCATCCCTTTTTCTTCTCGGTTTCCAGGTCCTGCCTTGGTGCGCTACCAAGGGCCTAGTTCGGCGGAGCGTGGGTTCTTGGCAGGCTTTTCGTGCGTCTATTTCGTGTCGCGCGGTTGTATGGTGTATGGGCAAGCGCGCGAGTGCTTTCGAGTTCCGCTCGTGGGCTCGGGGCTCGTTGTGTTTTGTGACTGGTGACTGGCGTGTTCTGTCAGGGTTTTGTCAGAGCAAGGCTCATCTCTCATCTCACTCTTGGTGATGGCCTGCGAGGGCGCGCCGGCAGCTAGCGCGGAGTGCGGTTCTTGCGGGGAGCTCATGGAGCTTTCCTCGGGGGTGACTACGGGCATGGTGATCGACGCACGACGCACGACGCACGGAGGGCGTGGAAGTGTGGAAGGAGGCTTGTGGGAGGTGGTGGCAGGCGACTGGGGGTGGCTCAGGCGCGTGCTTGGCTGGTATTGACTCGTTGACTCGGGGTATAGACTCGGGAACTCGGGGGGACTCGCTTGGGAACACGGTGGGACTCGACGAAGTTGCTACAAAAACACTCACAAGAAACCCAAACCCCAACGACCTTGGGCTCGGAAAACTCACGTAAACACTCCGGAATCATACGATAAACAAACCCTCCCCGTGCGACGAAGGCTGAGGTCGCGATCGCTCGTCATGCGCGAAGAAATACGGAAAGAGAGCGCAAAACTACGCAAACGAAGGGTTCAAACTATCGTTAAAGTGAAACTCGTCCGCTGAAGCCAACGCGGAGGGTCGAGGAGAGGTCCAAACTCGCGCGGGGGGAAGAAGGCGATGTGCAGAGAGACCTTCTAGACAAGCGACGAGCAAGGGGCGACGAAACAAGACGCGAGACGCGGGGCGCGTGCCATTCGTTCTTCCTTTCTTTCACCGAAAACGCGGCGAAACTAACGTTAAACGTCGGTGCCCCCTCCGCGAGAATCGCGAAGAAGAACGGACGAGATGGAGGCAATCATCGAAGGAATCGTGAGAGGAATCGAAGCGAGGGGGGGGGAACAGTGCGCGCGGGGGGGGGAACGAACGACGGCCGGAGGAAATGAAAACGAACCGCGCGCGGAGGAGAAGAACCTCGCGCGCGGGGGGGGGAATAATATAACGGCCGGAGGCGACGGATGGCACGCCGAGAGGAAGAACCTGCCGCGGGGGGGGGGGCGAGGGACCGAGGGCACGGCGGGGCAGCGTGGGAGGGCGCGATGCCAATCTCGGAGCGAGATCGCGTCCTTTCCCTCGCGGAGCGCAGAGAGACCCCCCACGAGATATCTTGGGACCGGAGAATGTTTTGGACGAATCTTCCTGCCGTCGGCCGAGGAGAGGCGGACGGAGAGAGAGAGAGAGAGAGTCTCGCAGAGCGACTGCAGAACGAGAAGTCGAAGTCATGCCGGTTTATTACCTTAAACGAGCCAACAATTATAGTAACAGCAAAAACAAAATTCGAATCGCAAATTTCGAGACCAAAATCTGCAAACCTGGACTTGAGACCATGGGGAATCCGAATCTGTGTGTCTTGTGCGTCAGTGGCAACACGGGGAACTGTTCAATTGTAATTGTGAGCGCGTACCTTACACGAATATTCATGCCTACAGCCTTCAGATGGGCAGGAATACAACACCCCCCGACTTAAATCGAGACGTCTCCCGATGTCGAGCCAAGAGAGTTAATTTAACCATACGAGACGAGAGACCTAGAAGAGGAGGATTAACCCATGGATCCAAAGCGAGCACAAAATCGGCAGCTTAGCGAGGCGGCCCCCGATTTCGTACGTCACGTCCTACCGCGTTCTCCCTTTTACAGGAGTTTTGCTCGGGCAGTTGCGCTGGGTCAGGCGCTGACGCGACGCTAATCATCCACTTCCGGTCGACTTAGCGCTACGAACGTGAACGAGAACGGGTACGACTTGAAGGCAGATCAGGAGGAATACGATTTGACTCTTGAACTCGACGTGGTATTTGATTAGACTGGGCACTTGAACTTGGACTTGAAGAGGAGTCTACAGCGGAGTGAGCTTGGGGTTGAACCGGACGGCGGTCGAAAGTGGTGTCGTACGACTCAACTACATCAGCACAACGCCGAAGCAACTCAATTCGAGACTCCCAAGTAGCTTCAGAACGAGGATAGCCGCGCCATTTGACGAGATACTTGAATGAAACTCCATCGCCCTTGCGATCGAGTAACTCGTAACTCTTCGACCAAGTACTCATCTTCAGCGAGCGGAGACGAATCGGTGACGGTGAAGTACGGACGAAGATTGGAAATGTGAACTTCATCCTTGACTTGACGATTTTCGAGATCGCGTAGACGGTAGCGAGTGGCCGAGATGGCTTCTTCTACTCGGTAGGGACCGGAGTAGAGATATTGAAGTTTGTGGGCGTGGCCAGGGATTCGACGACAAACTCTGTCTCCTGGTTTGAAGGTGACGCCGAGTTTAGACTTTTGAGAGGCAGAGCGCATTGATTCGCGTTGTGCTTCTTGAGTACTTTCGAGGGCGGAACGCCACGACTCGAGAAGCTTCTTATTGAGCTCGGTGGTCGGTGGCGTAAGTGACGGCATCGGACGGAGACCCCGCGCTGATCGACGATCGACGTCGACGAGCGACGACGAGGCTCGGGCCGGGGGCGGCCTAAGACACGCCGCTGCGCTCCACGCCGCTGCGCTCGGCAAAAGCGGCTGAAAAAGTTGCCATAGCCATAGCCATAGCCAGAGCGCACGAGAGCGCTTTCTAGCGAGGCCACACCACCGGGGGCTGAACCAATATTCGCCGCCCGGTGGGTGGCGGCCTTGGCAGGCGGTGCGCGGGAATTTTCTCCACACAAGGGCGCACGTATAGAAAGGCCCTAAACCTAAGGCGCATTTTGTTATTCCTTGGTACGCGCCTTGGTACTGCGTGCTGCACTCGAAATACTTATACTACAAACCACCGCTCGTTCCGTCTGCAACGCGACCACATCATTGCGCTACGTAAGGCGTCTGCAATGCTTACAGTGGTCCAAACATGGTCAAATGGCGGCTCACACTACCATACCGCGCTGTACAATGACAATGACATCGGATCCTATCTTTTTGTCGATGGAATTCAAGCCGGGCAGCGCTATCGTGCTAGTAGCGAGGGCAGCGCTCTGCCGCCTCAAGCATGTGAATGACCTTTTGCAAGCGAGAAGCTTGCGACCATAGGTCGAATGCGGCGGCTCCCACTCCGCGCCCCGTATAGCCGCTTGCTATGCCGCTTGTCATTGGAAGATGCGCTGAGAGGGAGGCGCCGAGGGTCGCAAATGATATAAGGTTAGGTGGGGTGGCATCAGGCAAGGCTTGCGCAGCGGGGTCAACGATTGGATGCTGTGGGGGCACTTCGCCGGCGGCAGTGGTCGCCGCATGGCCAACTTCCATTGGCGTGGGAAGGAGCGTGGAGTCGGCGCTGGAGTCGGCGTCGGAGGTACTATGCTCTATGGAGAGCACTGCGAGCCGCTCCTTAGCATTAGCCAGCGCGTGTTCCGCCAGCTGCCGGGCAGTACAACCTTCTAGCGTAGTCTGATGAGGGTCGGCGCGGGCTTCCAACAGGCGCTCAACGACTTCCGTGTGACCCAATTGGGCGGCGGCGATCAAGGAAGTAGTCCCAAATGCTCGGCCGGCCACCTTGGTGGGTTCGAGAGTCGCGAGCGGTAGGGGTCGAGAGGGCGGGTTGAGGTCGGGTTAGGGGGGCTGCTGGGGACACTACCCACAAGCCAAGCCCCAATCGCAGGTGCTCGCCGTTGAGGAGTGCAGTGCGAGCCCTGCCATCTGGAATTGGTCGCGCGTACCTGCGTGTCCGCATTCGCCTCAAGCAATAGCCGCACGACGCTCGCATGCCCTGCCTTAGACGCCATAAGAAGTGATGTTGTCCCGTACTGCGTGCCTGCGGCCTCCAAGTTTGCTTTTGACTGAAAAGGCAAGAGCGAGAGACCGTGACACAAGCAGGAGTGCGAACTAGACACCAGCAGAAGGCGCCCAAGTGGATGCACAACACAACACAGCATGGCGAACTGTCACGGGACGGCGAACTACGTATCCTCGCGGTTGCCGTGCACGTGTTGTCGGGTCTACGGAGAGCGGGGAGAAAAAGCCGCGGCTTACCTTGAGTAGAAGATCTACGACGTGCGCATGCCCTGCCTTTGACGCCTGGCAGAGCGGCGTGAGGCCATCGCCTCGGCAGACGTTGACCTCCGCTCCGTGCTCAAGCAGGAGCCTAACAACCTACCAAAAATCACGCCAAGAGAGGCGCAACAGTGTAAAAAAAAAGGCATTCCAAACAGCGCGGTGGCGAAAGGGCAGGACCTAGTACTGAATCATGGTGATTGCTACGTGGTGGGCCAGCCTAGACTTTCCTAGCTTGTAAAGGCCGTGTGGGGTATCATCTCACCTGTAAGTGCCCCTTGTACGACGCTGCTAGAAGCGGTGTGCCACCGTCTTTGAGGGCCGCTCTTGGGTGGCCACCGGCGACAAGCAGAAGGCGGGCGATATCATGCTTGTCTGCCCGGGCGGCAATGATGAGGGGCGTCATCCCGTCGACGCAGGCCGCGTTAACATTGGCATTGGCCTAAGCGTAGAGAAGGAGGCTGATTGGGGCGCGTGGAGCGCCGAAGTGGAGGACGGTTTTGGCAAGCGGCCAAGCTTTCGGGTCGGAGCGGACTGGGCGAGCCATACGCTCACCTCGAGCAGTTTGATCACCGCGGGTGTATGGCCCTTGTACGTTGCGGTGTGCAGAGCAGTTGTGCCGTCGAGCGTGCGCGCGTTGACGTCGGCGCGCGCGTCTATCAGCAACAAGACAACGTCCATGTGGCCGCGGTTGCATGCAATAATGAGTGGCGTTGCGCCGTCGGGCCGCGCCGCGTTGACCGCCGCGCCGTGGGTGAGTAAGGTGCGCACCAGGTCGGCATTGGGGTGGAGTGAGGCGTGCGTCAGGGCGGTCCCCCCGTCATGGAAAGTGGCATTTGCACACGCGCCACGTGAGAGTGCCGTCGCGAGCACGCTCTCATGGGTGTGCGACACCCCAAGAAGCAAGGCCGCGTTCGGTGTGAGCGCCTCCGCCAACCGATTGGCATGCTCCTCGGAAAGCCGCTCGTCAAGGCCAAGTTGCAGGAGTTGCGGGCACGCGTGCGCGTGCAGCGCGCCAGCAAGCGCGTCGACCGTTGTGTCGTTCATCATCGGTTCACCCCCCGGCACCCCTGCGCCTACCTCGCTCTCCCTCAACTGATGGATGAAGAGCCATGTAAGACTCGGCAGCAGCGCGAGCGTGGCCGCCAGTCGCGGAATCCAGCTCGCCTCACACCCATGTACCTCGAGCCACCGGAGGGAGGAGAAGCAGCAGCGGAAGATCGGCACGCTCAACTCGGAGCGGCGTCGCAGGTGGATGCAGCCCACACGCAAGCATGCTGCGCGGAAGCGCACACTCGCCGCACGCAGTGAGAGCAGCTCGGGCAGGTGAAGCTGTTCGGCAACAGCAATCAGTAAGTCGTCGTCAAGCAGCTCGAGCAGCCCTGGGGGAGCAACGGGATCGAGCTCCATCGAGAAAGATAGAGAGGGCGATGCGGTCAGCGTCCTCTCTTCTCGTCCTCTCTCCCCCTTCCTCGCACCCACTGAACGTATCTCTATCCCCCTTTCCGTCTGCCACTCTCAGCTCGATTCGGCCTCCTTCCTCCCCTGTCCCTTCGCCCCCCCCCCCCCTCCCCTTTCAGAGCCCCCCTCTCCCCTCTCCCCCCCCAGTCCCCCTAGTCCCCCACCCTCCCCCTCAACCTCTCTCCCACCGCCTCTCCCTGCCTTCTCTCCCCTCTGCCTCCCTCTCTCGTCCGCCCTCTCCCCCGGCTGCTTGGGGCTCCCTCGGGCAGCTGCAAAGCCGCTCCTTCCACACACGCCCCCTTCCCGCCCCCCCTTCCCCCCCCTCTCTCTCCGTCCACCCTCTCTCCCTCCCCCTCCCCCCCCCCCCCCCCGCTCTTCTCTCCGCCGCCGCCGGCCGGCGAACTACAAGTAGAGAGGGAATATACTACTACTACTACTACTACTACTACTACTACTACTACTACTACTACTACTACTAGCTATAAGCAGACTAGAGTCTAGGCCCTTTTCGCGCGGTCCTGAGCCCGGCAGGTATCCGGAGGGGGGGGGGGAGCCTTTCACAGTGGTCCCGTTCTCATTGAGAGTGGGTGGCGCTCTGGGGAAAGGTCAGCCTGCCCGAGCGTTCCTCCTCAGAATAAGTGGCGACCTGGGTCCTGGGTGTGGGTGCATGTACAAGCGTCATGGGACGACGACCACTACCACTACCACTACCACTACCACTACCACTACCACTACCACTACCACTACCACTACCATTACCACTACCACTACCACTACCACTACCGCACTACCACACTACCACTACCACTACCACTACGTGTACAAGAAGTAGGGCTGTCAAAAAAGAGGCGAGAAGCGTTCCCACTTCCCACTCACCAACCACCAACCACCCACAACAACTTGATGTTTGCAACCTGCAGGCGGCTTGCCTTCATTTGGTCTCCTTTCCCTCCGGGTTCTCGCCTCACGCCAAACATTTTATCATTCCCCACTGAAAGTAACCTAACGGTTATAGCCCCTAATTAGTTATGTGATGTACTTCAGACTTCAGTCTTGTCGAGGGCGTAGCTCCATCCATCTACATCTATGGAATATTCCTCCGGTAGCGGGAATTCTAGTATCCTATTCCCCTTGAATCTGTCTCCCCATTTCGCTGGAGGATTGTCGTGCCTAGGTCCGGAGGTGCCCAGCCCAGAGGCTTTTCCCTATCTATGGGAGGCATCTCTCTGACGCCCTGGCCCTCTTTGGTCTTTGGGGCTGTCCACATTCGGCTGGAGAGGTGGAAGAGTTGTGTGGGCATGCTGGCGCCATGGTGCATGGTGGCCATGTGGTTGTGTGGCTCTCTGGGGGCGGCACGGGTCGTGGCTTGTGCATACCTGGTCGGTCTTGGGTGCTGCTCGCGGCCTCTTCGGCGGCGCGGCATTGGTCGCGGCCCGATCGGCCGGCGCGGCGGGGGTGACGGCAGGGGAGGAGGGGAGCGACGCGCGCTCCATGACCCTATCTTCTTAAAGATAGTTATGAACATGAGCGTAAGGGGGGAAGGGAGATTGCCATGCAAATCTCCTGACGTCGCGCTTACTCACTCATGCGCGTGAGCATGGGCATGGGTGTGCATGGGCGACTCTCATCCATCCGCCACCCGCACTTGACCCTTGTCGCGCACCGCAACCTAACGAGACTTGGTTTTTTGGGAAAATAAAGTAATTTACACGCTCGTTGACCTAGAGCTGATAGGTCGATAAGAGGCACGGGTAATGGGGCAAGGATCCCGTTGGTGTGGAGCGAGAGGCGAAGTAGGATGTAGGTGATAGCTGCCGTCCATGAACCGCACGCGCCTTGCGATGGGCGGTACCGGAGTGAGCGATCCGCGTTTTCGCGTACAAACATGCAGCGTCAAGTCAGAATGAAAGAGTAAGAGCGCGAGGGAAACACCGTGCAAAAGCGCATGCCCCGGTCAATTTGGCACAAAGAAGGCACGCGTCCTTGGAAGGACGAAATCTCGCGTGGATTCCGCAAGCATCTCGCTATGTCGAAGTGAACAAAGCCTCGGCGAGAGCCGGAGTACCGCTCGCTGCCTAGGGAGATCAGACCAGGCAACAAGCCAGTAGGCGCTACCGCGCGAGGAATCATGCAAGCAGGGCCGACAAAAGGGAGGAGGCAGTCCGCCCCATGCCGGCCCAATTCCCAGCCCCGTAAACAGATTCAACGCCGCCCAAACTCGCCGACGTTCATGTTGCCGTATGAGTCAAGCTTCGTGTTGGCCTGGTCGGCCTTTGAAGTCCCGATGTTTGCACACATGTTCTCCATCATGGGAGAAACCATCGACATCTGTCCTGCGCAATATTGCGGGGGCTTCTTAGCTAACCGCTCTGAGCGTGGGCGCTTCTTCGCGATATCGGCTTGGATCTGCGCGAGCGTCTCCCTGTCGGAAGTGGCAACCGGCTTCCAGTTTTTGTCGGCCTTGCGCTCTTCAAAGCTTTTTTGCGAGGCGGCGTACATCGCGTAGGACGCTTCGGCCGCGTGGGGTGCGGCGAGCAGCGACGCTGGTGCCGTTGTTAGCATCGCTCCAACCCCCAAGAGCACATTGCGGCGAGAGGATGCCTCCAAACTGCTGAAGGGCAGGGAGCGGGGCATAAGTGAAGCACGGCCGGCACAAGCTCGCCCTCGGTCGGGGCTCGACAGATCACCGCAAGGCTGTTTGCGCTCTCGCCCACCGCCTTGCCCCAATCAACATGGTGTCCGGCTCCTTCTATGCCCCTTCCCGTTCCGTCTGTCGCCCCGATCTCGCTCCTTGGCAAATATTCCATCCCATATCTCCTCATTTCCTCCCAACTCATCATCATCAATCCCTCAGTCCACCGCCCAATCAACATGCCCACAACCTTCCAACCATTCTAAATTTTCCGCAAGCCTGCCTCCCTCTGGTCATTCACTTCGTGCAATTGGCCCCAGTGTCCTTTCTCTTAGTCACTTCCTCTCACCCTATCTGTCCCTCTCTGCCTTTCAGTTCTCTCCTCAGATTGCAGAAGCGCGTATGAGCGCGTACTTCACACTGACCCCATCCCTCCTTCCCAGTGACCTGCTCACTTTCAACTCCCGTATCAATCGCACGCGTGAGCATCTCCCTCCAGTTCAACAATCACATGCATGCGCATCTCCAACCATCTTGGCGATGTTTTCCGAATCTCTTTGCCTCTCCCTTATGGTCCCTGTTCCTTACGCCCTGCTTCCTTAGTTATGCTGTTTGTCCCTCCTAAGCTCTTTATCTGTCTCCGACGCCCTGGGCAGGCCCGCCTCAGCCCTTCCACCCTTTATCTAGTTGCAGTACCTCCTCATCGCCCTACACCTTTCTCCTCCTCTCGGTTCTCTTTTCTCCCTCATCTCCCTTTGCCGCCGTTCCCTCTGATGCTGCTCCCCTTCCCACCCTCGCCCTGGACGGCCCCGCCCCCTTCCACCTTCCCTCTCCTAGCCTCTCTCCCGTGCCATAGACTGCGCCACCACCACTACCACCACTCTTCCCTCTCCCTTCCCCCCCCTCCCCCGCTCCCATGGTCCCCTCTCCCGAGCTCACTCAGCTCCTCCCCCCTCAGCTCCTCGCCCCACCCCCCCACCCCCCCCCACCGCCTCCCTCTTCCCCCTTCCTCCCGCTCCCCCCCCCCCCCCCCCCCCCCCCCCAACCAAACTTCCCTTTCCCCCCCTCCCCCCCTCTGCGCAGAGATGCTGCCCTCGACCCCCCCTCTCTCTCTCCTCTGAGAGCACGCCTCGCGCTCACTCGTGCGGCAGCTCACACCCGTCACGTGCCCCCCTCCCGCCCCGCTCTCTCTCCCTCTCACCCATCCGGTTCCGCCACACGCCGCCTCACCTGCGCGTAGGCCCAGGCACGAGAAGCCCAGCACAACAGAGAAGCGTCGCCAGCATCGAGGATTCTCTCTCTCTCTCTCTCTCTCTCTCTTCTATCTCTCTCTCTCTCTCTCTCTCTCTCCTCCCTCTCTCTTCTTTCTCTTCTTTATCTCATCATTCCTTTCTCTTTCTCATCCACTCTCTCTCTCCTCTCTTTCTCTCCTTTAAATCTCTCTCCTTTCTCTCTCTCCCTCACATCTCTCTCTCTCTCTCCCTCTCCCTCTCTCTCTCTCCTATCTTTCTCTCCTTTCTTCTTCTTCTTTCTCTCCCTCCCTCCCTCTCTCTCCCTCTCTCTCCCCCCCCCCCCCCCCCCCCCCCTCCCCTCGTCCATCATCTTCGCTGGTCTTCTCATCTCCCGAAGAATAAACACGATCGAGAATATAAGTACTATGACGAACTATTAGTATAATTGTTCCATCGCAGGAGATCGCCCCTGGCACGGTCATACTTCGTGCTTCCAATACAAGAAGGTGGTACAAAAATAGTCGAACTTGAACACAACTCAAACTTTTGACCGTTTGAACATAGTCATTGCCTGGTCACTCACTAAGGGGGTGAGGAGGGCACCAGCTACAATATTGGTAAACGAATAAGGTATAAATCAGCTCCCTATGGCTTCCGGTAGCATGGGTCAGTAAAAAGAAATCGGGGGTTCCCCGGCGAAATTAGAAATTAAAGAAATTAAAAATTTCGAAAAATACCGATACCGAATACGAATACCGAATTTCAGGCCTTAGGTGTCGATCCGTCAATTGTGGGACATCAGTCGAATTGAGCGATCAAATGTCCACAGTTGTATAAAACTAAATTTTAAAATTAAATTGTTTTAAAATTATCATAGAATAACAACTTTTTTTCTCTGCTTTCCCCCGCGCCCCGAGGGAGACGCCGTGTCAAGGCTTTTCCTCTGCGTTTCCTCTAAGGCCGATAACTACATAAACACACAATTTAAGGTATATTTCACATGGAGCACCTGTGATGACTTGCAATCACATCGGTGCACGCCGTGCATGGGCACGGCGCGATGTGCATCGGCGCCCCCCCGCGGGGGCGCCGTGCGTGCGCATAGCAGCTTGCAACTTCCAGGAAGGTCGACTAGTTTCCGCCAGAAGTCCTTAGTGGCTCGCGCCCCTCCCAGGGGGACTCCTAGTATGGTTGCATGTTCGCTCCCCTTTAGCCACTTGTATCTTCTAAAGCGGGCGGGGGGGGGTTCCTCTTGAGAGATCCCATCCTCAGTCCCTCGATTTTTTGGTCGTTCGGGATGAATAGGGAACCCGGGCTGAAATCCACACTAACTCACTGGGGCAGAAAAATGGGCTGTGGAGGGAGTTGAGCATCCCCATGGGGGAGGGCCGCAGGCCCGACGATTCGAGGCGCGTAGCGACTCGGATCCTAAGAGTGGAGCCCAAACAGCATCCCCTTTATGACCTACAGAGTGGTTGAGCATCCCATGGGAGGGCCGCAGGCCCGACGATTCGAGGCGCGTAGCGACTCGGATCCTGATTCGAGGCGCGTAGCGACTCGGATCCTAAGAGTGGAGCCCAAACAGCATCCCCTTTATGACCTACAGAGGGGTTGAGCATCCCATGGGAGGGCTGCAGGCCCGACGATTCGAGGCGCGTAGCGACTCGGATCCTGATTCGAGGCGCGTAGCGACTCGGATCCTAAGAGTGGAGCCCAAACAGCATCCCCTTTATGACCTACAGAGGGGTTGAGCATCCCATGGGAGGGCTGCAGGCCCGACGATTCGAGGCGCGTAGCGACTCGGATCCTGATTCGAGGCGCGTAGCGACTCGGATCCTAAGAGTGGAGCCCAAACAGCATCCCCTTTATGACCTACAGAGGGGTTGAGCATCCCATGGGAGGGCTGCAGGCCCGACGATTCGAGGCGCGTAGCGACTCGGATCCTGATTCGAGGCGCGTAGCGACTCGGATCCTAAGAGTGGAGCCCAAACAGCATCCCCTTTATGACCTACAGAGGGGTTGAGCATCCCATGGGAGGGCCGCAGGCCCGACGATTCGAGGCGCGTAGCGACTCGGATCCTAAGAGTGGAGCCCAAACAGCATCCCCTTTGGTGGGAGTAGGGTGCTGCAGCGTCCTACCGCCCGCCCGCCCCGTCGAGCTACCCTTAGTTTCATGCATCCTTTCAGCGACGCAGCGCAGTTAGGTGTACTCATCGCAGCTGTGTGGGGCTCGAGGAAGGTGCGAGCGTGTGTGTGTGTGTGTGCAGATGCGTGCGTGTGCCTGCAGGTGGTCGCATGTGTCCTGTCACAGCGGCACGCATCCGCCCGCCCGCCCCGTCCTGCTACTTTGTCCCACCGAGTTGCATCTCTTTGGGAGCGATGACGGCTCGCTCTGGAAACGGATCGCGAACCTGACGAACCTAACCATCGGAACTAGTCCTAGCGACACATCGGTGAGTAGCGGCGCTGCATATAACTACTTCCGCCTCGTGATCCCACAAAACGGTGGCGCATCCCAAGTCACGCTCGATGAGGTGAAGCTGATTGAGGGCGCTAGCACATTTCCAGAGTCGGCGATAACCTCAAATTCGAGCAATGGATACACAATCTCGGCCAGCAGCCAGAGGCGCGTGAAGAGCGTGACAACTACCACATCAGGCGCTCAGATCGAGGGGGAGTGGGTGCAGCTGGGCATGAGCGCACCGGTATTCATCGACAAGGTAGGCATAATGATGCAGACGGGCGTCCCCTCGTCTAGGTATCTCAAAACGGTGCGCGTCCTTCACAAAAACCAGGCTAGCACGAATTGGACTTCGAGAACGTCAGCCGCTACCAATCTCGTCAGTCCAGACGTCGAGGAGATCATATCGTTAGGGATTCCGCAGCAAGCCGAGCAATGGCGCCTAGTGATCGAGCAGACAAACGAAGCAGACCCACTGTTCTCGTGGCTACGCTTCTACGGACCTACGCAGCGATTGGTGAGCTGAGGATCCTCGCCGACCCGGGCGGCCTGACCAAGAGCACAGGCGGCTCCTCCTCAATCCCCACGACCGATCCGATCCTGAGCGAGCAGCACGTACGTGTGTTCGGTGCCGCCCGAACGGGGCCCGTGAGCACCGCCTTCGATGATGTGACGACGTATGAAGATCCACAGACCGGAAGCACGATTCGCGTCTTGACTGGCAGCCGCGCAGTGAATGTGAACCGGTTCACATGGATCTCGCTGAGGGAGGTTAGCGAGGGGAGCAAGGAGTCGATGGACGGGGACGGCGAGATGATCAATGATTCGAGGAGGCTTGCCTTCCTCAGCGCTGGCAGTGACGATTACGAGATCGACGAGGGGGCCAGGACCACGGTACAGCTGTTCCAGAACGCGCGCGAGCTCGACCTGTCGGTCGAATTCTCTAGCACCGAGCGCTTCAGCACTGCGCGTGTCAAATCGTTTGATGCTATCCTAGAGATTGTTTGAAAAATTTCACTTACGAACAGTAGTAAAGGAGCGAATGGTGGCTATCACGAAGCAATGCGCCGGGCTCGGCATCAAGCCTCCCAAGAAATCAGCGTTCACCGCCCTTCGACTTGGCCGGAACAGTCACCGGCTCCTGGGTGTAGAGAGCGTGAGCTCCGCGGCCGATGGACCGACGAGATGACACTACACTCACATCAACACTCTCCACACTAACGTATCCCTATCATGGAACGCACACGAACCCGCTGGCAGATCGAACAAGGAAGAGAATGCCGACAAGAGAGCGACGGGGCGACGGACGATCCGACGGGGCGACAGTTACGCACAGGAATAAGGAGGGAATCTTTCGAAAACCCTTAAGTGATTTGATGAAGACCGAAGTAAAATAGCGCCACGATATAATCCAACGGCCAACACCTGAGGGGGAATCAGGGTCACACATGGGGGCGGTTCCTTGCACCGGCGATACCTGATCGCGCGACTTAGCCTAAAACGCGAGGAGCACGCAAGGAGGTAAGCCAGGTGAGGGGCAAGCAGGCGACAAAGGAGGCGATAAAGGAGGCGAGGGCAACAAGGGCGAATGGACGAATGTAGGACACTACGACGGTGACTCGTGGTTAGCCTGCAAGGAGGGAACAAAGAAACGCAAACAACTTCTAAAACAAAAAGGTCGATCGCGGATGCGACACACGCCGCCGCGCCGCCTGCCGCGTGCGTAGCGACGTAGCGACAGCAGCGCGGCAGCGCAGCGCGCAGTGCGCGCAAGAGCAAGTGTAGCCGTGCAGCCGCGCGAGCTCCTTGTCGGCCGTGGCGCCCGCGCGCCGAAGAGCAATTCCCCAATTTGGCCGTGCAGCTCCTCGCGCGCGCGCACGCGCGGCACGCAACAGTAACAGTGGGTGCGTGGTGCGCGGGTGCGTGGTGCGTGGTGCGTGGGTCAACAGTAGTACACCGTACCGGCGGTGTGGGTGTGGGTGTAGTGTTAACCCGCTTATGGTACCAACACTTGCAGATTGAGGGGTTAAACACATGTGCCACACCTAGCCAATGGAGGTGTTAACGCAAAGTGAAAGTGGGGGTCAACGTACACCAGACACCAGACATCAGACACCTGGAAACGTGAACCCATACGCCATACCCATACGCCATACGCACCGCCCACTGCCACTAGCCACTGGGGTGTGGGTGTTGTTGGTAAGTACCTTGCTAATGCCAAAAGGCAGAGCATGGGGTTGACTGACAGGTCCCCTGGAGGGGAGTTGGAGCCTGAGAGGGGGGGCGCGAGGTACCCCCCCATTCTGAACTAAGTATAAGCTTCACCTCAGTCCTGTGAAGAATCTCCATCAGTAGTCCTGTGAAGACTCCAGATAGGGGAGAGGGCAAAAGTGGCGGCAGGGAAGCTTCCGTGTCCTTTCCCTGCGCGGCGATGGCGTCGCGACGGTTCTCTCCGCTGCTCTTTCTCTCTCTCACGGTGTGCGTTTACGCGGCGGCGGTGACGGGCATACCACAGGCTCCAAAGCAGCGCCTGCGTACGCTCTTCGCCCAGCCTCAGCCCGACCGCGTCCTCGTCTGCCCGAGAGAGAGACTGCCCCTTCGAAAAGAACTCTCCATCTACGGAGCCACTAAGAGAGAGACGAGGGTCTCTGAGGCGGGTGTGCGCTACCCGGTGACGCGCGCGTATGTGGACTTGCTGGCATCCTCTGGCCGTAGCTCGTCTCAAAAGGGGCTCACGCCCAACCAGCTCGCAGACGAGCTCAAGGAGCTCTTCGCCACGAGGGTGCAGACGCAGATGTTTCGCACTCCTCTCCTCTCCTACGTCTATGAGCGCGGCTGGCGCCAAAACTTCAAGAATGCCGGGTTTCCTGGCATCGAGAAGGAGTATGACGAGGTGCGACAGTTTTTCCAGCCCGTCGCCGATGGCGTCGTTGTCGACATGTCGTGCGGCTCAGGTCTGATGTATCGGCGGCTCGTCAAATCGGGCGAGTATGGCCGCGTTATCGCGTGTGACTACTCCGAGGCCATGCTACGCGAGACACGGCGCAGGTCGATCGCCGAGGGCCTGTCCGCTGCAAGCCTTGAGCTATGCCGTTGCGATGTGGCACAACTTCCCATGAGGGACGGCTCGGTCGATGCCATGCATGCCGGTGTGTGCTTGAATGAGGAGCCGTCAAGTGGCCTGGATATCAACTAGCACGGCACAGGCGGTGGCAGGCGAGGTGCAGGCGGTGGGAGGCGTGGCTAAGGTGGCGGCAGTGATAGCGTTCGCGTCCCAGACGTTGCACTCCCAACTAGTGTATGCGCACCGCCGAACGTCAAAATGCTTCCGCACACCAACAGTTTCACCCCCTCCCCGCTCCCACCCCGCCTCATTTCTTCACATAGGTGCTGCTCTCCATTCATGGCCACGGTGCGAGGAGGGCCTCCGGGAGATACGGCGCGTCCTCAACCCGGAGCGCGGCCGCTTTTTCGCCACCACCTTTTTCGAGGGTGGCTACGGCACTCGACTCCCCGGCCAGCAAAATGGTGGAGGCGGCTCCTTCCGCTTCTTCAAGTCGGAGGATGAACTCAAGCAGCTCCTTGTCGATGCGGGGTTCCCTGAGGAGGGAATCTCTGTGCGTCGTGAGGGGCGTGGATGCGCCATCATCCGCGTCATCCTTGGTGGCGATTCGGCCGAACTGGAGGGAGGAAACTCACGCCTCGCCAACGCTCGCCGTGCAGTCGCTGATGCCTCCTCCACCCCATCCCAGACCGACGAATCGAACTCATTGTTCGGAGCATCGGCACGTGCAGCTGAGGGCCTCGCCACTGCCATGGCCGATGCTGCCTCGGGTGTTGGGAAAGCGGTCGATGACGCTGTCGAAGACGTATCGGATGCGGCGGCCGCAGCCATAGCCGAAGTGTGCATCGCTTGCCCCACTAGCCGCCCCTCGCCCTAACATATCGATCCCTTCGTCGCATGCACATTCGCTCAAGCATGCTCATGGCGTGACACGACACACCCGTGCGAGCCTTCCCTCTCTTGTGCATTGCAGGTGCAGGAGGCTGTGACCGATGCACAGGAAAGCGTAGAAGAGGATGTCGAAGAAGTCCTGGGCGATGCCTTCCGCCAAGCCGCCGAAGCCGTAGAGGATGTCGCCGACGCCGTGGCCACTGCTGCGGCCGAAGTGAAGGCCGAGGTGGCTGTAGAAGCGGAACTACAAAAAGATGGTGTGGCGCAGCTCGATACCGAGGTTAGTGAGGAAGAAATTACTAGCAAGGCGGTAAAGAAGCCGAAGGTGCAGCTAGAGAATGAGGCGAAGTCACCAGGGACGACGGAAGAGAAAACGACTAGGCCGAGCCCTAACAACAGCAAAGCGTCGAAGGGGGAAGTGCTCGTGGAAGAGGAGGTCCTGGACGCTCGAAGCATCGAGAGCTACGAGTGGTCTGATGAAGACAGCTACAAGAACTAATCGTCGCTGAGCTGCTCTTCACCCTGCGAAACAAGAACTACTAGTAGTCTGAAGAGGACAGTTACGGCATAACAAATCGTCGTAGAGCTGTTCTTCACGCCTACAAATAAGCAGCGCACTTTAATTAAAATGGAAATCCTCTTTGAAAAGTCCCAGTAGGAGCGCGACATGCGGCAGCGCGCTTGTGCACTAGCTCGCGTCTAACTTCTACTCACTCACCCATAAAGTGCCATTGCTTTTAAGCTGACCGCTTAAAGCAAAACTTGTTAATATTCTGGCCACGCGCGGCCCTGCACATTTGCTTCCGTAGCCACGCCCGCTTCCCTTACTACTCCTCCCACCTGCCGTGCGGCTTGTCCCCTCGTGCTCTACTTAGGGGCTCGGTGTGTGGGGCTTCCGGTCGTGGGGGTAAGACTGAATATATTAAAATTATTTATTTAATATTCTCACCGCACTCGCGGCCACGGACCCACTAGACTTTGCCTCACGTAGCAAACTTTCTACACGCCATTCATATGGTGGCTCACGAGGTGTTCACGCTAAGGTTGGCAACAGTTGGTAGATCGGGTGTTCATATGAGTTGTTCACTTGGCACTTGGTAGATCTGGTGTTGCCACAGGCGAGAAGCGCTCAATCACCATCACCCACAGCATGGAAAAGCGTTCATTCACCATCAGTCTACACGTGGAAACGCGTTCAATCGCCATCACCCCCACAGCATGGAAAAGCCTTCAATCACCATTCAGCCTACACATGGAAAAGCGTTCAAGCGCCATCACCCAGGCTTGCCATCACCCCCCGGAAGAGGCAGAGAGGAAGAGGGAGGACTATGCAAAAAAGGAAGAGGCAAGCAGGGAGGAGGAGACGAGGAGGGAAGGGGCCTTTTCTCGGGGGGGGGGGGGGGCGCAGGCGAGGAGGGGTGACAGGCGAAGGAGGGTGGGCGGCAAGCGAGGAGGGTGGGCAGTTTCTGCAGTTGGAAAGTTTCTGCAGTTGAGCAGTTTCTACAGTTGGGCAGTTTCTGCAGTTGGGCAGTTTTTTTTGCAGTTGAGCAGTTCCCCGAAGTCCCTCCCCCCCCCCCCTGCCGCCCACCCTCCTTTGCCTACCAACCCCCACCCTCCTCGCCTGCCAGCCCCTTTGGATGTGTGGCAGGTGTGGCAGCACGTCCAACTCGTCCCTCGTCCCACTGCCGCTTTCCTTCGTCCCTCCCTAGTGGCGTCGTTTTAGTGTTCGCCTTCCTTGGGTAGTGTTCCTCCATGGGTGTCTGTTTCCCAGTCGGTGGGGTTCGCGCTACCTTCTACCTTTTTTAACACACTTATATTCCCAGTACGTAGTACGTCAAAGTAGTAATAAAATATAACCGTAGGAGTACGAGAGTAAGGGAAGGAGCGAGTGAGGGCAGTGGCGCTGCCTGCGGCTTCATGTCGGACCAGCTGAGTGGCACGCTAGCATCGCTGCACGAGCGCGCGTCGGACCTGCAGCGCACGCTGGAGAGTGCGGAAGTGGGCGGCCGGATGCACAACTGGCCCGCTGCCCTTTCTCACTTCCAGCTCCTCCAGCAGCAGCTGCAGCTCCTGACGGAGCGCGCGACGGATGAGCTTCTCAAGTACCAGGCAGTCCAGCCTCGATCGCTCACGCCCCAGCCGGGGACAACACCTGCGCTGCTCAGCACAATGCGTGACCCGGAGCGAGAAGAGACGCTACAGCGCATGTTAGCCAATGCACCGCAGCCACTCCCGGAGGGAGCGGCGGCGGAGCACAACCGTACGTTACATGCGGCGTACGCACACCTTGCCAGAGTGGCAGGGGCAGCCAATCTGCCTGGAGCTGGAATGCTGCGCGCGGGCGGCAACGCCGGAGTGACTCACGATGCCGGTCTGGAGATTGCCTTCAAAAGGCAGCGGCGCACACTCTGATGCTGGTGGTGGCGAATGGCAGAGGCGTCTTTTGCGGAGGCTCACGACCCAGACGCCAATGCATTGTAGCGTTGGCCCACGGCGTCGGCCCACGACACGAGAGGCGTATGCGTGATATGCTGCTCCTGCGAGGATGCACCTATTGGTTGTGCATGCCGCTTTGAAAAAGTGGACGCCATGTGATCACACACACTTCTTCTGACCTCGACCGTGCCCGTGACTTTATTGCTGGCTACATGTTGCTCTCTTCCTTTTCATGATAGCATTCACCTTCTTTCAATCGTCCAACAGCGTTATCCCCATGACTGCTTGGGCATCTAACCGATGAACGTAGTGATCAGTACATCATGTGCGTGCTAGGCGTACTCTAATGTATCTTTATCAGAATTATCCCAAAAAGCGTTTTTCTTTTTGTAGTTTTGTTAGTGCTTATGCTTATTGCGATTGAGCGCGCGCCCGACCGCTCGCGCCAGAGGGGTCCCCTGGTGAAAGGATGGCGAAGAAGGCAACACGTTATCGAATTATTGTGAAAATATGTGAAAATGCTTTACGAAAAAATGAAAAATGCTTTGAGTATAATGGTAAATAGTAAACAAAAACTCTGAACTATGCTGCTGTTTGCTGTTTATAATATATATAAAATATAAAATAAAAATAAAACGATGGCTATGGACATTTGATGGCTCATTTCGAGCCCGTCCCATATTCGACGGAACGCGACCTTTGCCTTTGAAAGGATGGCTAAGAAGGTGAATTATGAATTATGAAACCGTGACTACTATCACTATTATTAAATACTACTATTTATATTGTCTATTATTGATGGTTGTAGTTGTAGCGATGGAGCACGAGCACGCGCCGACGGCTCCCACCTCCCACCTCCCAGCCCACCGCAGCCACGACGCCCCGCCAGCGGCCAGTGGGGCCGCCCGAAGCCCCCAAAGCCGAAGCGCGCGCAGGCCGCTGCCCCCGCAGACGACGAAATAAAAATTCTTAATATTCTCGCCATGCGCATGCGCGCGGCCCTGCGCCCTGCGCTCCATGATCCATACTCCCAAAATTTAAAGATAGTTGCGTACGGAGTAGATATGTAGATATAGAGAGTAGAGAGTAGGAGAAGAGTGGTAGTAAATAGGATCGAGGATACAGATAGATACAGAGTAGGTACTTTCGATACTCTAGAGATAGAGCAGAGTAAGGAGAGTACTCTAGGCTCTAAGCTCTAAGGCTGAGGAGAGAGGAGAGAGAGAGGCCACAACAGAAGCCTGGATGGGAAATACGGTGCTGGTGCTGGGGCCTGCAAATACAGCCAAATACATATGTATTTGACCTCCGGCCAAATACATTTCAAATACATTCGAGACCTACAACCCAGGACGCGCTTCAAATACAGCCAAATACGTATGTATTTGGCCTCTTGCCAAATACGGTAAATACGTATTTCCCATCTAGGAGCAGAAAGAAGGGGCGGTGGGCGCCCTGCTCATAGAACTTAAAACCCCTCTCCCCCTTGTCCCCCCCGGCGCGGCGCGGCGGCGGCGATGGCGCCCGTCTGCTCTCAGTGCGGTGGCACTGACATCGAGCTCGATGCGGCGCGGGGAGACGCGGTGTGCATCCAGTGCGGGACGGTGCTAGAGGAGAACGCCATTGTGAATGAGGTCACCTTCGCACAAGACTCGGGAGGAGGATCGACTGTCGTCGGACAGTTTGTCTCCGCAACACCTGGCATCCGGTGAGACTCTCTCTCTCTCTCTCTCTCTCTCTCTTCTTCTCTCTCTCTCTTTTTTTTTTTTTTCTCTCTTCTCTCTCTCTCTCTCTCTCTCTTCTCTCTCTCTCTCTCTCTCTCTCTCTCTCTCTCTCTCTCTCTCTCTCTCTCTCTCTCTCTCTCTCTCTCTCTCTCTCTCTCTCTCTCTCATCTCCTCTCTCTCCTCTCTCTCTCTCCTCTCTCCTCTCTCTCCTCTCTCTCTCCTCTCTCTCCTCTCTCTCCTCTCTCTCCTCTCTCTCCTCTCTCTCCTCTCTCTCCTCCTCTCTCCTCCCCCCTCCCCCCCCCCCCCCCCCCCCCCCCCCCCCCCTCTCTCTCTCCAATTCGTGCTTTCCACACGGCAGCAACCAGTTCAAGAGAGTGGACAACATCTGCAACTCGGCGACCTTCCCCGCCCCTCAGGTCTGCGGGTTTAGGCTTTGCTAAGGAGAGTCGCGAGGTGGCTTTCTCCAACGGTCAGAGGCACATCTCTCAGCTCGCCGCCGCTCTTAGGCTCGCTGACCATCACCAAGAAGCAGCGCAAAGGCTTTTCATGCTCGCGGTCCAGGTGAGGAGGGATGGGCAAGGGCGAGAACGCAGAGCGGGAGGGCGGATCGGGAGAGGTCATGGGCTACGTAGCATGCTCGTGGGAGAGGCTATGACACATTGAGCCAGATCGGGAGCGAACAGACGAGGCGGAGAGGAGGGACGCCCCAGGAGATGTGCAGTGCTGCTGGGGTGAGTGGTCCGGGTCAGGCGCGAAAGCCCACTATCCTGCCCAACTGATAGCTCTCGCCGTGCACCTTTCCGTGTACAGCACAACTTCATTCAGGGCCGCAAGACGCAGCACGTGATCGCTGCGTGCCTCTACACCGTCTGTCGTCGTGAAAAAACAGCGCATCTGCTCATTGACTACTCGGACGTGCTGCAAACCAACGTGTACATGCTCGGCTCCTGCTTCCTCAAGTTCACACGCATGTGCGCACATTCGTGCCGCACGTGCCTATCGAAACCGCGCCCACCCGATGTTGCCCGCTCATTGTTGCGTGGCCGCCCACAGGCTCTCGCTCACTCTGCCCGTCATCGATCCGTCGCTCTACATCCACCGCTTCGCGTCGAGGCTCGAGTTTGGCGACAAGACGCACTTGGTATCCATGTCTGCGCTTCGTTTAGTACAACGGATGAAGCGCGACTGGATCCAGACGGGCCGGCGGCCCTCGGGTGCGCCACCCTTGACAATGAGCCGCGCCACCTGCTCCTGCCTAGCCCCGCTGCCAGCACCTGCCGACATGCGCTACCGACCCGCTGGCCCATCCCAGGCATTTGCGGCGCGGCGCTACTGATCGCCGCGCGAGTCCACGGCTTTCGGCGCACACAGCGCGAGATCATCGGCGTCGTGCGCATCTGCGACGTGACGTTGCGCAAGCGGCTGATCGAGTTCTCGGGCACATCGCTCGGCCGGCTCACCGCACGGCAGGTGCATCGGCATGCACGCGCATGCGGCCGGCAGTCGCCCCAACCCCTTTGCGCCCCTCCGTATCGCAGCTCGAGACTGTCGATCTTGACACCTACGGCCCGATGGCCGATCCGCCCTCCTTTACGGCCAACCGGCTCGCCGACGCAGCGCAAACGCGGATGCTGATGGAGCCGACGCGCGAAGTGGAGCGGCAGCGACGGCACGCCGAGCTGCGCTCGCTCAAGCTGCCTGAGCTCCGTGCGCGGCTAAAGGAGGCGGGGGAACCTACAGGCGGCCGCAAGTTGGACTTGCTCGAGCGGCTGCTCGAGCTTGATGCCGAGGCTGAGGAAAGAGAGGACGCCGAAAGAGCTTCCGAGAGGTCGGCCGCTGCGGGAGAGCTGACCGTAACGGATGAGCCGGAAGCGACGCCAAGCACGGCGCTCGTGCCGGCAGTGGTACCGGTTGGACGGCGCGTCACCTTCGCCGTCGGTACCGCCGACAGCGACGGGCCACGGCGGGCCGACGCCGAGACGGCCGCCGTTGTGCGTGAGATGGAAGAGGTGCTTTCAACCGAGTTAGTGTTGCGGCCTGGTAGCGGCGAATGTGACAGCCAGGATACCGAGGACGGCACGCGTCCCTATCCAACGGCGTGGGAGGTGGCCGACAATAACCCCGTCCGCGCGGGCGATGATTTGGACGAGGAGGAACAGCAGGTACGTGCGCCGCGCGCCATGGACGCCCCACTTCTCTCGCCCACCTTCTCTCGGCCTGCTGTGCATCCACATTCGCCGCAGGCACTCATGGATGAGCTCAACGCCGACCTTGACTCGCATGACGCTGAGGTGCCTCGCCCCCTGCCCGATTCACGTGCGTGCCTCTGTATACGACTACGACCACGCACTGGCCCCAAATACTGACTTGCACTGCCGCCCTTCGCCGATCCAAACTGCCTTCTCGCTAACCTGGCAGCTCGAGGCTTATCTGATCCGCGACGACGAGGAGGTGGCGGAAAAGGCACGTGTGTGGGAAGAGCTCAACAAGGAGTACTTGGACAAGCAGGCGGCTAGACAGGCGACGCTAGAACAAGTAGCCAGATCACTGCGCCGCGCACGGAGCCCCCCTGCCCGACCCCCTCATGTGCCCGGCCGTGGCCTTAGCTGACGCGGCCTCACCCGACCCACGTGACCCACCGGCAGTTAGCGCTCGCGCGCGGCGTCGATGTGGCCACGGCAGAGGCTCTACTCGAGGCGGAGAAGAGGCGGCCCAAGCGGAGGCGCACGGCCAATAGCGGTGCCGAGGGCGGCAACGGCACCGCTGCAACCGCTGCTGAGGCGGTGGAGGCGGAGCTGCGGCGGAACAAGCAGCTCTCGTCGCGCATCAACTACGACGTGGTTTCGCTGCTCGCTCGCACTGCTACAGAAGATGCACCTAGCATGCCCGGCGGCGGTCCCATCACTAGCCCGAGCGGCGCTGACGCCGAGAAGTACTCCGACACACACTCCGTCGGCGACCATTCCGCCTTTAGCGATTACAGCGAACCCAACTACTAGATGCCACCTTTCGTGCCTCTACATGACCCCCGCCAATTCGGGCATACCTGTGTGCCGACGGCGTGGCGAGTGCGCCACGTGGGAAAACGCCGGCGGCTTGAGCAAGCGCGCACGGGACTTCTTGGTGCCCTCTGCATGGGGCGCCGCATGCCTCGGGCTTGAGGGGGCGTGCGCACGCTTCTAAGTCTGCAGCTGCAGCTTAGAGGTGGAGTTCAAGCCTCGGAGAAGTCCTACCTCTTGAATGCCTTTGTAGGCGGGCTAGTTGAGTCGTGGGCTTGAGCTTTCCCTAGTTCAATCGGATGGGCTCGTGGGGCACATGATGTTGCTAGCCTGGAGCCTGGTGACCGCCGCTAATCAGATAGCAGTCGGGACATGATGTCGTCGCATACTCGGGAAGGCCCAGGCCAATATTTGTGCAAATTTTGTTTTACAACTTCGGGTGCCTTTTCACGACGTCGTAAGTTCAGGTTCTCTCGACAAGTGGACTGCAAGAGTAGGGGCGTGGCAAGCGGCCATAATGAAAGCCAAAAGCTAAACATCCTAGCCCGGCAAGACAAAACTCTATCACTATCACCGTGGGCGCGCATCGCGACGCCTCTTTCGCCACAACCACAAGCCTTTTTTTGCTCGGCGGGAACAAGTTGTGCGGGCATGGAGGGCGGCGATGGTGTTGCTCCCGAGTCCACAGCCACGGGAGAGGTCAGTAAGGCTGTGTTGGCGAGTTCTGCTAGTGTCCAATGAATGGCCCGGCAAAGCTCCACAGATTAATCCACATTATCCACATCTCCCCCTCCCCCCCCCTCCCCCCGGTCGCTTACGTAAGCAATATAAATGATTGCCATAAGCATCTAGGATGTGAGCATCAAAAGCGCAAAAAGGGTGTGCTGAAAGCGAATGTATCGCTGAAATTTGCACAAACATCGGCTATGTGATGAAGCTGCATGTGCCTCCATTGCCCAACTCACTCATCATCAGCTCACACTTCACTCATCGATTGTACGGTGAATGAAGGGCTCTTTAATTAAGCGGCATGCTTCGGGCCAAGTCGCCTTGTACTATATCATGTCTTCCTAGGGCGAATGCAAGCCGCTTGTGCTTGTGACCTAAGTGCAAGGCACCCCCGACTCTAGCGGATCCCATAGGGGAGCTGGCGACGTCGAAAGACGATGTTGTGGTGGCGGAGAAAGAGGGGCTTCACGTAAGAGTAAGAGCTCCTTAAAGTGCTTGCCACTTGTCATAGATGCATACAACACACGTGCGAGAGCATATTTGTCGACGGCCGGGACTCCTTGCCTAGATTGAGCATGCGGTATCTCCGCCATCCCGGCCCTTTGCATAGAGCCTACGGCTGCTCGTTCGATTGATGCGCGTCCTTTCTCAGGATCGCTACGAGCGAAAGACCACCAGCCGCAAAGCTTCAGCTCGTCACTTTTTGGCTCCCGTTGATCATGCGGTAGCGGGACGACTATTGCTCTTGCCTAGCTTCTTGAAGAGCGACTTGTCTTTCTTCTCGAGAAGCTCCAGCATTTCCGAGTACCCCACGGTCTCCTTTTCTACCAACTCCTTAGCTAGTGCGTCAAGCAAGGTGCGATGGCGGCGTAGTTCCTCCTCGCACCGCTTCAGTGCGCCGTCGACAATTCGGCGGGTTTCTAAGTCGATCTTTGCCGCTGTATTCTGCGACATGGTGCGTGCCGAGAAGCGGGAGGCGTCGGGTGCCTCCCATCCGAGGAGAAACTCCGGGTCGGCGGATGCATTAGAGGTGAACCCCCACTGCGAAACCATTCGGTGAGCGATTGAGTAGACCTGCCATACACAAACGAATGGGGCGGCGACGCGTCCCGTGAGTTCAACAAGACACGAGCCAGGCGCCTCCTCCTCTGGACGCCCACGTCGACGAAGCCACGGTCTTGGGCCCGACTGCCCATCTGCGCACCTGCTGGAGGTCGTTGGAGGCACCCGTCGTCACCTCCTCTTCGCCGTATACAATCTCTTCAGCAACTCGACCGCCAAGGGCCACCGCGATCTGGTTCAGCAAGTACCGTTTCGAGTAGAGGCCCGACTCGAGCTGCTCGTCATCAGGGGTGAAGATGGTGAAACCGCCGGCACCGTTGGATCGTGGGATGATTGTCACCTGGCGCCAACGGAGTCTCGGGTGCGTAGGCATCATATTGGAGGTTTCCAATAGCTGAATCAAATGCAAAAGCCCCGGAAGTTGAGCCCCCCCAGCAGTAAGCATGAACAATGGCTGACGACGGGTGCGCAAACCTTGGTTACGGCATCGAATCCAGGGGTGAGTAGCGCCATGAGTGCGTGGCCCGCCTCGTGGTAGGCAACAAGTCGTTGAGACGCGGCGATGGGGCCTCTTTCTTTGATGCGTTGCAGACCTACAAGGATGGAAGAAGGCGGCCAATATGACAATGGGATTGTACAGCTGCAAATCCGCGACCGTCCTCTTGAGATCGCCGCAGCATGTTGGTGGCTGGCCAATAGGAGCTACGAAACACACCGACTTGGATCCTATCAATGGCGTAGTCGATTTCGTCGTAACCGATGGCGCTCTTGCTGCGTCTAGCGGCAACGATGGCCGCCTCGTTCAGCAAATTCCGCAGCGAGGCGCCTGAGAGGCCGGTGGTGCGGGCTGCAATCTCTGCCAAGCTGACGTCGGGCCCGAGGGGCTTGTCACGCGCATGGACCTGCGGCGGCGCGAGCATGCCAATGGTGAGCGCGCCGGAGATGCTTATTGCACTGGCGGCGCACTTCATCTCGTTGTGAGCTTCTCAGCGTTGCGCCGTATTCGCGTATAGTCGAGGCGTCCGCCCACCTTCAGGATGGCTTCCCTTCCCTTCCGGTCGGGTAGCTCGACTGGGACACGGCGGTCGAACCGTCCTGGGCGAAGCAGTGCTGGGTCGAGTATGTCGGCTCGATTTGTCGCCGCAATCACCTGCGTAGGCGGACCAAGGAGCAACGATCCTTGGTGTTCGACCCAGGCAGGCATTTGGGTGACGCGCCCATACAGGTCAAATACTTAAGGCGCCGACTGTGCGGTGCTCACGATGACACCGGCGTTCCCCTCGAAACCGTCCATCTCGGTCAGGATCTGATTGAGCGTCTGCTCGCGCTCGTCGCTTCCACCTCCCATCCCACCGCCTGCGCCGGGCCTCGTGCGTGCAACCGCATCGATTTCGTCGATGAAGATGATGCAGGGCGCATTCTTCTTGGCCTGCGGCCAGAGTGCGACGGTCAATAGAGCCCATAACCGCCATGCACTTGTACGTGCAGTGCGCTGCTTGCCTTATGAGACCGACACGGGTGAAGCGACACATGCCAGGTGCGCACCAACTCACCTTGCCAAAGAGGTCACGAACCCGGGACGCTCCGACGCCGACAAACATCTCAATGAATTCGGAGCCCGAAGCCGAGATAAAAGGGACGCCTGCCTCTCCTGCAACCGCTCGGGCTAAGAGGGTTTTGCCAGTGCCGGGAGGGCCCTCCATCAAAACGCCGCGAGGGACCTGAATCAAGAGCACACGAGGTGCGCTGCGGGTAAGCCCATGGGAGGATGTCAAGCTGACGCAACTTCGCCTTTGGAGCCATGAGGTTGAGGGAGGTGGCGGTTTGATTTGACCTTGGCTCCCAGAGCTGAATATTTGGCGGGATTCTTGAGGAAATCCACCACCTCTTCGAGCTCCAATTTCGAAGCATCACAGCCTGCAACGTCAGCGAACGTGACCCCGGTGCTGCGATCGTAGTCGCGCATGGGGCTTGCTGGTGAGTGTGCTAATGTTGGGCAGGTTGGAAGGCGTAAACAGGATCAACGGTGCTTAATTGTTCGCCCGGAAGCTGAGATTACTGCGGTGGCTTCTCATACGGCAAGATTTGCGCGCAGTATTGCGACTTTCTCCGCACCTTGGCTCCAGACTGACGTCCTTGGACTTTGCAAACGCCATCGGGCCACCTCTGCCTCGGTTGGCACTCTCTGTACGGTCGTCTCCGCGCGAGGTGAGGAAAAGGAGACCGCCAATCAAGACAATCGGTGGCAAGATGCTGCCAAGCAAATTGCTGACCATCGTAGACGACTCGCGCTTCTCGGGTGCCAACTCGAACACGACTTTGTTCCGTTGAAGGCGCTCAACGATGTCGACTGAGTCTATTAGTTGGGTTTCGTGGCGCTGGCCTTTCTGAGAGCGCAACGGTTTCGAGGCGAGAGCGCCACAGCCGGTGAGCAAATCATATGAATCGTGAGCAAGGTGTAGAGCGAGCAGCAAGAGATAGTGGGACGGAGGCGAGCCGAGTGACAGGAGAAGGGAAAGAGGGAAGGGGATGTGGAGGGGCAATGAGAAAACACCAAAGGCGTGGATGGGCGGGGAAAGAATACAGAAGTTGCGGTAACAAGGTACTGCGTGACCATTAGAGGCGGCGCGCTACGTGTTGACCGGCAGTTCACCTCAATCCTCCACACCCCCCCGCTCCCACCCCTTTGCCCACGCCGGCTGCTCACCTTGTCGATCACGCTGGCTAGCTTTCCATCGTTTGAGAGGGTGACTGATTGGACGCCCCCCTTGTCGATCTGCTCGATCAAGGTGGAGTAGGGCCAGGGACTGACCTCGGCGAGAGCAGGAAGGGGTTTGGCGGCAAGCAAGCCCAGCAGCAGCGGGGGGGGGGGCGCGCAAGAGGAGGAAGAGGCGGAGAGAGAGGAGAGAGAAGAGAGAGAAGCGAGAGAGGAGAGTGACGCTAGCGCTGAGCGTCGGCGGGTAGGAGGCTTCGAGTCGCCGGGGCGGCGAGAGGCGACGAGGGAGAGGCTGTCGTTGGGGCGGGGTGTATGAGCACACTCTGGCCGCTGTGTAGCCTCCTCAGACGCGGAGAGAGAGGAGGAGAGAGGAGAGAGAGAGAGAGTGGAACCCCCTAGAGACTTCACGTAGCTCTTTCGCTCTCTCTCTCCTCGCTCTCTGGCGACCTTGCCGCGCTGTATGAGTAAGGGACGAGCACGATGAACACGTGGACCCCGCCAAGCACCGCATACCAGCCCGCGCGCACACGGCAGAGCCACGAGAGAGAGGAGGACGACAAAGGGCCGCATCGCACGCTGACCAAGATCCCGAACAAGCGTGGAAAATTCACGTAAAAAGGTCCATTTATTTACGTATCTGTGATTTGGTTCGTTCCCCTTGCGCAGCCGTGTGGGCGGACGGCAGAGAGACGAGCCGTCCAGATTGCGGCCTCTCCTCTCTCTCTCCCTCTCTCTCTCTCTCTCTCTCTCTCTCTCTCTCTCTCTCCCTCTCTCTCTCTCTCTCTCTCTCTTCTCTCTCTCCCTCTCTCTCTCTCTCTCTCTCTCTTCTCTCTCTCCCTCTCTCTCTCTCTCTCTCTCTCTCTCTCTCTCTCTCTCTCTCTCTCTCTCTCTCTCTCTCTCCCTCTCTCTCAACTCTGCCTCCCTCTCTTTTTCCTTCACCTGACGAAGAAAGCGAGGACAAGGGGGGGGGGAGAGAGAGAGAGAGAGAGAGGGAGGGAGAGAGAGGGGGGGGGGGGAGAGGGTTCTTCACTCAGTAGGGGGTGTCCGTCCGCTCCTCTCTCAGAGCCGGAGTCTCCTTGTATCGTTAGACAGAAACCTCTGATTATCCACCTCTCTGCCTCCTCCTCTCTTTCTCTCCCCCCCCCCCCCTCTCTCTCTCGCCCGCACAGGAGATTCTCTTCACATCCCTCTCTGATCGATTTTCCTTTTACTCCATCCAGTCTCCCACCTCTCTCTCTACTCTATTCTCTCCCTCTCTCTCTCTCTCTCTCTCGTGCTCTCTCTCTCTCCCTCCCTCCCTCCCTCCCCCCTCCCTCTCTCTCTCTCTCTCCCTCCCTCCCTCCCTCTCTCTCTCTCTCTCTCTCTCTCTCTCTCTCTCTCTCTCTCTCTCTCTCGCGCGCGCGCGCGCACAGGAGATTCTCTCCATCCCTCTCTCATCACTCCTCAAGCCTGATCCATTCACTCTCCCACATCTCTCTCTCCTCCACTCTCCACTCTCCACTCTCCACTCTCCACTCTCCACTCTCTACCCTCTCCTCTTCCCTCTCCTCTCTAATTGCTCATCAAGTCTGATTCCCCGTCTCCCTAACTAAGGTTAAATGTTAAATTTTAAAAAGCCGACAGTAGGCTGAGCTTCGAGAACTCACTCCCGTGATATGCCAGTAGATCCTAGATTCTAATCTACTAGATTTGTGATGCGTGCTGCTCGCCGCGGCGGCCGATTTCGACGCGGCCTTGGACGCGCGTCGCGTGCGATTGGTGTCGCTGGCTCGTCGTCGGCGTCAACGAGTCCGCGAATGCGATGCACTTGCACTTGGCACTTGGTAACCGCCTCGGTAGATGGCACATATAGATGGCACATGAGGCCTTGCGGTGGCAGCATAGCGCGCGGAGAGGGCTGTGTGACAATGCTCGCCACGACTCCCGAGCGCGCGGGTGGGTAGCGGGAGGAGCTGGGAGGAAGCGCACCGATAGTGTGGATGGGGTTCTGCTCGTGCATGAGCGCGTTCGCAAGTCGCAAGCCGGTGTCATCCTCCTCAAGCTGGGGTGCTGGGGCTGGAAGTGATGTGGGGCAGGGCAGGGGGCCATGTGGCATGGGCAGGTAAATAAAAAAACGGCAGAATGTGATGGCACGAACGACCAGTGAGGCTGTCTTCCGGTGCCCTGTGACCATTGGGATCGAACTCCGAACTCCACGGGCACAAGTCCGACTGATCGCCGCCGCGCTCTCGCTGGAGCGCGGCGAAGGTCGGCCTGTCAAACGGGTCGGTCGCCATCGCTCTGCCTCGGATTCGGATTCAAGAGGGGGGAGAGGAAGGGAAATCTTCCCCCGGTCCCATGATAAAAAAAATTTTTTGGGCCTCCCGATCCGCCAGAGTTTTTTTTTACCCAGCCTCCCCCAACTCTATCTCTGTCATTTCGTGGTGCCGATGGATGCTTATTTCGCTTCTCCTTCATTTTCACCTCCTTGTTTTCTTTCTCTGTCACTAAAGCTTCCCTTGCCCTTAAAGTTTGAAGCCGCGACGTCTCATCAAATTTTGAGGTAGGCCACCGTTCACTGGAATTCTCTAGAGAGAGAGAGAAGCTTCTGAAGGGACAAGCTTCTCTGTGTTGCTCGCCCTGGCCCCTCCGCGAGGATGACATCATGGACATGCCTACGCAGTCTCCTTCATCATGCGAGATGACAGGGTTCGGAACCTTCTCCATCTAGAGTGGCGCGAACCTCTCACTGCGGGCCGCAGTAGGAGTAACCCCTCCGTGGCGCCCGGGGCCGGCTCCGTGCTACTCACAGCTTTCGGCACGCCCTCGCATCCACCATGCCCACCGAGCGGCGGAAGGACTGCGGCGTGGCCGTCCATACGCCCAAGCCTGAGGCGCAGCACGGCGGTGAGCGCCCCGAATGCGTCGTGCCCATCGTCTGTTGGCTCGCCAAAGCACGAGCCGACAAGAGACGACCAAAACAGCTGCCGCCATGCGCAGCCGAGCCGTCGCTGCATCGCAGCCAGCCGCTGCGAGTCCTCGACGGCCGCCCAGAGCGTGTTGGGGAGCTCTTGCAGGCGATCCTTCGGTACGCGTATGGATATCTGCCGCCAGTCAATCACCTCCTCAAAGGGCAGCGCATCGTCGGCCCCCTCGCGGCCGAGCGAGAAGACAGGAACGCAGCCGTGAAAAATGGCAACCATGTGCCGCGTGGGGTCGCCCTCACCCTGACCACGCGGTACCCAGCAAAAGACGGAGGAAAGGCTCATGTTGATGGCGCTACGCCTCGCACCCCCCGCCAACGAGTCAATGAGGACGAAGCCAGGCTCGGCACCGCCGCCACCTTTGCCGTCGCCACCATACAACCGGAAGATCTGCGTGCGCGCGCCACCGTGCCCGTGGTGCCCGCCGAACCACAGTAGGGTCGAGCGCCGTCGGTGCAGCTCATGTCTGTCAAAGTGAGGCGAGTGGGGTGACGATTGGCGCATCATGTCACACGACGGCTGGTCGGCGTGCGAGCCCCCGCCCGAAAGGAGCAGCAGCTGCGGGAGAGCGATGTCGACGCCTCGCATGAAGGACACAGGAGGCGTCGTGCCGCCGTTGAATTGCAGCCCGAGCCAGCGCCGCGCGCGCGAGTCGGGTCTGAGGTCATCGGGAAGCTCACAGCTGCGAGCGGCCAGCACTGCCGTCGGCTTCATGACTCCACGCCCAAAGAGGCCGCGCAGGAGCGGCCGGCCCAACACGTTGAAGCGCCACTCGGTCGCCTCACCGAGCAGGTGGACGAGCTCGGCAAGAGCGCGCTGCCGGTGCGTGACCGTCTTCCCACCGGCACGTCCACTACTGCCCTCGGCGAGCCGCAGCAGTGCGTCCAGCCGCGCGTCAGCGTCAGGGCTGGCGAGCAGCCCAGGCGGTTGCGGATCCCATGGCACGCCGCAATCAAGGTCCGCAAGGTGGGAGCCAGTGCGAGCCAAGGCCGCCGCAGGCTGCTGTTCTGAGGGCGAGCCCGGGTCATGGCCACCGAGCACTCCTGCTCTTGTACGAGCCGCCCACTCCCTGGTAAGTCCGAGCGCGTACGGCTCGTGCGCAATGGCCGGCCACTCCTCCCGATCGTCATCCGAGTAGGAGAGCTGAAACGAGTCCATCGCCCCGCGCTCCGTTAGCAGGCACATCATGTGGCGCGCGAGACCTGGCAGTGGCGCCAATGTGAAATTCGAGAGCTGGCCCGACGGCGCGGTGGCGCTGGCAGCGAAGCGCGCGCCCGCCAAGGCCGCGCCGGGAGAGCCCGCCAGCTTCCACAGCGGCGAGCGCTCGCGCGCGTACCACAGCCGCGCGAGCAGCCGGTGGCCATCGATCACGAGCGGTGGCCCCGGCATGTAGACAAAGTCGGCGCGCTGAATATCGGCGGTTCGGTGGACTGAGCCGCGGAAGCGCGCGTGCAGCCTATCCTCAAATTGGCGCGCAAAGTCGACGCCGAAGCGGTAGACCGGCGGCAGGTCAAGCACATAAACGCGCGGGCGGGCCGATTGCAGCCCTGACCTGCGACCCCGCTGCTTGAGCCCGAGCGCACCGACCAACCTCGGGGCGCGCTCAGCGACCTCGGGCCGACCGGAGGCGCCCATTTGGATCGCGCAGTCCAGCCCCCAAAACCCGTCATCGCACTTGCAGAAGCCCTGCCAGTCACAAACGCCGCGGCCGGAGCATTCACCCGGACAGGCGGGGCCCCAATGCGGCGCCCCACCTACTGCGGGATCGGCCGGGCGGCTGTGAGGTCTCGCACGTGGGTGCTCGCCCTCGCACATGGGCCCGCCAAAGCCGGCGCCTCGAAGCAACCCGCCGGCCACGAAGCAGCCGCACTGCGCCCGACCGTGCACGAGCTCACACCAGCCGCGCCCGCCGCAGCTACGCGCGCAGCTCGAGAGCGGCACGAGCGGCACGAGAGGTGGGCGCCGCTCAGGTCCAAGCAGAGGCTCGACCTCGCTCAGAAGTAGAGGACCGAACTCTGGCTTGGTGACGAGGGCGGCGATGCGCGCACGCTGCTCGCGGATCGGCCGTAGCGCCGCCGCGACGTGCGCATGCTCGGCGTCCATCGGCCTGCGCTGCAGGGTGGGTGTTTGTCCCAGTTTGAGCGCATCGTGCGCCGCGCCAAACGAGAGCCTGCGCCACACTGTAAAGTTGGGCTGAGCCAATGCGCTGGCCAGCGTCGCGCCGGGCCCCATTTCAGCCAGTGAGATGCAGTCGACCTGCCACGACCTCATGCCCTGCAACCTCGAGCGCTCGAGCATCCATGGCGTCGCCAGCCATTCTGCGAGGCACTCGCACGGTATCGGACCAAGCGAGGCGTGCTCGCTCCACCTGCCTCGGCCCGCACCGTTATGCCAGGCGTGCAGCGCCCACGAGCGGATTGGAATGGCGTGGTGCTCCGAGATGGCACACGAAGCGGTGTGCCACACCTCGCAGCCCTCTCCGCTCCAGCCGAGAGGGCAGGAGCAGCCGCCGCTCGCGCGGTCACAGACGCCGACGCGAGCGCAGCCAGTGGTGCGGCAGTCGTACGGCATCCCTTGGAGAGAGGGAGGGGTGGGGGGGGGGGGGAGGGGGGAGCTGTAGGCGGGGAGGGAAGAGGGGAGGGGGTGGGGGGAAAGGCAGAGGAGGGAGAAAGGGAGGGGGAAAGGGAGGGCGACGGGAAGCGCGTGGGGGTGGCGGGAGAAGGGGGGATCCCTGTTCGCGCGAGAGAGCGGAGCGCGGGAAACCGACAGATGAGAGGTTTGAGTTGGGTGGAGGATCTTCCCACGTCTTCTTGCTTTGCTTGGTTGCCTCCGCCCTCTCTCGTCTCGGAGGGGGGAGGCGTGGGGGGGAAGGGGGTAGAGGCGGTGGAGGAGGGGGAGGTGGCGGTGGAGGTGGCGGTGGAGGAGGGGGTGGAGGCGGTGGAGGCGGTGGAGGAGGGAGGAGGGAGTGGAGGAGACAGTGGCGGAGACGGTGGCGGCGGTGACGGTGTGGTGGTGGAGAAGGTAGAACGTGGAGGCGGAGAGGAGGAGAGGGAGAGGAGGGTGGAGGGTGGGGGCGGGGAGGGTTGGAGGTGGAGGCAGGGGGAGTGGACGAGTGGACGAAGGGGTACCGAAACGGGGGATCAAGGAATGTCAAGGGTCAAGGGTCAAGCACAAGCAAGGGGTAATAGGAGACTAAGAGATAGCTATCCACGGCACCCCCGGGGGAGAGGAGAGGCTGCAACCTCAGGTTTGGTTATTTTTTTACAGATGCCCCCGTAAAAAATGTATATAAAAATTCCATCCCCCCCCCCCCCCGTACTCCGCCCCCTCCCTTCTCTTGTTCGCCTCTCGCGCTCATGTCCCTCCTCCGTCCAATGGACAGTGCACCGGAGCTCGAGGCGGAGTGCGCCCTTGCTTGCGCTCGCGCGCATGCACCAGGGCCCCTGGTGCTCATCGAGCGTCATGGGATGTCTGCACATGCGCACGCCTCCCGTCATGCTGGCAGAAACCCAGCGCTGCTGCTTGTGTAAGTTTGCAACAATGCATGATCTCAGGGCACACGCTGCGGCCGAGGCCGAGAACACGCACCGCGCAGTGGTGCGCGCAATCGATCGACAGCCTTCAGAGCGCGCAATCAAGGCTTGGCTGGGCTGCGATCGTCTCATCAGGGGCCTACATGAGGCCGACGCTCAATGCGCCACCGATGCCGACCGCCGGCCAATTGCAATGGCTGTGCGTCTCCCTCAACCTCAAGGGCCGTGTGCCAAGGCGCTGGACCCGCGCCGCCTTCGCACGTCGTGAAGAGTCTCGTCGATCGGCCCTGTGCCGGCTGCAGACTCGACTTGCCGCGGTGGCTGAGAGCGGCGTGCCAAGTGTCTACGCTGAGGCGATGCAGAGCGTGTTGTGGAACCTCACTCTCGATGAGGTCCTCGCGCTCCGATGCGCCTCCTCGGCTCACTGCTGGCTCGTAGATGCCACACCCGTAGGCTGTATGCTGCGCATTGCCGCAGTCCCTTCCCAACAAGGCGCGTTCTGGCGTTCTCTCCTTTGTGCGGCGTTGGCGCCGCCCTGGGAGGGCACTCTAATTGCGCAACAGCTCATGTGCCACCTTGGATGGCCTCCTGGCTGAAAAAGTTTTGTGGGGGGTGGGATGGGGTGCATGTGGCCGACGCCGCCAGTGCCGCGTAACAGGAGCGTCTGTCAGTTTTGGTTGGTACCGCCGGTGGTGCCTTGCGCGTGCACGGCCGATGTGGCTCTGAAAAAGTTTTGGAGCGAGAAGGCGATGCCAACACGACGAACACTTGGTGCTGAGCACGCACGTCTCCTGGCATGACCCACAACCGAGGTTAGAGGATGAGATGGTAGCCACCAAAGATGTCTCCATTCTAGCCTCGCTGAGGAGCAACTATGTGTGGCTCTTCAGCGAGAAGAGAGAAGAGTTCGCAGGGAGCCGAGCCTCTCCTTCTCTCCTTGACGCGCTAATGCAGCGGCAGGCAGATACCTTCGAACCATAGGTCGGTCTTGGACAAACCCATAGGACACTCGGAAATATAACCAGGGCGATACGCCAAATGGCTAAGGGCTAAGGGCAAATCCACGGGGCTTCTCTCCAACTCCTGGCCGAAGCAGCGCGCGCGGCCTCCCCGGAACCAGCTTCTCCGCTAAAGAGGGAACTGGGGAAGGGGAAGGGGGTTGTTAGGGGTTAAGGTTGGGTAGTAGGGAGGTCCACGAGCACACTGCCTCATGCCGCATGCGTAGCGGGGATTTTAAAGAAGATTTTTTTCTATCCGCCTCTTAAGAGTTAGAATGGTGGTTTTCTTTTTGTCCTCGAGGAGGAATCCTTCTTGATCATCCTCCTGTGATTCGCTCTCTTCACACCTCTCTCTCTCTCCCTCTCTTACTCTCCCCCCCTCTCCCCTTCCCTCTCTCTCTCTCTCCTAGGAGCAGGAGGAGAAGGAGGAAATAATATAGAGAGAGAGGGAGTAAACTACTCCGCGCCGCCGCCTACCCACCTTTTCTTCTTCCTCTCTTCTTACTCTCTCTACTCTAATTCTCTCTCCTTCCCTTCGTCTTCACAAGATCTCTCTCCCCCTTTTCCTATCACATATCCTCTCTCTTTCCCTTTCTTCTCCCCTTCCTTCCCCTTCCCCTCCCCCGCCCCTCTCTCTCGTCATGGCGGCGAGGGCGGCGCCACACTGGCTGCGCTTCCTCCTCCTCTCTCCCTACTCGTGCTCGGCCGCGCACTACGTGGTGTGGCCATCGGCGCGAGTACCAGCTCCCCGCGCGCCAGCCGCTCTCCTGTCCACCGCCGTTGACCCTGTCGCTCTCAAGGACTATGGGCAGGCGGCAGTCACGTTCTTCTCCAACATGCGAGTCCCTGCTGCTCTCATCGCTGCAGCGGCTATAAAGGACGCGTTTGCGCTGCAAAAGGCGCCAGACGACATCAAGCACAGCACAGCCTGGACGGCACTCAGAAATGCATACATCCTACTTCAGATGACCGCGTTCACTGCAGAGCTCTCCGTCGTCGTCTTTGCCACCTCCGCCATCGCCAAGCTCACGCTGGCTTCCACCAGGATGGAGATGTCGGCGCCCTCACTCACGGAGCTGCTCAGGACGCAGCTCGAGTACGAGTACGTTGGCGTCCAGTGCGATTTCCTCTCAGGCATCCTGTCCTTTCTGCTCGCCTCCGCGCTGCGGTTCCGCTTTGCGTTGCGCAAATCGCAGTTGCTCTCGCTGACCGGCATGTGGCTCATCATCTACCGGGCGACCATCCTGCTGACCTACTCGAACATACACATGCTTGCGGAGGCTGGCGGTTTCACCGCTCTCTTGCGGCGCCGGGCGACGCTGCAGCTCGAGCTGATGCAACAGAGATTGCTAGCTGGTCCTGGCTCGCTGCTCTCAGTGTTTGCGTTGGCATATGGGTCAGTGAGCCTTGTGCGCCTCCTTGCGAGATCATTTCTGCAGGTACGTGCACTTCCCGAGTCCACACCGTGGCGGATCGGCGCAGCTGTGCCGTCCGCCCGAATTGCCCGCTCGCCTCGAATCACCCCCTGCATGCAATCTGTAGGGGAGCGGCGATGGTGGTGATGACGAGGAGGGACTAAAGCAAGAGAAAGACAGCTCTTGAGGCTGAGAGGGAGATGGGAGATGAGTCCGCACCGATGTGTGAGTGCAGAGGGCGAAACCCCTTTTGTTACGTTGCTGTGGTTGCTACTTCTCTTGCTTGGACATGACTTGGTAGCAGGTGGGTTGTGTGGCGGCTAGCTAGTGGTCGCATACCGCATGAATTTTTTTATTTGCATTCACCAGGCAGACAGGGGACCCTGGGGGGCACCCAAGGCCAGCGAGGCACGCGCTAGGTGACGCAGGAGAGGCCAGAGGCTGAGCCCCAGCCGCTCCACTGCCCCCTGAGCTGCCTCGCTGGCCCTTTGGCTTTTGGTAGCGCCCTCACGACCTCTGAGCTAGCAGGTCAAGGCGCGCGCGCCATGGGCACGCGCCGCAAGAGAGGGCGAAGAGCGAAGAGAGAGTGGAGTGTGGGGCAGCTCAGTCAAGGAGCAGTACGTGGAGACTGGGGCAGTGCCCCTGGGCCCTCTCCTGCCTCTCCCTCGCGCTCGCCTCGCTCGCCCTGGGTGCCCTCCTGGCGGGAATGGTGGTCTGTGGCTCAGTGGCGTGGAGGGGCGTCGCACTACGAGCAAAGGCCAGTACAGGCGAGTGCGTGCGGCGCGCGGCGCGCGCTCGGCGGGGGTCTGGACCAGAGTGATGTCAGCTCAGCCCCTGCCAGCAGGCGCATGGGCATGGGTTGAGGTTGGTTGTTGGGCAGGCCCACCAAGCACCCCGGGGGTGTGTGCGATGGAGAGGGGGGGGCGCGAGGCCCCAAGCTAGGCCTCCTACTTATAAAAGTAGTTGCAACCTGAGCCCCTAAGTCCTAAGTAGAGCACAAGGGAAGTTGCCGCAAGGTGGGTAGTGAGGGAGAGGAAGGGGGAATGGGCGTGGCTGCATAAATAAGCGAAACCCAATGCCGCGCGCGAGGCGAGAACATTAACAGGTTTTTTTGGGCCCAAGCATAAGCCATATTGTGCTCAGATGCCCTCAACGATCAACGATCAACGAGCAAAGTCCGTCCCAGTGTCTAGGACTTGTCCTAGAAAGCGAGGTGTACCTTTATCCGAAATGCCGAATCCAATTGAGATAAATATTAAATATTAAGCGCAAGCGCTATTGCAGGCAAACCGACCCCGTACCCCCTCGGGCGCGACCGCAAATTCTTTATGGGTCTAGCGTGAGCGCGCGTGATTGTGACCAAGTGGCGGAGAGGGTCGAATCGCACCATTTCTCGGCGAGGATTTTCGCTGACGGCGGGTGGCGTGTGGCCCCCCCGAAAGTTTCTTATTGGGCATCGCTCCAAGGTCAAAAAATGCAGCCCTTACTTCTTACTTGGTAGTAGCGTTGAGAACCGCCTCTATTGACTACCCTAGGAATGTCGGCGATGTCTCTTGCTGCTCTATATCTATCGTAAATCTATCCTACCTTGCTCAGCATCTCCATCGCGGCAGGCGGCGCGGGGCGAGAGGGGGGGGGGGGGGGGGGGAGCGACGTACGAGCATCCGGGCGGCGAGGCGCGCCGCGTGCGTGGCGTACACTCACACTTCTTTTGATGTCTGGGTCTAGCTGCAAGTCTCCGCGCCGACAAAGCGCCTTCCGGTGCTCTCCCTTTCGAGGTATGCACGTCCAGCAGGGGGCGGAGGTTTAAGATCCATTGAACATCGTGTGATTGTGTGACAGCGCAATGGAGAGGGCCTGCGGAATCTTTCTCCGACAAGCAGTCTCCATGCACGGGGAAGGGCGGGGTGACTTGCACGTCTCGACTACTTTGCCACAGACTCTGCAAGCCGATACCATCCCGCGCCCGCATCCGTCGCCATGGCGATTGCCTCTTCTGCTCTAGCCTTGTACCAGGCGCATGGCTTTCTGTCATTTCCCCACCAGCCATCACCATGCCGACATGTGAGATCGAAATGATTTACTTCAGCAGTGTAGTGGCGAGACTCGGGGCCATCTCCCGTCGGCTCGTGCCGAGGTGCTAGGCACGCTGCAGCAGGCACGACACCGTCGTTGGGTTCATCGAAATGCACCCACTCCTCGAGCGCCTGCATCTCAAAGGAGTTCAATGACCATAGACCAAACGCAGAAATGCCACACATGGAACCATTGACTCGCTCTCGCCATCGCTCCAGTTTCTGGAAGGCAGCCTGCTCGGTGAAGAGCGATGCATACGCGGGGCTCACCGTACCACTCTCACCGTCGCAGTACCCCTCGCGTCGGGCGAGCTCGCGCAGCACGGGCGTGAGCGGTCGCTCAGGAGGCGGCGGTGGCACACTTGGCGGAGAAGGGCTCGGCCAATTCGTCAACGGCTGCTCCCGAAGTGGATACGACCGCAATGGCGGCTCCAAAGGTGCCCCGCCCGACGCGTCTGGACTAGAGCCTGGTGGCGGTGGCGCCGAACTGCCGGACATATCAGGATGGCTGCATAACTCTGGGATGGAGTCTGCGGAGCGCGTTCCTAACCATGGCGCGCCAATGGCGAACCATGACATCGCACTTGTGAGCTGGCACAGGCCACGCTCGAGTGCGCCCGCCAGGATCAGGTTGCCCATCGAATGTGCAAAGATGAGCACACACGGCTCAGCCATCCACACAGCGGAATGCTCAACCCACACATACGCTGCCCTCTCGATGAGGTCGCAGACCCTGCTCTGCAGTCCTTGATCGTCCCACCCCACCTGTGAGAAGAAGAGAAAACCCGCACGCGTCACGCTAGTGAGCACGGGTGGGCGGTGGGCTGGGCCAAGAATGACGGTGGCAGATCAGCGGCTCACATGAAGTGTGTCCTCGATCATGAAAATCGACCTGGAGCACTGCTCGTCGAGCAGCGCCTCGACCGGCCCCCAGTAGCTCGGGTCCGTATCTTGCGGCGGCAGCGAGACGCCATTGCCCGCGCCGTGGAGGAAGAGGCATGAGCAGAGCGGCGGCGGTCGTGAGAAGAAGAAGAAGAGGGTGGGAGGCAGCACACGACGCAGCACCCGCCATACCAAGAGCGCCGCTCCCAGGAGGAGGAGGAGCCCCAGCCGGCTCGAGCGGCGGGGCTCCGCATGCAAAGCGATGTAGTACGCCAGCTCTGTGTGCTCTGCGGGGGCGGACGGCGAGGGAGGAGAGGAAGGGAAAGGGAGGGGGATAGGGGTGTGTTGGGAGTGGGGGGGGGGGAGGGGGTAGTGGAGTGGAGACGGAGAGGAAGGCTCGCGGCGGTTGGGGAGAGGCACAGGGGTTGGAGGGAAGGGGGGGGGCGTGTGTTGGGAAGCGCGCGAGAGAGAGTGGGGAGGGAGTCTCTCTCTCTACAAGAAGGAGAGAGTTTAACGTATTCCCTGTAAATCGAGAAAAGAGGAGAGAGAGAGGGAGAGAGAGGTGAAGAAGACAGAACAAACCTCTCTAGCCGAGGACGCGGAGAAGTACGTGATTCTACGCGCGGTAGTAGCGAATAATCTGAAGGATGGGTGGGGAGGAGAGTATGCGCGAGCCGAGCGAGAGAGGGAGCGAGAGGGGCGGGAATACATCAGAGAGAAGTAGAAAGTATAAAGTACTTCCGGCAGTCGAGACGGCCACCCTCTCCATCTTCCGCAGAGGAGGTTTATAAATGTTACCCCCCAGGAGCCAACGCCCCCCAGGAGCTCCCGGGGGTCCCCAGGAGCTATCGGGGGGAAATTTTCTCCCGATCGCCAACAGCCCCACCGAGAGCTATCGGGGGACCGAGAAAATCCCCCGAGAGCTGTTGGGAGATTTTACGTCCCCCGGGGAGCTATCGCGTTTTAAGGTCGGCCCCCAATAGCTATTGGGGGCGAAAGGCGGCCCCCGATAGCTATTGGGGGGAAAAGGACGGGCGCCGATAGCTATTGGGGGAAAACGACGGGCGCCGATAGCTATCGGGGGGCTGTCCTCGAGCCCCCAGGCGCTATTCCCCCCCGTAAGCTGTCAAGGGTGCCTGTCCCGTTTCGCTGGCAGTCACCTCGTACTCTGTCTCTGTTCATACCTCAATCTTACGGTGCTGTTACGATGAATCTTATGGTCGTTCTTGTGGCGGTGCCTTGCGACTTTTCGACACTACAACGAGACTCTCGTCGGTGAGAGTATCGAGGTAAGGGTGTTTATGGAAGAAAACGCTGGCAGCAACTCACCCAGTAAATCCTTTCTTCTTCTTCATATCGCACTCTGACGGATCCGAGGTTACCACTGCCTCGGATGGGAACGGAGGGAACGGAAGGGAAGCGGCGAGAGGCGCGGCGGAAGTTGGGGAGTGGCCAATGACGGGCTGGACCACCTCCTCAGCAGAGAAAGGCGGGAGGACGGGCCTGGGCGAGGGCGAGCGCGACGACGGAGCGGACATGGCTGGGCGGATCGGGATGGATAGGCTGGGGCTGAGGGATTGGAGAGGTTTGGTATTGAGGTAGTGTTGAGAACGAGGGACGAGAACGGGGACGAGAACGAGGACGAGAGCGACGAACGAAGAACGACAGCCGACAGACGGCTAGAGGCCGATGGACCGACGAGATGACACTACACTCACATCAACACTCTCCACACTAACGTATCCCTATCACGGAACGCACAGGAACCCGCTGGCAGATCGAACAAGCCCACCACCTTTGGCTCTCACCGACGCTTGCCGCTCCTCCAGCCGCCACCTGACCTGCACCTGGCTGCTCAGCGCACCGCCCCTGTTCTCGCCATCTGAGCCGCCGCCGCCCACCATCTATTTCCGCCGTCCTCCCCTTCCTTCCCCCACCCACTGAGGTTGCGGCTGAGACGAACGGCGCTGTCGCGCGCACCCTACCGCTGCTTCCCGAGAGAGGGAGGGAGGGGGGGGGGGGGGAGAGGGGGGGGGGGGAGAGAGAGAGAGAGGGAGAGGGAGAGAGAGAGAGAGAGAGAGAGAGAGAGAGAGAGAGAGAGAGAGAGAGAGAGAGAGAGAGAGAGAACCCCCCGTTTGCTCTCGGGGGATTTCCTTTCCCCCCGATAGCTACTGGGGGATCCGCTTACGGCACCCCCCATGAGCAATCTCCCAACAGCTCTCGGGGGATTTTCTCGGTCCCCCGGTAGCTCTCGGGGGGGCTGTTGGCGATCGGGAGAAAATTTCCCCCCGATAGCTCCTGGGGGCCCCCGGGAGCTCCTGGGGGGCGTTGGCTCCTGGGGGGTAATATAAATGTATGCTGTGGATGGTATTTTAGTAAAGAGTGTCGGCCGCTTCTAATCGTTCGCTTCGGCGCTCATCAGCTGCGAGGAGTTTTGTATCAGAAGGGGCTCATAGTCCCCATGTGCCTTGGTGTACGTTTAATTAGGTGTCCTCCGATCTCGTCCCCTCTTTGCGTCGCTAAGACCATGCTACATCTAGCCCTCGTCTCGCTACTCGGTATATCATATATAGCCCGGTCACTCACTCATTTTAACCACTATTTCCCACCTCCCCTGGGTGTCCAAGGATTCCGTAGGGTCCCCCCCTACCTGCCCCGCCAACTCCCTCCCCCCTCCGAACGACCCCCTCCCGCCCCACGAAAGGCAATGGCGTCGGTGAGGGACCCCCCTCCCTTCCCCCGCGCGTGGCGGGCTATTTTGGGAGATTGAGGCGGGCGCTCACGGGAGGGAATCAGAGTGGTGAATGTGGGGCGCATCACTATTAGAAACGCGGAGCTTCCGCGACGTCCGATCGCGCGTGATCGGCCGAAGAATGGCCTGGAGATGGTGGCCATGCAGAGCCCAGAGCTCTCGCGAGCAGGGTGGGGGGTCAAGGGTAGGTAGCACGCTGGTGCTCAAGGGTCGCACACACTCGTATTGACCCATCCTGACCCCTCGCACCGCAGGAACGCCTCGATTCGATCCGGCCCGACGCCCAGGGCCACGGCCCCATTGACGTCGACAAGCGCTCGTTCGGATGCCTTGAGGTACAACTCCTCAAGTGCCCGTGCGGCGCGGCGGGCCGGTCGCGACCGGGCCATTCAGGACCTGCCTTGAGCCCCTAAAAGCCTCCTGGCCCGGCCCCACACGCTCGCGCCAACTGTTGATCCGAAATCTGGAGTGCTGGTGTGTGGCATGTTCACCTCTCACCTCCGCCTTCACCGCAAAGGCGTGCGCCGAAGCCGCAGGGCCGACAAATTGGGCTTCTGGAGCGGCACCTTTTGAAATTGGGCATAGTTGGCCATCCAGTGCAAGTGGATGAACGTGAAAGCGCCGGCAGCGCGCCGTATTGTGTTCGAATGTTGGGCACTCAGGCGTGATTCAGTCCGTAAGCTTAGCGTTGTTGTCGTCGCCACACACGGCCAACTTCAACGCGATGCGCGCGGGCGGCTGTGGAGATTGGCGTGACTGCCAGGGCAACATTTCTTGATATGGTGCCTGGTGAGTCATTCTATCCAGGTGGTAAAACGTGAAAGCGCCGGCAGCGCGCCCGGTCGTGTTCGGAAGTTGGGCACTCCGGCCCGTCAGGCCGGGTAACGTTGGCGTTGTTGTCGTCCCACACACGGCAAACTTCAACGCGATGCGCGCGGGCGGCTGTGGAGATTGGCGTGACTGCCAGGGCGGCATTTCTTGATATGGTGCCTGGTGAGTCATTCTATCCAGGTGGTAAAACGTGAAAGCGCCGGCAGCGCGCCCGGTCGTGTTCGGAAGTTGGGCACTCCGGCCCGTCAGGCCGGGTAACGTTGGCGTTGTTGTCGTCGCCACACACGGCCAACTTCAACGCGATGCGCGCGGGCGGCTGGGGCGATTGGCGTGACTGCTAGGGCGGCACTTCTTGATATGATGCCTGGTGAGCCATTCTGTCCAGGTGGTAAAACGTGAAAGCGCCGGCAGCGCGCCCGGTCGTGTTCGAAAGTTGGGCACTCCGGCTCGTTCGGCCGGGTGAACGTTGGCGTTGTTGTCGGCCCACACACGGCCAATTTCGACGCGATGTGGGTCGATTGGCGTGAGTGCTAGGGCGGCATTGCCTGATATGGTTCCAAGCCTGGTAGACCTAGTGAGCTGGCGACAGAAATTTCCCCGTCTTACTATATTTGTGCCTTGCATGAACGGCCTCACTAAAAATATACCGGAGGGGGGCCCGACTGTATTTCGCGCACCGTCTTCGAAGGCCTGAAATTCGGTATTTTTCGAAAATTTCGCCGCACAACCCCCACTTTTTTTTGCTGATCCATCCTACCGGAACCTATAGGGAGCTTATTTAGCCCGTCATTCACCCATTGCAGCTGGTGCCCTGCGCACCCCCATAGTGAGTGACCGGGCTAAGGTATATGGGCCTGCCCACGGCTGTCCCACGCGCTCTACTCGAACAAGGAGAGAGGGGGCTGTCGTCAAGAGAAGAAGAAGAAGAAGAAAAGGGTGTCTCGCCAAGTCTCTTGTACGAGTAAAGTCCTTTTGTAGTGGCAGGCAAGCTCTCCCCAGAGGGGCGAACCGAGTTCATTCACATCATAGGCCTCTGAGATGTGTGAATACTTTCTCTCTCCCATCTCCGATGTTGCGCCCCGCAGAGAGAGAGAGAGAGGGAGAGAGGGAGAGAGAAAGAGAGAATCAGGAAAAGAAAGGAGAGATTTCGCGAGAGCAGAAGAAGAGGAGGGCAGGGACCCCACACCCCACACCACCGAAGGAGGGACCCGCGGCGCGGGGGGAGGCCTCTCTCTTGCCGCTGTGTGTGTGCCCCCTCTGAGTGGCTTTTCATGTTTGTTTTTTCTTCTTAAGACGAGAAACCTAGGGGGTAGGACGCTGAGGGGGAGAGAGAGAGAGGGGGGGGCGCCTCGTCGGCGGTGGACGCGTGCCCTCTCTCTCTCCTCTCTACTCTCTACTCTCCCGCTTCTCTCTCTCTCCCTTCTCTCTCTCTCTCTCTCTCTCTCTCTCTCTCTCTCTCTCTCTTCTCTCTCGGCCACCCGACGCAGGATGGGGCACTCCCCGAACATCCGCAAGCTCCCTGACGTCGCCGGCGACGGTCCGTTTCCCCCTTTTCCTCTCTGTCCCTCTCGCGCAACCTCTCGTCCTCTCCCTCCCTCGTCAAGCAGGTGAGGCGCATCCTGGCACACCAGCCACGGATTTCACACCTTCCCTCCGGCCGTTGAGCTGTGCGGGCGAGCTGCAACCATCTTGCCAATGGCACAAATAACGTACCGGACATGATATGCCCTTGGGTTGCGAACCGGCCCGCGCACTACCGTGGCGAACGGAGAGGGGCGCCCTGCGAGGGGCCTCCACCACCATTCTCCATTCGCCCCGTGCGAGCCTCCCGCACATGCATGCCACCTGCCAAGAAGTTTGAGACCCCATGTGGCCGTCACGCGCACGATGCCAGTATTCGCTTCTCAGCATCAGACACGGGGATGGGGTCGGGGAAGGGGGTAGCGAATGCGGCCGTCCTACCCAAGTCGCCGTGCTGCCCCCTTGCCACGCCACTCCCCACCGTCGTCCACCATGCGCTACTCACACACAAAATGACTACACACCTGCAGCAAGCTCACCCCTATCCATCACTTTGCCATTGCTGACGGCCTCCTCGCAGCTCATCTCCCTCTGTCATCTGAGATCTTTCTCTTGGAGCAGCCACTGTGCACTAGCGTCGCTCACATTAGGCGCCACGTTCGGCTGAATGTGGCTTCGCTCGACAGTCCGTTCTCTTGTGTCACCCGTGTGAGGGATCCCTCCAACCCCTCCATGATCACACTCTCGATCCCCGCGCAATCTCGCAAGCCCCGACGCGAGCATGAGAGGGGATCGCGGATCCCGGTGGCTTTCATCATGTCGCGCGCATCCGTCGACTGCAACGCGTGGAAGGATCGGGATTCAGTAATTCCGTAGGGATTGAATCCTTGCAATCAATCTCATACAAGAACGGGGTCGATTTCCCTTCACCCCCGCAATCACCCTCCTACGGTCGCACCACCGCCCTCGCCACTCCTGGGCTCACGATGGCGGGGCGATGGGGCAACCGCCTGGGCATGCTGTTCTGCGTACTCGCACATGTGCGCGCCGTGTCCGCCCTCGCCGGCACCATCAATCGTGCGGCGGAGTTGGAGCTGGAGCCGAGCATCGTTGGGGTGGCGTCGGCGGTGGACGCCGTGGCAGCAGACGATCCAACTGATGCCTACCGGTGCAACGAGGGCGTGCGGGCCGCTGGTGAGCAGTGGGCGGTGGCGGGTACTAACCTGGGAGGATGGCTCGTGCTCGAGCCGTGGATCACACCGTCGCTCTTCTACCAGTTCCTGAGCGACCGGCAGCTCCCGCATGAGATCCCGCAGCGCACCGGCATGGACCAGTTCACGTTTTGCGCGGCCCTCGGGCCCGACGAGGGCAACCGGCAGCTGCGCAGGCACTGGAGCGCGTGGGTGCGAGAGGAAGATATTCGTGCCATCGCCGAGACCGGCGCGAACACCGTGCGCATCCCGGTGGGCGACTGGATGTACGTGCCGTATGGTGCGCCCGCGGACTGCTGGCGCGAGCAACTTTCATTGCCGCCCACCCTCCACCCTTGAGCGGTCCTTACGCCGTCACTGCCGCTCTGCAGGCCCCTACGTCGGTTGCACCGAAGGCTCACTCAGCGAGCTCGACCGAGCTCTCTCCTTGCTGCGCAAGTACAACTTGCGCGCCATTCTCGATGTGCACGCGATAATTGGCTCTCAAAATGGCTTTGATAACAGTGGCCAGGCGAAGCAAATCCGTTGGACGCTGGTGCGGCTGCTTTAGAGCCTGCGCGAGCACCAGGCGGCATCGTAGACGAGCACCGCTGCCTCGCCTAGTCATTTCTACTTGTTCGCCCTCGCCTGTTTAAGGTTTCCGCACAAGAGCCGGCGCCTGTTGTGATGTTCGAGCACTGGCCGATCCGATCTGCCGACTGGTTGGGGATGTTTGACGTGACACATCACTCCTACTCTCAACTCAACAAGACGGCAATGGAGCACTCGTTGAAGGTGCGCTTCAACACAATTATCTCTGCGAGTGGAGCCAGCCGGGGAAGAGAGCGGTCAGCGCACACGCGACGAACTGTCACCGCTGTCGACCATCTGCCAAGCGCAGGTAATTCAGCGGCTCGTCGAGCGTCACAAGACGGACCCGACGGTGTGGGGTGTCACTCCCGTCAATGAGCCTTGGCAGCACATTCCGCTGGAATGGCTGAAAGATTTCTATTGGCGTGCCTACAACCTCGTACGCAAGCAGGTGCACGCGCTGACTCATACCTCGCGCGCGCCGTGACTTGTTGGTGAGGACCGCCCCGGCATGCACCCCCCCCCCTTGGTGTTCCTGAGCGTGGCCCTCCACCATCTTCGTCTCAGGCGCCTCACTGGACGTTCGTCATGCACGATGGGTTTCGAGGATATCCCTCAGCGTGGCGTGGTTTCATGAGTGGATGCCCAAATAAGGCGATGGACGCTCACGTCTACCAAGCGTGGAACCGGTGAGTGCGAACACGACACTACGTCTGAAGGGCAAGTGCGATAGCACAGGATCAATCGACGTTGCGTGCTTGTCGGCGTTGGGCGCCCAATGTATCCTTGACCCGCACCACTTACTGCCGTGACCAGGCCAACTTACGCGCAGCCATTCTTCGATATTGCGTGCCGTGTGAACGAGAGCATTCGCGCGATGGAGGATGGGGTGAGCAGTGCTGTATGGTGGTGAGCAGACCGTAGCATTTGCACGTGCTGTGCGACTGATTCTCTACCGCCATCCATGTCTTTGCAGGCGGACATGCCCATCATTGTTGGTGAGTGGTCGCTTGCGACGGACAACTGCGCCATGTGGCTCAATGGGTTCAACGACAACCTGCCCGGCTTCCCAAAGGTGAGGGCGTGGTCTTTGTCTGGTGTAACGCTCCCTTCGCCACACAATTTTGAGCCGGCGATGGGCCGCCGGTGACTTTCCGTCAACCCCGGTGCAGGTATTCTGCGCAATGGTTGATTGCCCCGCGCCCTATATGGGAACCGAGCAGCCGGCCGCGCCCCCCGACCCTGATCTCCCGCTCCAAGGGCCGTTTGGATCTGGCGTTTCTGGCCCCATGTTCGGCAAGTGTCCTGTCGGTACGAGCGCCCCGTTTCAGCGCTTTATTGCGGGATGTACCGTACGTGAGGCCTTCGTGCAAAATCCGAGCTTTTCCCTCCGTCGCCTGCGATGCGCGCCTATGCATCACGGCCTATTACATTCACCCCGTGGCACAGGCATGCAGTGGGGCAGCCAGGAGTTTGCGATGATGCATACCCTCGCCCATAAGCTGGTACACTCGTTTTCGCACGGCCACGGCCATATGTTTTGGAACTTTCGAACAGAGCTTGAGCGAAGGTGGTCCTTCCTCGAGGCGTGGCGCGCCGGGTGGCTGCCTAGGAATATCTCAGATGCGGCACACCCTGCAGTCGCTAAGGTGCGGTCTCACCGAGCCAATGCTTTCGTGCACACGCCTCGCCCATGCCCGTCATCTCTTGCAACCGGTTGTGCTCTCGCATTGGCGGACATGTCGTTCCATGCATCTGAGTAGGCATGTGACGAGCCCGGCACGTTGGACGGCCGCAACCGCGTCATTGATCCGCGCACACGGAATCACTACATCGAAGCACCTCAACTAGCAGCAGCCCCACACGGCGGAGAGGATACTGCCGCGTCGATGGTCGCCATTGCTGGACGCGCGCGCGCCAAGTCTACCGCAGGTGCACTCGTCGCGATCCATGAAAGCGCGGCACCGCTGGTGAAAGCCGACGACGGCCGCGGAGTGGAACGCGCCTCGCCGCCAAGGACTGCCACCCCACTTCAGCCACGCGCCTCATTTGCGGAGGAGGCGGATGCGTTACCCACCGAGGCAACTGGAGCAGCCGGTACCTCGAGTGTCGAACCTGACGCCTCACGCTTCTTCCCTCTCTTTGCTTTGTCGAGCTCGGTTCTCGCTGCACTGCTTGCCCTTTCCTCTGTCCTGCGACTCGTGATGCACAGCACGCGGCCATATTTCCCAAGCCATGGTTGCTGCGGCCGTGTCTACAAGGCGGGAATCTGCGAGGCTCTCCTCGCGCGCTGAGCAAGGTCTCGTGCGAACGCAGCCTTGGCTGCGGCGGCGATACGAGCGATGGTGCGGTGGTACGGTCGCGATTGCCACATTCGGCCGAGTCTTGACTTCTCGCGTCACCCGCCGCACCGCCCCGTCTGCAGCTCCGAGCGCTAGCCTCAGCAAAGAGAAGTACTATTACTTTTGCATGCGTTTCCTTTGCGATGTGCTCGCCGGCCTACGAAGGTGTCGAATAGTAGAATACTTGTGAGGTGCATGTTGATGTTGGTTTGTAACACGTGAATACGTCGGTGTGCTTGGATATTTAAATGTTCAACCTACTTTTGTAAGTGGCGGTCAATGGGAGCGCTCTGCGCCCCCTTCACCGGGCACTGACCCCCCTCCGGGGGGGGCCGTCAGTCACGCTCATGCCCTGCCTCTTTGCATGGGCTGAGCATCCAACATCCTGACCCAGACCCCCACCGCCAATGGGCGGGCGCGGGCTAGGACTCGCGCACTCCCTGGGCCCGCATGGGCCTGCACTCGCACTGACCTTCCCCCCCCCCCCCCTCCTGGTCACCAGTCACCGTCAGACAGGGGACTGTGGGGGGCACCCAAGGCCAGCGAGGCACGCGCTGGAGAGGCAGGAGAGGCCAACCAGGGCTGAGCCCTAGCCCTAGCCTCCACTAGCCCCTGAGTCTGAGCTGCTTGGCTGGCCCTCTAGCAACCCCTGCAGGACCTCTGAGAGCAAGCCAAGGCGCGCGCCATGGGTACGGAAGAGAGAGTGGAGTGTGGGAGTGCGGAATCCGTCGGTCCCCGAACCGGGGATTCAATGATAACCGAGTCCCGTTCACGTTAGTAAACGGGAGGAGTGAAGGACTGGCGACAGGCGGAGGAGGAGCGGAGGAGCGGCGCAAGTTTGTCGTATTCCATACGATGACAGACTTTTACTTCTAACCGGTGGTTTATTTTAAGCCTCAAGGTCTCGTCGGCGACATTCTACCCCTTCTCTTACTTTCTTTCGAGGTCATCAAACGTTCCACGACTGTCTTCCGTCTTCTCTTCATGCATCGGTTGTAGTCTTCCGTCTTCTCTTCGTATATCGGCGGTAGCTCCACAGCGAGGTCTGCTCTCGTTGTTCCGACTTCTCTGTTTCGCATGTCTGTGCGCCGATGAGTTGCCTTGGTGCCGACGCTTGACAGTCCGCCCTGAGTGTGGTTAGTTTTCGCCCTGTTTGGTTTAGTTCGTGTGTGTCTGTGTGACGAGGGGTCTTTTTGAGTCCCTGTGTTGTAGTCTCTCGTGTCTACCTTGGACCTAAGAAGCTCTCATTCTCCTTCTCTCTCTTCCTAGGCAAGGATCATTGCGACGCCGACGGACTTTCTAGGATCGTCGCGCTGCCGCAACCTCACGGCGATGACCTATCTACCACTGTTTCAGCCTATCCGGACATTGACATGTCCGACTCCGATTCCGATGATAGGCAGGACGCTGTCACGGTCGCTACGGTCACCCGGACCCTCACCGCCCGACGCAGACAGGCGGAGTCCCGGGATTTAGGACTGACCACCGTCGACACGGCCTCTATCTCGGCCGATTACCTCGCCGTGGGCACGCCTACGCTCGGCGAGATTGTCGAGGCTACCCGCCTCGACGAATACGCACAACAAGCCCTCTCACTCTCAGACGCCGTCACTTCCGACTCGGCGAGAAACGATTCTAAGTGGACCGCCTCTGCCGCGGGCCTACTCTACAGGGTCGACCCTCCTAACTCTCCACGGCTCTACGTCCCCAAGGCGCTCCGAGCGCGCTACCTACGAGCCTACCACGACTACTTAGGCCACCCAGGAGTCTCGCGTATGATCAATCTCCTTCGCGCCCGCTACTTCTGGCCCGGCCTGTCGACCGACGTCGTCACCCAGGAAGAAAGGCGAGGCGCTCCTGGTGCGACCAGGTGAGGCGCAAGGCGGAGTGCCAGCCATCCGCTAGCGGATGTCTGGCGTCAACAACGGCGCACGCCTCCAGAAGAGGCGGCAGGCGTACGAAGGGGCGGGGGAGCGGAGGACAAGAGACGGCAAGGGGCATGGCCTCGCCGGGGGAGGCGACGGTGAGGAGCCGGAGCTCTGCGTCTCACGATTGGGCCAGTGATTCGGACACTGGCACCCATGAGAACGACCGGGGTCCAGTGGAGGCGGTGGCGGTCCATACTCGCCACCGGTTTCGTATTTTGCGCAGCATGCGCGCCGGACGAACGTCGAGGGTAGGCTGCCGTGTTGTCTCAAGCCACGGTCGCCATTCAGCGGAGAGGAAGGCGTGCTCAGCGCACGGCGGAGGGCTAGCAGACGTGGGGTCGACGGCAGCGACGACGGAGGACGTATCGCCGCGATGATGCGCTAGCGGTGCTGGTGGGTGCACCGGCGGCGATGCCCCGCGTGCAAGGGCGACAAGGGTGGCGGCGGAGGCGTCGCCACGGGGCGTGGCCGACCGGCAGTAGTCAATGAGCACCGGCATCCATTGGGATGCCATAGCCCCCGCTATCCCGACGTACGTGCGGCTGCGCAACGCGCCGCGGTGGGGGGTCATAGGCAGGTTAGCCATGACCGGCTCCCTACCAGTACTCGAGCGCATCTCTGTTTGTCGTCGACGCGGTTTTTGCGCCAATGCCGATGTTCTGTTCGACAAGATGCGCGAGGGTGGAGAGGGCAATTGGCTCGGCCACTAGGGCAGCATATCTTGATGTGAGTTTTGTGCTGTCACTAGTTGAAGTGGATGAACACAAAAGTCCATGCGCCCGCCCGGTAGCGGTGCCAACTAGCCCTGAGTGACTAGTGGTACATGTGAGCGTCTGTAGTCTTGAGTTTTGTGATATTTCGTACACCTTGAAGTGCAAAAATACGAGTATGACTTATGGTCCAGTGTGCATAGAACGAGGTCTTGTGGTCCCAGTGAGTCGATGTCACAAGTTTCCTTGTCATTCGATGCTTGTGCCTCGCATGAAGGGCCTCACTAAAATATACCGGAGGGGGGCCCGACTGTATTTCGCGCAACGTCTTCGAAAACATGAAATTCGGTATAATTTTCGAAAATTTCGCCCGAGAACCCCCAATATTTTTGCTGATCCAGCCTACCGGAACCCTTTACCCCCTCATTCACCCATTGTAGCTGGTGCCCTCCGCACCCCCATATTGAGTGACCGGGCTAAAAAAAATTTTTTTACCGCCCTACAAGAGGCAAGAGGGCAAGTAAGGGATTATCTCCGTTTGCAGCATGGCAAGTGTTGAAATATGTGCTGGTACTGTTAGCTAACACGAGGGGCAAAAGAACATTTCGGAGGAGGCATGAGATATGAGATACTCGATACTCTGCAACATGAAAGGTGGTGTGGTACGAGGGGAGGTGCAAAAGAGAACATTTCGGATGAGGCCTCTGCAGCATGAAACATGAAACAGTGGTAGCAAAAGAAAGGTAGGGGAATGGGGGGAGGGTGCAAAAATGCTGGGTGCGGGAACAGTGGCAGCAAAAGAAATCGAAAGAAGGAGAGGGGCATGGGGAGATTCAAAAATGCTGGGTGCGGGGTTCGAACCCGCGCCTCTTTCGAGAGTTGAACTTGAGTCAACCGCCTTAGACCACTCGGCCAACCCAGCAGCCCACTCGGCCGTACGAGCCGTGGGGAATGCTGGTGCAGCAGTACGTTTGTCCTATATACGTTGTTTCCACAATGCCCATCCGCTGGGCCGTACAACGAGAGGGGAATGCTCGTGAAGTAGCATGTGTGTGTCCTATATACGTTGTTTTCACAGTGCCCATCCACTCGGCCGTACGAGCCGAGGGGAATGCTGGTGCAGCAGTACGTTTGTCCTATATACGTTGTTTCCACAATGCCCATCCGCTGGGCCGTACAACGAGAGGGGAATGCTCGTGAAGTAGCATGTGTGTGTCCTATATACGTTGTTTTCACAGTGCCCATCCACTCGGCCGTACGAGCCGAGGGGAATGCTGGTGCAGCAGTACGTTTGTCCTATATACGTTGTTCCACAATGCCCATCCGCTGGGCCGTACAACGAGAGGGGAATGCTCGTGAAGTAGCATGTGTGTGTCCTATATACGTTGTTTTCACAGTGCCCATCCACTCGGCCGTACGAGCCGAGGGGAATGCTGGTGCAGCAGTACGTTTGTCCTATATACGTTGTTTCCACAATGCCCATCCGCTGGGCCGTACAACGAGAGGGGAATGCTCGTGAAGTAGCATGTGTGTGTCCTATATACGTTGTTTTCACAGTGCCCATCCACTCGGCCGTACGAGCCGAGGGGAATGCTGGTGCAGCAGTACGTTTGTCCTATATACGTTGTTCCACAATGCCCATCCGCTGGGCCGTACAACGAGAGGGGAATGCTCGTGAAGTAGCATGTGTGTGTCCTATATACGTTGTTTTCACAGTGCCCATCCACTCGGCCGTACGAGCCGAGGGGAATGCTGGTGCAGCAGTACGTTTGTCCTATATACGTTGTTTCCACAATGCCCATCCGCTGGGCCGTACAACGAGAGGGGAATGCTCGTGAAGTAGCATGTGTGTGTCCTATATACGTTGTTTTCACAGTGCCCATCCACTCGGCCGTACGAGCCGAGGGGAATGCTGGTGCAGCAGTACGTTTGTCCTATATACGTTGTTCCACAATGCCCATCCGCTGGGCCGTACAACGAGAGGGGAATGCTCGTGAAGTAGCATGTGTGTGTCCTATATACGTTGTTTTCACAGTGCCCATCCACTCGGCCGTACGAGCCGAGGGGAATGCTGGTGCAGCAGTACGTTTGTCCTATATACGTTGTTTCCACAATGCCCATCCGCTGGGCCGTACAACGAGAGGGGAATGCTCGTGAAGTAGCATGTGTGTGTCCTATATACGTTGTTTTCACAGTGCCCATCCACTCGGCCGTACGAGCCGAGGGGAATGCTGGTGCAGCAGTACGTTTGTCCTATATACGTTGTTCCACAATGCCCATCCGCTGGGCCGTACAACGAGAGGGGAATGCTCGTGAAGTAGCATGTGTGTGTCCTATATACGTTGTTTTCACAGTGCCCATCCACTCGGCCGTACGAGCCGAGGGGAATGCTGGTGCAGCAGTACGTTTGTCCTATATACGTTGTTTCCACAATGCCCATCCGCTGGGCCGTACAACGAGAGGGGAATGCTCGTGAAGTAGCATGTGTGTGTCCTATATACGTTGTTTTCACAGTGCCCATCCACTTGGCCGTACAAGTAGAGGGGAATGCTGGTGAAGTAGCACGTGTGTGTCCTATATACGTTGTTTCCACAATGCCCATCCACTGGGCCGTACAACCAGAGCGGAATGCTCGTGAAGTAGCATGTGTGTCCTATCGTCCTATCTCTTACTTAAGTAAGCGGCGGCAGTAAGCACCTTTGAAGGTGCTTCGCGACAATTGATTGCTCTAAGCTCCATATATTAAGGTAAATGGACGTTCCATATATTGTAAACACACCCCGTCCTCGAGGCAACTGCGACATGCAGCACCTCCCAGGGTGCTTCGCCGGTTATAAGAGATATACGTTGTTTCCACAGTGCCCATCCGCTTGGCCGTACAAGCAGAGGGGAATGCTGGTGAAGTAGCACGTGTGTTCTATATACATACTTTCCACAGTACATACGTGGGGGAACAACGCGCGCTGACGGACTGGAGGTTACGGATGGGACGGAGGGAACCGGAAGGTACGGTGTACGGAAGGTAGGCGGCGGGAGGCACGGCATTTTGGAACTGGGCAGGTTGGACGGGCTGATCCACCTCAATGGCGGGAGGATGGATGGCGGGCAGTGGCGAGGGCGAGCGGGACGACGGGGCGGACATAGCAGTAGCGAGTGCGAGCGAGTGCCCCCCACCTTGAGGCAAGGGTCACACCGCCGAGAGCGTCGTCGTCGCCTCTCTTCGAAGGTGTTGTGCGACTAGGGCCATCTGTCGACCCTTGTTCAGGTCGTTGGTGTTTGTGTTGTTGGGCCCATTGGGCCGGTGTTGCGCTCGTCGCTCGTGCGCCCGCGGCGCGTATGTAGTCCCGTCTCTCAGCGTCACTGGAGGGAGTCCCTCCCATTCTGTCTACCTTGGCGTTGGCGTCCCTGTCTCCCTTCTGAGGGGCCCAATCCTTTTCCTTTTCTGTGATCTTTGCTTTGTATTGAAGCGACACTCCCACATGGAAGCCATGTTTGGGATGGCGCCGAGCCAGCCCCTCGTGCCGGGTGCCGGAGCACGAGGGCGGTAATGCGGTGACGAATTGGAATGGCCCATAGGGCCTGAGGGCAATGAGGAAGGAGGCATGCCGGCGGCAGGCGCGGCTGAGGAGATGACTTCGAAGACGCTGACGGACTGCAGAATGAGAAGTCGAAGTCATGCCTGTTTATTACCTTAAACGAGCCAACAATTATAGTAACAGCAAAAACAAAATTCGAATCGCAAATTTCGAGACCAAAATCTGCAAACCTGGACTTGAGACCATGGGGAATCCGAATCTGTGTGTCTTGGGCGTCAGTGGCAACACGGGGAACTGTTCAATTGTAATATGAGCGCGTACCTTACACGAATATTCATGCCTACAGCCTTCAGATGGGCAGGAATACAACAGAATTCCACCATAACGGAAACGAGGGGCAATCCTGCCGCACAGGATTCCAAGAGACCTATCGAGTAAGACGAAAGAAGTGCGGTGTGCCTAAAGGGGGAAATGCGAGGAGATTGGAAATTAAACCTGATTGCAATCACTGAAGTAGATAGAGAAACGCGGGGAAGATAGCGAATTAAACCTATTTGCGAGGCGCCTAGGAGGAAGAAAGGTGGGGAAACTTCCCTTCTCTTGGAGAGGCAAAGAGAGAGGGCGCTCCACAACCCAAGATCCTATGCGTCCAAGCGAAGCTTTTGACCGAGGACGAGAACGAGAGAATTATAACGATAATGCCGAACAACGAAGAGAAGCCTAACGAGTGTCGATTCGCGAATGCGACATGCGGCTGTGTAGGGTCCAGGCCTAGGGGCCTTCCTTAATGGATCGTCCCTCTGGTGTCTCGTGTGGTGTGGTTGGTGTGTTGGTGCGGCTGTGGAGGGTGATGTGGGTGTGCTACATGCTGGCTGCTGCCAGCATGCAGGCTGTTGTCTCGCTGTTCTCTGTGGTGCGCGGGTGTGGTCTGCAGGCTCCTTCGCCCACCTGGTCGCGGACGGGTCGTCCTGGCGCAGGCTCGCTTTGGCGACAGCGGGGGGTCCATGAATGCGTCGTCCATCGCGGCGAGGGCGGCGGCGGCGAGAGGCGGCGCGCGCTCCATGACCCTATCGTTTTAACGATAGTTGATATAAGGGTGATGTATGCGAAAGGGTAGTGGATACCGGGACTGTAGCTAGTAGCTAGGGTGATAGCTCAGAATCTTCAGCGTTTTTTTATGACGGAACGCGACCTTAGGACGACTGCAAGAACCCTTATACGACACCTCCCTCTAGCCAAGGAAAGGCAATGCAGCTTCATTCCCCCTCACTCCCCCGCCCGAAACGCGTAATAGGCGAGCCACTCAGCTCCTCCAACTTACCCGCACCGGACTCCACCTCCCCTTTGGGGGTGCCTTCGGTCATCTTCATACTCTGCCAGCTCTAGTCTCTAGTATAGCTGGCACTGACGTGCGGCCAATGAGGTGCTGCTCAGGTCGCGTTGCTTCGCCACAGCCTTCGCCGAGCACAAGTGCATGCCATAATAAGAATTCAGCAGCGTGGACGTACGCAGTCTTCCTGTCGTTCCACAAGGCACTCCGCAGTACTCGGACTCAGTGCTACTTGACATCGCCTGGGCTCGTGGACAGCTCGCTCGATGACCGCTAAAATTCGTCGTTCGGATGCGAAGTGGAAACCGAGAGTTAGCCTCGGGCAACGATCATGATAGATCGACCACGAGCATGATGCAACGACCCGCGACTTCAACCACAGAGCACAGCTTCGTGGTAGCCTCACACCATTGAACCACGGTCAAGGCGGAGGCCATTCAAGGCAAATCGAACGGGTTTGACGGAATCGAACGGGTTTGACGGCTAGGCATAGCTCTCGGGATGCGCGCATAAAGGCGTCACCCCCGGGCCGCCAGCAAGGCGCACTACCCTGCACCACCCCGCGTTTGAGTACTGCTGAACGCTCTCGTTCCCCACTGTCGAGAGCCACGGATCAATGTTCTACGCGCATGATCGCATCTACTGCAATAATTCATTCGTGAACAATTGAGCGACATCGACTCTAGCCGCTTCGATTGCCACGCCTTGACGGTCAGTCAGGATGCCCTCTGAGGCGAGGAAGCCAAGGAAGCGCGCCCACCGTTCATGATGCATAGCGCCCCACGTGCCTTCAGTGGTCAGGTACCGATCGGCAGTGGCCTCAGCGGCCGCGTGCACAAAGGCGGCATCAGCCACAGAAGGGTGCCCGCTCGCAACAATCGCGGCGGCGGCGGCGGCGGGGTCCGCGGCGGCGCGCTTGTAGCCCTCGGCCGTGGCAGCGAGGAAGCGGCGAAGGATGTCGGCGCCCTTGGCGTTTGCAATCATGTCCGGGTGGGCGAGAAGCACAGGCGAGTAGCCGTATGGGATGCCATAGTCTTCCAGGTGGAAGCAGCGTAGATCCTGGCCGGCGCGCTGTGCGAGCACACCCTCCCATTGTGTGAAGATCCACGTCGAACCGGACTTGCCCGCCTGAAGAGGGTGGGGAGCATGGGGGTGTGCGATGGGCGTGGGAATGGAGCGGTGCATCCATGCAGCGGCGAGAGCAGCGACGTGGGCGGATAGCTCACCTCCAGCTGCGAGGCGACCGCCGAGCCCGACTGCACTGTTGCAGCGTCGGCATATCCATGCATCTCGAGCGGGTGGCACTTGACGGTGTCACCATCGCCGCCATCATTGCGCACCATCGCGCGCACGATCGGATCCTCGAAACGCCCATTGTACGAAGCGTAACGCTTGCCCTCGAGATCGCGCGGTCGATCGATGCCCGCGCCTGCGAGCGCACAGATGGCCGAGGTGGAGCCCTGCAACATCGCGGCGACCGCACGTAGCCGCGGCTTATCGGGCTCGCTCGTCGCGAACGAAATTGCCGACTCGGAGGGGGCGACGGCCAGCGCGGCGGCACCCGCGGCGACTTGCCTCGCCGGTGTGACGCCACCCGCCACCTCGGGCGACTGTAGCTCCACCGCAAGCCCAGCTGCCTCATACAGCCCCTCCTCCTTGGCCACGAAGAGCCCGGCATGGTTGACGTTCGGTGTCCAGTCGAGCGCGACGAGCAGTGGCTGCAGCGCGCTCTCGCCACCTGTGCCACGGGCGAGGGGCAGCCGCCGGGTGGGGTTGACCGGCCAATGTTACGACTCATGGTGATAGGCGCTGTGCGCAGGCCGAGATGCCCAGGGAAAGGGGCAGCTACGAAGAGATGCAAATAGCTCGAGCGGAGGGTGGGGAGAGAGGGAAGCAGAGAAGAGCGGAGCAGCCTCACCCGCGCCACGTTCTAAAGGCTCGCCCTTGCTCGAACCGCACCGTCCTTTGGAATCCTCGCAGAGGGAGCCCCCCTTGTCGATGACCTCCCCGTGCTTGTGCGGGTTGCCCTCCGTCGCCACGCACCTGCCCCGAACAAGAAGGAAATGGCCGAGCCTCAAGAGACGGACAAGCGCCAGCGTGTGGTGACACGTGCAAGGAAGGATTAGAGTGGATCGCCCTTCCTCCCCGTGCCTCAGCCTCCTCGCCCTCCCCCGCTCCCCCCTTCCCCTTCTCTCTGGACTTCCCATGAGCAGCCGTCACGCCTGAGTGGTTCCGTCCCCTTTTCGAAAGACCAGCTTTGTGTAGCGATGGGGATGGGGGAAGAGCAGAGAGAGGAAGAGAGAGAGAGAGAGAGCAGAGGAGAAGATGGGGAAGCGAGAGGGATCCCATCGACGCACCGGCGCTGCGCGAGTGAGAGCTCACAGAGGAAATCCCTCTGATGGATGGCGTCTTCGTGGGAGAGAGGGCCGCAGCCGAGAAGAGCCCACGACCAGCGGCAGCGCTCGTCTGCGAGGGAGAGGAGAGGGAGGACGAGGAGAGGGAAGAGGAGCGAGGGCACGCGCATCGGGAGGGACGGCGAGAGGAGGGATGGGGAGGGGGGGGGGAGAGTGAGAGAGAGAGAGAGAGAGAGGGAGAGAGAGAGAGAGAGAGAGAGGGAGAGGGGGGAAAGAGAAGATCAAGGGAAAGACAGAAGAGAGACATTAAAGAGGGGGAGAGGTGGGGGGGAAAGAGAGAGAGAGAGCGTGTGGGGAGGGGAGGAGGGGGAGAAGAGAGGTGGAGAGACTTTGATTTCGGCTGAAATCTCCGCCTCGTCTTTCCCTTCTTGGAGAAGATATTATAGAGAGTCCTCGAAGATCTCTCTCTCCCTCTCTCTCTTCTCTCTCTCTCTCTCTCTCTCTCTCTCTCTCTCCCTCTCTCTCTTCTCTCTCCTCTCTCTCCCTCTCTCTCTCTCTCTCTCTCTCTCTCCCTCTCTCTCACTCTCTCTCTCTCTCCCTCTCTCTCTCTCCCCACCCCCCCCTCTCCCCTCCCCTCTCTCTCTCTCCTCCGTCGGCCTGTTCTCCTCCCCATATCCACACCCTCTCGTCGTCGCCCCCTCTCCACTCTCGGCGCGACGACCAGCGGCCACTTCTTCTGTAAAACGGTGGCGACTTTCTTCTCACTCCGAGTCCTCATTCCCTCCACCTCCTCTTCCTCGCGCCCGCTCCCCCCTCCCCCGTCTTCCTCTTACTCTCTCCCTTTCTTCACGTTTCTCGCTCCAGTCTTATTCCTGCGAGTTGAGTGTGTTGGCACCCTCTCCTCTCGCCAAGGGAAGAGAAGAGAGAGAGTGTGCGGGCACTCGCTGTGCCGAGTAGTTTTGTAAAATACTCCGTTAAGTACATGGCCCACTCCTACCACCTCAGTCCCAGTCCTTCCCCTTGATATTTCTATTTTCTATTTCTTGCTCATGATCATGGGGCGTGCTTGCGCACAGGGTCAGTGCGCCGGCATTGCAGGGGCCCAGCCCGGAGGCTTTCCCTATGGGAGGAGGGGCCTTGAGGCCCCAGCTGCCTATGATCCTGGGTGTGGCGGATGGCGGATGGGCTGCGGGCTGCGGTGTATTGTGTGTGCTGTGTGCTAGCTGTGTTCATTGAGATGTGGATGGTGATGGTGATGGTGATGGTACGCTGTGTGCTGTGTGCTGCTCTGGGCATGCCGCGCGAGGGGTCTCGCGGGCACCTGGACGGGCGCGGCCCCAGCTTGAGGGCGCAAGAGCGTCGCGGTGCCTACCATGTCTGGATTGGCCGGCGCGGCAGGGTGGGCGGAGGCAGCGGGCGGAGGAGGGGGGCAAGGCGCGCTCCATGACCCTATCGTTATCTCGCCATATTGGATAACGATAGTTGTGATATAGCTACCGGGCTTGTGGCAGTAGTGGTAATGGTACTAACACTCAGATGTTTGCGATTCTCATTATTATTACTATATCACTAGGTCTAAGAGAGTCTACACGCCACACGCACGCCCGAAGTAAATCGTGTGACCCCCTTGACATAGTCGCAGGGTAAAATCAACCCTCACATACTAGAATAATTGGAGAGAAAGAGTCTCTCAACCTACAAAAAGGGTCATCTGAATCCCTGTCAAGGAGAGTGCTTCGACTGCGTCTGATCATTTGAAGGAGCGTAGGCAGCGAACGTGGAGGAGCGGTTGCGATGGAGTGGGCCATCACAATGGGAATGGATTGCAGCCGTCGTTTGGGTTGCGGGGTGAAGGGACTCGGCGAGCCATTGAAACCACAGCTGCCGAAAGTGGAGGCCGAGCGTTTCCCAAACAAAAGCTGCCGGCATCACGGGGCGGCATGAGAACGGTATGATGCGCACGGCGAGTGCACGGGACGTTTCTCCGAGTCCTCGCCTGCGCAATGGGTACACGTTCCGTCGGGGGAACAATGCCACGTGGGTGACAAAGTCTCGTTCTCGTCAAAAGACCTCAAGTTCCTCAGCGTCGGCAGCTGTCATCTTCTCATTAGCTCGCATCGTGTGTGCACGCAACCCTGTGTAGTACTTCCCCCGGTGTGCGGCTCTCCCTCGTGATAAATACGCCACCACGCACGCAGCCAGTGCTGCACCGACAATGAGTAGATGCAACCCACCGGCGCTGCTCACGCTTCCCGTAGCTGGTGATCCTGTCACCCCTCTTGCATTTGATGCCACACGATCGTGAGCTTGCGGGTCCGAAGTGGAGCGCAGAGCTAGTGCAACGTCAATGGCCACGGAAACCTCGTGCCCTTCTTGGTTCAGCTCCAGCTGCATTAGATCCGCGGCGGCATCAAGGTGATAACCAATCTCAGACAAACGTAGTTGAGAATGCTCGTCCTGCAGCTGTGAACGTAGCTCGGCCGCTATCCGCTGCGGCGACCGTGATCCTCGTGAGCTGGCAGGAAGGATATCAAGAACAATATCGAGTGCGGTTTGGGTACGCCGGGTCTCGGCAATGCGTAGCCTTTCGGGCGGTAGGCTAAGCGCCTCTCGTGCCTGCCTCTGGAAAGCCGCGGCTATCCCACCATCCCTGTGCGAAGTCGCGGGTGCAGCCGTCTGTGGTAGACGTAATAGGAGCCGCCACGCGTCGCGTGGCACGGGGTCCAGCATGGGTGTGCGCACCAGCTCGCTGGCTACCGACGCGGATGTCCAGCCGGCGAGCTCGGGCACGACTTGGAAAATACACCCTTGCGGACAACCAAGCGACGCGCTGATGGAAGTACGTTTGCAGCCGCTCTCGAGGACCTGCCATCCCGTTGCGTTGTCGTGCGCATGCCGGAAGCGAACGGTCCATGCCTGCACGCCACATCCCGTGCTAATGGATGTCCAATCCACATCCACAGTGTGAGAGCTTGTTGCACGGGCGTTCGGGCTCAACTCCATCCCGTGGGGCACAACCCACAGAGAGACCAGTCCGGTAGACACGCCCGGCGTCGCCCCCTTCGCATTGTAGGCCACCGTCCGAAACTCATAAGCGAGCATGGGATCGAGGTCGTTGATGGTGATGGTCATCTCATCCTCGCTCACATCCCCCTGTACCTCGCGCCATTCTTGCCCGTCTCCGGCTGTTCGCATCTCGACCTCGATGGTGTCGTCGGCGGAGCAGCCGATCACGCGGCGCGCAGGCAACCTCAGCGCAACTTGGCGACACCCAAGGGCGGTGCGCGGATCCGGAGGCTCCGGCGGTTCGGGCGCCCCCGACACTGCTGCAGTTGTGACGGACGAGGCATCGCTCCACGCGCTCCAACCGCCATCGGTTGTGCGCCTTGTGGCCCACACCAGATAATCGGTGTTTGGCCTCAATTCGTCGACGGCAAAGTCCGAGTCAGCCGTCACGAGCTTCCCATTATCGTCTCGAATTGCTGACTCCGGGTTCTGGGGGGGGCGTGCACCCTCGGTGGCGGGGGAAACGTAGATTGACACCGATTGTGGCGCCTCCGCGTCCGTCCCATCCACCCGCGCGACGCTTCCGCGAATCTCGTCGCACGAGGCGCGCGGAGCGTCGTCGAATTCGGGCGGATCGCCGGCACCATGGCGACTGGGCTTGTCCGCATCGCAACAACGAGCTCTCAGCGGCGGCAGAGAGTCGTGTGGATTGGAGGGCCAGCACTTGCGACTTTCCGTCTCACCCGGCGCCGTGTTAGCAATCGTGTGACGCCCCGCACCAAGCAACCCTTGGCAGCTTGTCCCCGTCCAGACGCGCTCATCAGCATTACCGCACACAGTCTCTCTTCCTTGGAGCTGGCCCAGCTTGCAAACGCGAGCTCCCATTTGCTTACAAAACGCCTCGGCATCTGCGAACTCACCAGGAGGAGAGCACGCTGGATCCTGTCGCCCCTCCGCCGCGTCTGCGGCTTTCGTCGGCGAGACGGACGAGCAGAAGACACACGCTTGGCAGGCGCAAGCCGTGCAGTCTCGAGTCCCGTACGCCGGATCACACCACGAGCGGCAGGCGGCATGATCCAAGTCGTCGTCCATGCGAGACGTGCACTGCGGCGGCGGTTGCGGCGGTGAGGGCGGCGGCGGTAGAGGCGGGGGAGGAGGGGGAGGGGAGGGGCTTGGTGGCGCGACGGGTGGGGCTGGCGGGCTGGGCGGAGGTGGTGGTTTAGGCAACAACGAGTCGCATGAGATGACCGGCTGGACGTTTCGTATGCTGGCGCGGTCGGCCTCGAAGATAAATGCCTGCGTCTCGCCCATGTGGGAGTCGCTCTTATCGATGACGCCTTCCGCCCAGAGCTCGAACACCGTCGCTCCCCCGTCGGCCCCGTTAACGGGTGAGCCCATCTTGGCTACGATCGATGCACCTCGCGAGGCGGTGACCGACGCGTCCACCCCGAAATCGACTGTGATGTGTGCCGCCTCTCGCCAGTCGCGGACCCACACGAGCGCTGCAGCGCGCACAGATTCCGTCGGCGTCGGGGCCAGGCCGCGGTACGTGACGCCCAGCGAACATGCCACCGGTAGCGGCGGCCACGCCGGTGGAGGCGGTGGGGGACTAGGCGGCGGCGAGCTGGGCGGCCAGCCCGGCGGAGGCCTCGGGGACGGATTAAGAGGAGGTGTGGCCGGTGGGGGGCTGGGAGGTGGAGGAGGGGCCGGAGGGAGGCTGAGCGGGCTATCGCAATGGATCCAAGGGGTGCCCGGAGCCCCAGAGGACTGAGCACTGAACCGGAACGATCCGGGCGAGTTTAGTGCGCCAATCGGGTGGAGTCGAAAGGAGAGCCGCTCAGGGAGATCGCTGCGCAAGAACGTGGTAGACGCATCGTGCTTGCTGATCTTGACTGCTGTGGCGAAATCCAGATGCACCACCACATCGGCTTCCCAGTGCTCCACGTGGACGAGAGCGTTGCTCAGATCGGAGGATTCGTCCCAGGATGTGCCGAGAGGGCAGCCGGGAGGAAAGGACGGCGGCGAGGGCGGAGGCGGGGGCGAGGGGGGCGGGGGGGGCGGCGAGGGCGGCAGTGAGGGCGGCGGTGGCGGGTGCAAGCTGAGCGACGCTGGAGGGGGCGGCATGTGCGAGCAGTACGTGAAGCGGCCACGTGGCGTGCTGCAGCCTTGGCATGCCTCCTCCGAAGCGTGGCACGGAGAGTCTAGGGGCCCAAAGTCTGTGCAGCCGGAGCAGTCGATCTCGCCGGTCGGCAGAGGCAGCAGCGGTACAAGTAGGTGGTGGAGGCAGCAGCGGCCCGCGCCTGGAGGAGGAGGAGGAGGAGGAGGAGGGAGAAAGGGAGGAGGAGGAAGAGGAGGAGGAGGAGGAGGAGAAGCAGGAGGAGGGAGAGGAGGAGGAGGAGGAGGAGAAAGAGCAAGAGAAAGAGAAGGAGGAGAAAGAGAGTTCTTTCTCGCGGCCGCTGTTGGGTCTGGGTGCTGTGTGGGCTGCTCACAGAAGGTGAAGTTGCCACAGGCGGAGCAGGCTGCCGCAGAGGTGTGGCATGCCAGACGAGGGTTGCTCCCAAACGATGAGCAAGAGCCGCAAGGAGAGAGAGGAGGGTAGAGGCAGCACGGCATCGCCCCCGCCTCCTCTTCTTCTTCTCCTTCTTCTCGCTCTCCCTCTCTCTTCTCTCCCCTCCTTTTCTCTCTTCTCTTCTCTTCACTTTGCTCCTCTTCTCGCCCTCCTCCTCTGCTTCTTCCTTCCTTCCTCCTCCTCCTCTTCTTCTTCTTCTTCTTTTCTCCCTTCTCTCTTCTACTCTAGAGGGGGATATAGAGAGTCTCTCTCGTTAGTAGTCTCTCTCTCTCTCTCTCTCTCTTCTCTCTCTCTCCCTCTCTCTCTCCCTCTCTCTTAATTCTCTTCCCTCCCTTTTCTCTCTCTTCTGCTGCTCTGACATTCTCCTCTCCTCTCTCCCACTGCCGTATTGTATTTTAAAAGATGCCGGATAGTATCCCGGTAGAAAGATTAGATGACGAGAGAGACGCCGGCACGCCGGCTGCTAGCAATGAGGGCCGCGCGCGGGGGTGGGGGGTTGGGGTTGGGGGGGAGGGCCCAACAAGAGTTGCCGGCAACTTTCCGAACAACTTTGGGGTGTTTGGGCGTGCGAGCAACTCATGAGCAACTTCAGGGGCTACAGGCAACATTGAGCATTGAGCAACATGCAACATGCAACATCGAGCACAACTACCGAGTTCCGAGCAGTTATATATTAGTAGTATATAGTATATCTCTTGCTTGTTTGCTTGACCCTTGAAGATTGAAGAGCACCTTATGAGCAATTTCGGAGAATTTCTGGTCGCGGTTGCCTGGAGCGGTGAGCTGGCCACGACGGGCCAGGAGGACGAGCGATCCAAGCGCGAGCCTGTGGGGGGTGGAGAGTGAGTCAGCAGGGAAGTCTGCTCCTGGCAAGCCATATGGAGACGATAGAGCATGCTAGGAGGATGATGCGTGGTTCCTCCCCCACGGCACGGGAGGAGTGGAGAGGGGGGGGGGCTCGTGCCCGCCCATGGGCGAACTAAGTACTACTATTAATTATAAGCTTAGTTGGACAATGCACAATGCACAATGCTGCTGCTTAACTAACTTTATAGTCAGTTGCCATGGAGCGCGCCGACGCGCCCCCTCTCTCCTTCGGGCACCCCGCCGCGGGCGCACCAGGATCTCCGTTAAAGAGAGAACTGGGGAAGGGGAAAGGGGTTGACGGTGGTTAAGGTTAAGGTTGGGTAGTAGGGAGGGTCACCAGCATGCTGCTTCAAGCCGCACACGTAGCGGAGATTTTTAAGAAGATTTTTTTCTTGTGTAGTGTCGCATTCGCGAGAATCCACACTCGTTAGGCTTCTCTCTTCTCTTCGTCGTTCGGCATTTATTATCGTTATAATACTCCGATACTCCGCTACTTTATTCTCTCGTTCTCGGTCAAAAGCTTCGCTTGGACGCATGGGCATGGGATCTTGGAGCTCTTGGGTCTTGGGTCGTGGTGCGTGGTGCGTGGTGCGCCTTCTCTCTTTCTCTCGAAGAGAGAAGGGAAGTCGTTTCCCCACTTTTCTTCCTCACAGGCGCTCACAAATAATAGGTTTAATTCGCTATCTTCCCCGCGTTTCTTTATCTGCTTCTGGGGGCAATCGAATTTAATTTGCGACCTCTTCGTATCTTCGTATCTCCCCTTAGGCATTAGGCACGTCGCACTTCTCTCGTCTTATTCGGTAGGTCTCTTGCTGGAATCTTATTGCGCGGCAGTATTGAGTATTGCCCCTCGTTTCCGTTATGATAGCAGTATTCCCGTTCTAGACGAGGTCGCCGACAGATCGCCCTTTGATCGTCGTCCGTCGCTGTCTGATCGGATCATCGGATCGAGTGTTTCAGTGTTTGGGTTTGATTTACCTACCTAGATGTTAAACACGGTGGGGCAGGTCTAGAAACACACCAAAAACAGCTGTTTTTGGCTTTTTTGGAAACACGGTGAAACACAGTACCGAAAACAGCCGGTCATATACATATATAGTGTATTATACATATATACATATATTTATATCCATCTCCCGTAGGCTCACAGCTCACAGCTACCGGTAGTTCCTGTGGGAGTGTGGGAGTGTAATTGTAATTGTAACTGTCAACTGTCAAGCATGATTGTGATTGATGATTGGACGTCTTGCATCCAACTAGGTGGTAGGTGGTAGGCGGTGGTAGCTAGTGGTGTAGTGGTGCAGGTGGGAGGCCAGGCAATCACAATCAGGTGGCGGGATTGATTATGCTATGGCTATGGCCTCGCTCGCACGCTCACTCACCGCGCGCGCGCAGCGCGCAACCCTCTGTTCCGGACATGGGGGTCTCCTAGAAACACGGTGAAAAACACTGTTTTTGACTTCCGTAGAAACACACTGTTCCTGTGTTTAACATCTAGGTTTACCTACAATGCCAATGCCTTTGCCTTTGCCGCCCCAAACGTCAGGTTCCCGACTCGACTTTTGACGCTGTGAGGCAGGAAGAACACCTTCCGTCAATGCTCAACCAGAGCATCGGCGGCGGTGTCTGTGGTGAGGTAGAGCGAACCTAGTCCGTGGTCCGTAGTCCGTAGTCCGTAGTAGGTGTTTCGCCCCGAATCGTCAGATTTTTTTTTAGATCCTCACTCCCACGAAATCGTGCCATTCCATTGTCACCCCAAACCTAACTTTAAAAACAGCCTTGCCCTTCTCTCCCTCCGCCTCCCCCCTCTCCCCCTCCGCCCCCACCTCTTTCCCTCTCCTCCTCCCAATGGCCTCAAACCCTCTCAAGGCACAGTACGCGCGCATCCGCGCCGCAGAGGCCAGAGAGGCGGAGAAGCAGAAAGCATGCAAGGCTGCTCGGCCCCCTCCCACCTACGCCAAGGCGGTCCTCTCCACCAGCGCGAGAGCCGCAAGCAGGAGAGCAGCTCTCGCAGCAGAAGAAGCAGCGCCCACGGCCTTCCGAGTGATCAAAGGGGACGGAAGTTCCCTATCCCTCGCCAAGGCCATGTATTTGATACAGAGTATGCTCAAGGTGAGAGCAGGGAGGGGGAGCTGTGCATCCTTGCCGACGAAGAGCGTGGAGAAGAAGGGAGAAAGCTCTGCTCTCACTGCGTGCGAGCTTTGCCGGAGGGCGGCGGAATTCAGAGGGTTTGCAGAGAGGGGGAGGGGCGGGGTGCTGCTGACTCCGTCGCCTGTGGGCTTGTGGGGATGGTGGTGGGGTCGGTGGAGGACTGCCCGAGCGGCGGCCGGAGAGGTCGGTGCGTCCATCTCTGCGAGTCAGGGCCTACGGAGCCTTTGCGAATCAGGCGGCGAGGATGGAAGATCTCGGGATGGCGGTCGAGGGCGGTGGCGATGCGCCCAACACCACCTTGGCAAGCGTGGCTGTGCGCCCAACACCACCTTGGATAGCGTCGGGAGCGGGTCCAGATGATGAGAAGAGCAGACGAGCTTCTGCTCGCTTCCGTCCATCCGAGCGCCTCCCTCGCCCGCAGGCGCGCGAGCACCACTCAGAGGCCTCGCTCGACGAGATCCATGCGGCGACGGGCATCGACGTGGGCGCGGCCGCAAACGCGAAGCTCGATGAGGCTCTGCGCAACTGCGAGCATGTGGAGCCCATCCAGTCTGCTGGCATGGCGCTCCGCCTGCGCTATCGCCCGAAGCACGGCGTGCGTGATGCTTCGATGCTGGCAGCGCTCCTCTCACGCGCGGTCGTCAATGGGGTGCCGCGCTCGGAGCTGCTCGACTGCTTTGAGGGTGCCGCAGCCGAGATTGATAAGCTCATCGCGAGCGGCAAGGCTGTCGCGATTGAGAGCGCAGGTGCGTAGCACGTGCGGTCGCGCACGCCTGGACAGACCCCGCCGCTGGCCGCTGAACACGTCGGTCCCGTCCCTGCAGACACGAAGGACCGCATTCTCTTCGCCCCGCCGTTGACGCCCAGAGTGCCGCAGGCGCTCGTAGACGCGTGGAAGGCCGTCTCCGTGCCGCGTGGCGACGACCTGCAGGCGCGCGCGCGTGCCTTGCCGCCGCGCCCACACGCCCCCGCGTGTCCCTTCTGGCCATCGCCGGCCCGTCCAGCCCTTACGTCGTCCAGCCGTGCTCCCCCACAGGCGGAGCTCGTCAAGCGCAAGCTGCTCTCGCAGGATGAACTTGAGGTTCGCCGCTCGCGCCGTGCTTTGGCCGCCAAGGCACGTGAGGAGGCCAAGAAGGCGGCCAAGCCTAGGCAAGCGCGATTAGCGGCAAGGAAGATGACCAACACCCACCTAGATATCAACTAGGGCTGACGAGGCGTGGCCTCTTCTAGCAGTAACAGAGCACGAGGTATAAGGGGGCCGACGCGGTCGCTCTCCAGTGTTGACTTAGCGATGTCTAGGCCACGCCATTCCTCTCCTTTGATGAGCCCCACTAAAAGCGCGAGGACGCGACGTGCGTCTGTGGATTCGCCATTGCGGACCCGCTTCCTCGACAGCGTATTCGGCCTGGAGTCTCGTGGCATTTGCTGCGCATGCCGGGTCGCGCCGGCTTGCATCGACGCCTGCCTGCCAGCGAGCGCGTTGCATGCGCGGCGATGTGGCGCGTCCCCGTGCCCTCGCGTCGGCTTTGTTCTTCATACGCTCTGCCGCGGCGAACATGAGCATTGCTAGTTACGCAAGCGCGCACCTTTAATCATAGGGCGGTCAACCAGGGGCTTTTTAACGATTAGTAAGGGTTGGGCTGCATTTTTTGACCGTGGCGCGATGCCCACTAAAAAACCTCCAGGGGGGGCTACCTGACGCTACGAAAATCTTCGCCAAGAAATGGTGCGATTCTTCCCCGGCAAAAAAAAGTCTGGCGCGAAGCCTCGCCACTCGCCACAAGTGCCAACAATCGCGGCATGAGACATGGGGCGCAAGCGGATAGCAACTGCAATGGCGGCGGTTGAGCGTGCTTTTTCGCATGCAGGGCGGCTGCACGATGACACGATGACTTGTGAAGGTTGAAGACAGGCCAGCCCGATGACAAGCTAGAGCACTGCCTTCTTCGAAAGCAAACAAAGAAGGAGTAGACAAATGAATTGACGAGCGATGTGAAGCGTCGGTGTTCATTATGTCGCACGAGGCTATCGTTGGCGGCCTCTTATGGCTCGCCAATATGTCTCGACCTGATTTGGCCTATGCGGCTTCCCAGTTGTCCCGGTTCATGACTAATCGACTAATCCCGGTGCTCCCCCTAGGAAGACCCGGATGCGCATGATCTAGGTGACATTTTAGTGGACAAAGAGCACAAGTACTATTTGCGCCGGAGTGGCGAATACCACGTAGTCAAGCTCAACGTTATGGGAGAACCCCATATCCATGAGCGGGTTAGCCCGCAGTCATTACCGGGCGATCTACACACTCCGCTGAAATGGGGGCAAGCATACGATGGACCGGCTGAAACGGCGTATCCGATTCCACAAGAATACACGATTAAAGACACACATATTACTCTAGAAGACGTAGATGTCAGGGCGCTGATTAAAGCTTTTCTCGCAATGAGAATGAGGAAAACGAAAAAGCAAAAATCTACATTGAGATGGGAAAAAGACTGCCGGTACCTTGCCATGGGCAAAGGCTGGATTGAAGGCGCGCAGCAACCCCGTTTGCCGGTGTTGCTCTTGGCAATGGTGTCAACTTGTTCACCGCGACAACTTGTTCACCGCGAGTGAACATGTTCAGCTCTTGTCGTAAACGTTGCTGTCTACTAATAAAGAGGAAAGAGGAGATTATACTAGATACTGGTGCGGTAGAGAGCCCGGCGCCAAGGCCCCAACCAATCTTGCAGCCACTTGTAGATAGAGAGGGCCCAAACTTCTGGCAAGTTGGGCGAGCCACCCAATTTGCAGAACAAGTTGTACAAGTATTGGCCTGGGCCTAACCTTAGGCCGGGCTCTGAGATAGCCCAACGTCTTTTTTGCTATCAGATAGACAGACCGCATCCCTCCTCGGGATACCTAGGTCCTAGGTATCTTGGCGTGGAGGTAACGGACATTTACAACATCCAATATCCAGTATGGCAACGCGGACGGCAGGTCCGTTAGGGCGATCTTAAGAGCGATCCTTGCGAGATACCACCTATTAGTGACGGCGAAAGTCGGTTTCTTTCAGAGGCTGAAAAAACAAAGAGAAAATATGGGGCTACACGCCCCGAGTAATAAGCATATTAGGAGAATGAGAATGATAAGCCCTCTTTACACGGTGGACAAAGACTTCACAACCTTGGAACATCGGAAGACCTCCTGCAGGCGGCGAGAGGTCTTGATATACGAAAGATCACCTAAGGTAGCTTACCTTTTTTAGCAAAGACCCCAACGGGCAGCAAGAGAAATTCTATGAGATATAAGAAAAGTTGATACAAGCTGAGCCAGAGCGAAGCCTAGTTGGGCTGTAAGTACTGATATTATAGTACTGATGCATTAGTATTAGCTCCCCAGGAGCTGATATACTGATGTTAATGTTAGTTCCTAGGCTGCCAG
>CM030931.1:3826724-3866724 GCA_018136815.1 Isochrysis galbana
TTCAAAAATAAAACTGAAAACAAAACTCCGGAGCGGGAACGAGCCCCCGCGAACAAGCGCAGAGGCGCGCTAGCCCGCTCCCTCCCCCCGCCTATCTCTCCTGCTAGCTGCCCACCCCCCACCACCTTGGACTCTTGGCCTCTTCCTCTTCACATGCACCTGCCAACTCGTGCTCTCTGTTTGTTTGCGCTGCCCTCCCCTTTGCGCGCGCGCCACGAGGTGCACGCTGAACACCCCCCAGTAAGTATAAGTATAAGTAATAATAATAGCGATACTAGAAGTTATAATAGGTAGGGGTGTAAGCTGATATTAGTACTGATGTAAGTACTGATGTAAGTGTAAGCTCAAAACCACCGTAAGCTTACGGACTGACAGCCCAACTAGGGAGCGAAGGAGGTGACACAGTCTCCCGCCCCCTTCTCTCCAACTCCTGGCCGAAGCCGCGCGCGCGGCCTCCCCAGAATCAGCTTCTCCGCTAAAGAGGGAGCTGGGGAAGGGGAAGGGGGTGGTTAGGGGTTAAGGTGTTAAGGTAGTGTAGTAGGGAGGTCCACGAGCACACTGCCTACTGCCTCATACCTCATACCGCACAAGTAGCGGGGATTTTTAAGAAGATTTTTTTTTACTTTCCTCGCTCTGTCTCTCTCTGTGTGTGCTCTCTGCTCGTCTCGTCTCTCTCGTCTTCCTCCCTCCCCTGGCGCTCAGTGATTTTATTATTTTATTGTCGTCTTCTTCCCCCGACGGACGGACGGACGGACGGCGGGGCCGAAGCCGATTTTGTTGTAGAGAAAAAAAAACCGGGAACGGAGACGGAGGATGAGGAGAGAGCGGAGAGCGGCAGGGGGCTCATAGAAAATAAAAGGATATCGAGAGGAAAGAGAGAGAGAGAGAGAATGGAAGGTATCAGGAGAGAGTTCGATTGGGCTCGCGAGAGAGGGGCGGGAGTGGTAAGAGAGAGAGGATGATAAGAGAGAAGAGAGAGGAGGGAGGCCCGATGAGAGGGAGACAGATGAGAGGGAGAGATATGTAGTTGTAGTAGTCGAGGGATTATTGGGAAGAGAGGGGGAGAGGGGGGGGGGGGGGGGGAGAGAGAGAGAGAGAGAGAGAGAGAGAGAGAGAGAGAGAGAGAGAGAGAGAGAGAGATGAGAGAGGGGGGGGGGGGGGTGGCGAGGGAGAGAGTAGTAGACAGGAAAGATGAGATGTAATATGTCACAGACCAGACAAGAAGAAGAAGAAGAAGAGGGAAATACAAGAAGAAGAAGAAGGCATTTCTTCCTTCTCTTCTCTCTCCTTTCCTTTTCCCTTCCATTCTCTCTCTCTCGCTCCTCCCTCTTTTCCTCTGCTCCTCCTCCCCGCCTGCTGCCTGCCGCCCTCTCTTCTCTCTCCCCCCTCCCCCCTCCCCCCTTCCACCATGCCCTCCCCCTCCCTCCCACACCCTCCCCAGCCCATCGTGGGCCTCACCACCCTCTACGACATTGTCCCTCAGCACTGCCGCCTCCGTGTCTCAGAACACGACCTCGCTAATCTCGAGGGAGATCTCTACTTCAGCCTGAAGGACAGATACCTCCCTCTTGCCTGCCCACAATGCGCCTCCAAGCCCGCGCGCTGCTTCACGCCCGCACTCTTCGACTGCTTCAATCCGGAGAGCAGCGGCGCCCTCGTCGTTCGGAGAGTGAGCCTCGAGGTCCTCCGCATAGGCAGGTACGCCATGTGCGATGCGTGGCGCCGGCGGCCGCCCTCGTGCGACTACACGTGCCTCTCGCCTCCCACGGGTGGTGTGGGCGCCGAGCGCATCTGTGCCGCGCCACCGCTGCCGGTCCGCGGCGAATGCGTCATGGCGCCGCGGCCGCTGCCCATCCTCTCTGACAGTGAGTGGGACTACTGGAATTGGAACCTCGCAGCGCGGCTGGGCGACGAGGGCGGCGCCATGTGGTACTCGCCGCGCCGCGCTGGCGAGGGCTCCGATTGGCGCAACGCTACCGTGCTCAAGGCGGTTAGCGAGCGGTGCCACAGGCGACACGTCGAGGCGGCCATTACCGCGGCGGGTGCACCGTGCTTTGCCAGCTGCCCACAGCCTGCCAACCGGAGCTCGGCATGCTGGATCCGCTGCTTCTTCGACACTGTGCTCGGGCCTGACTCGGGCACACGTCTCACGCGACGGCCCGCCGCCGCGATGCCCCTCAACGCGCTCCGTGCCGCTTGGCTGCGCGGCTTTGAGGATCCTGAGCGAGGCGGTTGCCCGCCTTGCCCCCCCGATGGGCCATGCGATGACGGCACAGAAGCGGAGTGGCAATCCCCGACTACGGCCTCCGTGACAGCTTCGTGAGTGAGACGTCGAGGCGATGCTCGTTCTGTAGGATGCTGCGCTCACAGGCCGTGGCCATGAGAAACCGATGTCGCGGTTGACATTCGGGGGCCGGATCTCAACCATGTCGGCTGACACCCGCTTTCGTTGCTTTTAGCCTCTGCTTTAGACCCGCCCCCCCGCGGCCCGCGGCGATGGCATCGGCCACGCAACCTCTCATGCGGCTGCACGTCCGCCACCCAGCATGACTCGGAGCCCCCGCACAAGGGATAGAGTACAAAGGCTCTGCCTGTTGAGCCGCAGTAGCGCATGTTCGTTGAAAAGCAAACATATGAAGATTCGGGGCCAACACCTATGTAGGGCACGGCATTTTGTCACCTCACTATGGCTCCAGCGCCATTCAAGTTCCCCTCCCTCCCCGTTCCCTTTCCTTGCTCCCCTCCATTCCGATTTCCTCGGATTCCGGGCGTTGGCCATTTGTTGACGAATCGCGCTGCCCGACCTACCTAGGGTCGCCGGTGGGCGATGAGAAGGGGAGAAGATAGAGAATAATAAACCCCAACTGAATGCATTAGTGCCGCTACTGCCATTAGCCTTGCACCAACACGCCAAGCAACGACACGCATGACCACATTAGAACCCATTGCACACTCACCAAAAAAAATCTTAAAAACTAGCCGCTACATGCACGGCGTGAGCTAGGCAGGTTGCTAGTGCTGCACTCGCTACTCCTAACTACCCTCCCTTTCTTGCCGGACTACCCCTGCTTCCCCTCCCCCCATTTCCTTTCTTTGCAAATGGAGGGAGGGGAGGCCGCGCGCGCTACTTCGACCCGGGGCGTGAGATAGAAAGGGTTAGAGTGAGTGGAGTCCTTTTGTGGGAGTTCATCCCGCCCCCTTGGGGGCCGGTCCTCAATAGAAACCTTGTTCCTAGTTCAGGGGGATATCATGTTATGTTTCTGATGCCTAGTTCGGTCGCTACTTGCGCCAAAGCGTCAGAGATCTCCAAGTTAAAGTCTTTATCCACCTTGTATAGAGGGGTTAGCATTCTGCGCAAGTGTTTAGTGTTTAGTGCTCGGGGCGCGCAGGTGTCGTTCCGTCAATCATGGGACATCAATCGAATGGAGCCATCAAATGTCCATATAGTTATTTATATTTATATAACAACATTCACACATGAGTGTTTAATACCTACGGCGCGCGCTTTCAGGGCTGGGCTAATTTTGGCATTCAGTCCCTGGGTGCAATATGCAATATAACAATTACACCAAGTGCACACCGTGCGTGCCGATGGGACGTAGATAGGCCCATGCCAATACTTGTACAACTTGTTCTGCAAGTTTGACGAATTGTGGTGGCCCATAGGGCCTGAGGGCAATGAGGAAGGGGCAAAGCCGGCGGCAGGCGCGGCGAGGGAGAGGGAGACGACTTCGGAGGTGCTGACGGGCTGAAGCCCGTCAGCAGAGGAAGGCGGGCAGGCGGGCTTGAGCGAGGGCGAGGACGGCGGCGAGAACGACATCGAGCGAGTGGCGAGAGGCGAGGGCGAGTGTGAGGAGGGCTGTGATGGCAGGGGCTGGCGAGGCGAGGCGAGTTTGTTGGGTACGAGTGTTACGAGAGCGAGAGCGACGAGAGCGAGAGCGACGGATGACGACTGACGACAGGACGACGGACAACGACACCCAGGAAAACACTCCGACTCTCGCCCCACGACTTTCTCACATAACTCGACTGAAATCAAACCCAAACACTCCGGCCAGACGACGACGGACGACGATCAGAAGGCGATCTGTCGGCGATCCCGTCTGGAAGGGGAATCGCACCATAACGGAAACGAGCCTCGCGCCGGAGCGCGAGGAGAGCGACGACGGATGACGACTGACGACAGGACGACGGACAACGACACCCAGGAAAACACTCCGACTCTCGCCCCACGACTTTCTCACATAACTCGACTGAAATCAAACCCAAACACTCCGGCCAGACGACAACGGACGACGATCAGAAGGCGATCTGTCGGCGATCCCGTCTGGAAGGGGAATCGCACCATAACGGAAACGAGGGGCAATCCTGCCGCACAGGATTCCAAAAGACTTACCGAATAAGACGAGAGAAGTGCGGTGTGCCTAAGGGGGAGATGCGATGAGATTGCAAATTAAACCTGATTGCAATCACTGCAGTAGATAGAGAAACGCGGAGAAGATAGCGAATTAAACCTATTTGCGAGGCGCCTAGGAGGAAGAAGGGTGGGGAAACTTCCCTTCTCTTCGAGAGAAAGAGAGAGGGCGCTCCACAACCCAAGATCCTATTCGTCCAAGCGAAGCTTTTTGACCGAGAACGAGAACGAGAGAATTATAAGGATAAATGCCGAACGACGACGAGAAGCCTAACGAGTGTCGATTCGCGAATGCGACATTATTATTTAGCCCTTTATTTATCCATTGTAGCTGGTGCCCCCCGCACCCCCATAGTGAGTGACCGGGCTCTTTTTAACCCCTAATACATAATACTATTGAGAATCCCCTGATGTTTGTACCCTGTTTGTTTGCCCGCTCTACAACTCTACAAATAATTAAACATGATGATACTGCAAAAGTTGGGGCAGTGACAGTGAATGCGAAATCTGTGCGAAATATCGAACGAAATTTGTGGGAGTTCATAAGAAATCCTGACCTGCTGGGCCTAGCTAGTCTCTAGCGTCTAGAATGTCCTTTTTGGAAGAGCAGTATGATATCGCCTTCCCTGAGACCTGAGAGAGTAGTGTAATTGTAATTCTCCTGCTCCCTGCGTCAATGCCGCATTTAGCGTTTAGCATGCGCAAGAAGCAAGAAGCAAGAATTTAGAAGTCATGTTTGATTACTCCCTGCTTCGAAGCTCGTATAGAACATGGAGGGGAGGGCGTCGGGGCGCCTGCGCTTTTGCCTTTGCATGTACCGCCGATGGCGTTTTGTTTTGTAGTAGCTCTTCCATTGTGATTTTCCCTCTAGTCGTATATAAGGGTCGGAGTTCTTCAAGGGAGAGAGGGCACACGCCTAAGCCTAAAGTTGTGGTACTCCTAGGTCTAGGTCAACAATCGGATCATGGATCATGGATCATGGCAAAACGGGCTGAGAGCGCGCTCTCCGTCCATGCACGATGCACAAGGCCCCAAAGGACTAGACGGGAGGAGAGGATGTGGCCTAGAAGCCAGATGGGAAGAGCAGAAGGTTTGGCCGTGCGGCCAGCAAACCTAACACGCGCTCCAGCCCCATGACCCATGAGGACGCAACCGGACAGGGGCGCAAGCCCCATGAGGACGCCCTCCCAACCCCCCAAAAACTACCCAAAAAGAGGGAAGAAAAAGGAGATCGTGGCCAGCGAACCTGCCAACCGCGCTTGGCCCATGACATGCGCGCAAGCCCCATGAGCAGCCAGCCCCCCCAAAAACAAAGGAAGCAAAAGAAAGAAGGAAGAAAAAGCAAAGACCCCAAACCAAAGGAAGCAGAAGAAAGAGAAAGAGCAAAGACCCCAAAGCAAAGGAAGCAGGAGAAAGAGAAGAAGCAAAAGGACTCGTGGCCAGCAGGATTCGAACCTGCGCGGGCTGAGCCCAACAGATTTCGAGTCTGCCACCTTAACCGCTCGGTCATGGCCACGGGAAGCGATGCGGAGGGAGGAGCAACAGCGGTATATATAGATATGGCCACGGGAAGCGATGCAGAGGGAAGAACGGCAGCGGTATATATAGATATGGCCACAGGAACGACCGCGGTATATATAGACATGGCCACTGGAAGGGAGACAGGGCCTCGCTGGATAGTAGTATATATAGAATTGTATCCCTTTTCGCCGAGTGTTGTATTGTTTTTCGATGGAGAGAGGTTTGGCGGCCCTTCCCCCCCTCCCCCGCCGCCGCCCCTTTCTTTTCCTTCTCTCGCTCACGAACATACATAACTCAGGGACAACTGCTACAGCGCTGTCGTCGCGAATCCTCGCCGCGCCGCGAAGAGCCAGCACGGGCATTTTGGAATAACAGGTGTGTTCTTCATCCTAAACGAGGGTCAACCTAAGCGCCATCAAAGAAATACGATCCTGAGTGCCAAGCACCTTCTATTACGTAACAAGGCCTCCCACTTTCATCGAGCGGTGGCCCCCCCCCTCGACCCTCCCCCCCACCTCGACCCTTCCCCCCCCCTCAACCCTCCCCCCCCCCTTCCCCCCCCCCCCCCCCCTCCCCCCCACACCATGGACTACGACGCCTACTCCTCGTTTGTGGCCGTCGACGTTGAGGCTCGTCGCCCGCTGGTGCGCGTGTGTCTGGTGGGAGGGAGCGAGTACGCAGACACTTCCGCCGACTCACGCACGTCGCTCGAGCTCCTCAAGCGCGCGTACGCCTTCTGGGAAGAGCGGAATAGCAGCGGTGGCCCCTCGTTCTCTGTCACCGTCCACTTGGGAGACCTTCTCTCGGCAAATGCGCTGCTCTATGGCGCTCCAGATGTGACCGCAGAGCAGAGGGTAGCTGGGGGGACACCTCTGAGTACTTCCTTGTGCACCACGATCGGAGGGGGAGCCTCAGAGAGCGTGACACACCTTGGTACACCTCCTGCAGAGGAGGGGAAGGGGGCGAATGGAGAAGAAAGTTGCGCCTCCGCAGCGTACCCTACACCCGGGGGGGCTGGAGGCGCTGCCTCCGCCCCGCCGCCTCCGCCCTTTTGCCACACATCTGCCGGGGGCGCGGCGGCGCTCCCTTCTCCCGCCTCGCCGGAGGCGGCGCTCGCGGCGCGCGAGGCGCTCGCGAGCGTGCGCGAACTGATGGCACGCCATGGTGGCGCTCCGTGGCATGTGGCGCTGGGCGACCACGAGCGGCTCCTCGCGGCGACGGGCGCACTCGGACTCGCCGAGCTAGCGCCGCTCTTACCGCCGGCTGGCGCACCCGCCTACTACGCATTCACGCTTGCCGCCGGCTGGCGCGGGTTGTTGCTCGACGCGCTTGACGTCTCCCTGCTCAGTAGCGAGCCGGCAGCGCGCGAGGCGGCGCTTGGCGTGCTCCGCCGCGAGAACCCGGCAGTAGCGGCGCATGTTGATGCTGGTGGCGTGGCGCTCGTCACTGCTGCGCCACTCGCCGCGCTTGAGGGGCATGCGCGACGGTTCGGCCCGCGGGGCGGCGGTCTCTCTGAGGCGCAGCTTGGATGGCTACGTGAGCAGCTCTCGCTTGCCGAGGAGGCGGGCGAGCGCGCGATTGTCTTCTGCCATCTGGGCTGCCTACGCGACGGCGGCGCACCCGAAGGGCTCCTCTTCAACTGCGACGAGGCGCGCGCTGCTATCGACTCGTTCGCCGGCGTCGTGGCCGCGTGGGTGAGCGCCGGCGCCCCAGAAGGGAGCTACGCGCGCGACACACACGGTGTTCACCACATCACGCTATGCGCTGCCGGCCGATGCGCGGTGAACGAGGACGGCTTCGGCATGATCGACGTGCACGAAGGCCACCTGAGCCTGCGCATGGTAGGCCGGCCACCCGACCCGGTGACGCGCCCGCAGGGCTGGCCAGAGACGCTCGCGCTGCCGCGCGGCGGCGGCGCTCTCGTCGCTGCGCCAACCAGTGGCGGTGCCGTCACCGGTCTCATGTGGATGTTCGTTTCGATGTGGATGTCGCTGCTTTCTGCGCTACTCGTGCCCATCGAGCCGCTCTTTCGCATGCTCACCGACGGCTCGTCGACCACTGCGCGTGAGGAGGAGGGGGGCGATCGTGGGGGCTCCGTTCCGCTCGTGCGCGTGCCGGTGGCTGCTAGCGCAAGTGATGGGCCCGCGCCCCTCGCGCCGCCCCTCTCAACTGCCGTGGGCGGGCCGCTCGCCACGCCGTCCCATGACAAGCCATCGACGTCCGACGCTCCCGCGGCGGCGGGGGACGCCGAGCAGGGGACGCTCGTATGAGACGCCGGACGCCCGGCCCTCTTGTCGCCCCACGCTGTTTACGCAAGGAGACCCTCGGCCGCCATGCCACACGCACATGGGAGGGTGCCAGGGTGCGGCGGTCAGGGGGAGCGATAGGCAACGCTCAGCGACTGGGAGGACGCGAAGCGTGCGGGGGAGCTGCATCGATGCGGGCGGCAAAGCAGGCACCGTTGCGCAGTTGTGCGGCGGCCCCTTTGGTACCTACAAATCTTGCGGTTTGCATGTTGTTTGGCTGTTGGCTCCCATGACGGAGGGGCTGTGTGAGTAGGAAGGGACCCAAAAGGCGCCTCCTGCTCTAATTATAGCCGCACCTCGCCTTGTTGTGTTTTGGGAGACGTTGCCCCGTGGCTGCAACCCTCGAGCGGCGAAGATCAATGGTATATTCCGTGGGGTGAACGGGGAAGGTTGCCGATCCTGGTAGTCGGAGTGCCGGTAGTAGGCGGCATGGCTGCCTCCAGCAAGGCGCGTGCCATATCAACACGGCGCATAAGAGGGAGGTGAACTGCGCTCTCGCTTTGCGTTTGGTTCCGCTGAGTTCGAGGGGGAGGGGGCTCCTGCCAAGAGACACTTCTTTCTGTGTTGCTGCTCATTGCTCGTTGCGAGTGCTTTAGCGCTAAATGGTAAATTAGCGCATTGCGGGGCGTTGCGGCCTTTGCCCATACGCTCATAGCGCCACAGCCCGATCACTCAACCTCTTTGTGACGCTACAATTTTCCACCTCCCCTGAGGCCGTTCAAGGTTTGCCCAGGGTGCCCCCCCTACCCCCACCCGCTCCGGCGCATCTGCCTCTACCTCTAAGACAAGAATCGTTCATTTGTCCCCATCCCTAAAAAAAAATCTTAGAAAACTAGCCGCTACATGCACGGCGTGAGGCAGGTTGCTAGTGCTGCTCCTAACTACCCTCCCTTTCCTATCACACCCCTTTCCCTTAGAAGTCGGAGAAGAAGCTCGGACCCTTGAGACGGTTTTTCTTTGAATAACCACACGTAGTATCTCCTAAGTGAAGCTAGAATGGCCGTATCCTTCCTGGTCGTGTTGTCTTCCCACAAGTTCGGGTGCGACGTGTCCCAATCCACTCGATCGAAAAGTACCGGAATGTCGCCGCTCGCGTGTCTAGGGGTGAATTTTCTGAAGAATTGTTTAGTGACCAACTCCTCGCTCGGCTCTTATTATCTTTTCCGCCATCGAGGGCGGGGGGTCAAAGGTTCTCCGTTTCTCGATGATTCGCTCGTTGAGGCCTTTAAGCGTGTCCGCACTCGTTGTCCCCGGGATTCCTCTTATCTGTTCGCCTCTGGCTTTCGCCAGCGCGTCGATCTCGGATCTCGGGTTGGGCGTGTGCGCTCTTTGCCTCTTTTCCATCGTTAGTGCCAAAAGAAGAGAGGCCGTGCCGCGCTTCGCTTGTGTCCATTTATCGGCTTCGTTCCGATCTCTCTCTTGAGCATTTTCCACTATTGTAATATTTTGACCTATGGACTATGGAGCGTGCCGCGACCGCTCCCGAGCCTCAGGCGACCCTCGCCACTATGCCCCAACTGGCAACTGGGACGCCCCATGAGAGGGTGCAACTCGCAACTAAGTTTATACTTGGTCGCGATGGAGCGCGCCGGCGCGACTCCCCTCTCTTTCGGGCCCCCCGCCGAGGGCGGCCCTCCTGCCCACATGGACCTGTCGCTGGCAAAGCGACCGCGTCCGCCCTCAGAGGCCGATCAGGTGCGCGCGACTCCGGTCGCGCCACACGGCCCGTGACCGCATGATCCCTGTGACGGTGGTCAACACGAAAGACTACCCGTTGAACATTCCTTCGTTCCACCCTGTGGCATCGCTACAAGTTCGATTTCGAATCAACGAGGGGCTGCCGCAGCTACCGGAGGCCGCCGACAAGCTATCGAAAGATCCAATTGAGGAGCTCACCGAGGAGCAGCGTGCTCTTCTCGACTCCGCTGTCATCGATCCGGACGATCGGTTGTCAGAGTGCCAACGTCGCTTAGTGCGAGAGCTACTGGCCCGAAGAATTCTAGCCTTCGCCGAAAACCCGTATATCCTAACCGACTTCTATAACATCCAGTATGGCAACGCGGACGGCAGGTCCGTTAGGTCGATCTTAAGAGCGATCCTTACGAGATATCACCTTCTGGTAACGGCGAAAGTCGGTTTCTTTCAGAGGCTAAATAATTTTTAACAAATTTTTATGGGTCGCGGCGCGGCAAAGGAACGGGACTAGCGCTCACTCAAGACAGGACTCCCTGCCGCGGCAAGCTCAAGCACCTTTCCCCCTTATGCCACCCAGCTCTTCACTAGCTTTCTACCTGCGCTAGCCGGAGCACCCCTCCCTCCACACTCAGACAGCCCCCCACGCTAGGATCCTGTTATGGTCTCGCAGGCAAGGGGACCTAATGGGAGGGTGAGGAGCAACTCCTCAGAGAGGAGCTTTGGGGAAGAAGATGTCTGAGTGGGGGCGCTATACCCTTGCGCTAGGCATGGGCAGCGACGCCGCCTCAAGACATGTCCTCCCTCTTGTCTTGAGTCTTGAGTCGAAATTTTTGGTGATTGAAACAGAGGGCGAGGGGGTTTGTGCTTCTTGGGTTGGTTGTAGTTGGAAGAGGGAGTGGAAGAGGGAGTGGGAGAGGGAGTGAGGTGTTGAAAGAGGGCCCAAGGCAGGGCACTGAGTTGTAGGTACTTGTTACTTGTGACCCACAAGAGTGGGGTGAAAACGATAAGTGTATCAGCATGGGTCTTGAGTTGAAATTTTTGTGCTTTGAACAGAGGGCGAGGGGGTTCGGGCTGTTTGGGTTGGTTGTAGTGTGAAGGGGGAGTGGGAGAGGGAGTCTAGTGTTGAAAGAGGGCCCAAGGCAGGGCACTGAGTTGTAGGTACTTGTGACCCACAAGAGTGGGGTGAAGACGAGAAGTGTGTCAACATGTTGGAAAACAGAGGCATTGGGTGCTCTCCGTGGAAGATTGGTGGTTGTGAAGTGCCCTCCCATGTTGGGTGCACTGATGGTAGAGGTTTCCACCATGGGGAGGGCAGCTGAGCTGCCCTCCCACATGAGGTGCTCTTGGGGTGGGAGGGTTTCCCACTGTTGGAGGGGGTCTCAAAGACCCCCTGCATGATACGCAGAGCCATGGTGGCAACCTGTTCGGTGCCAGTGCTCGCCCCCCCGCGCGCTCGCGCGAGTGTGGTTTGGATGGGCTGGATGGGCTTTGAGAGGGCTTTCTGACGAGCCGCCTCGGGCGGCGTGGGGCGTCCCAGGTGGGGCGCAGTGGCGAGGGTCGCCTGGGGCTCGGGAGCGGTCGCGGCACGCTCCATAGTTCAAACTATAACAATAGTTTTTGATCCTTTCTTTCAGAGGCTAAAGAAACAACGAGAGAATATGGGGTTACACGCCCCGAGCAACAAACATATTAAGCAGATGATAAGCCCGCTGTACACGGTGGACAGGGATTTCAATATAGGAACGTCGAAGGACCTCTTGCAAGCGGCAAGGGGTCTGGACCTACGACACATCACCTAAAGTAGCGAAACCTCTGAGTCGGAATCACAGCGGTTATTAAAGAGGAGCCTAAGATATTTAAGGGAGGATAACCCGAGCCAACACCGGAACAAAGGACGAACCACAGTCTCCCGCCCCCTTCTCTCCAACTCCTGGCCGAAGCAGCGCGCGCGGCCTCCCCGTAACCAGCTTCTCCGATAATGAGGGAACTGGGAAAGGGGGGCAGGGGGTTGTTAGGGGTCAAGGTCGGGTAGTAGGGAGGTACACTAGCACACTGCCTCACGCCGCACACGTAGCGGGGAATTTTAAGAAGATTTTTTTTATTTAAGGGTACCACTGAATAAGAGGTCGGTGGTATTCTTCATCTTCAGGGGGGAGGGGGGGGGGGGCGCCTCACAAGTAGGGGAGCAACGTTGCGGTGCGCTGCTTCCTCGCGCTCATGCCGCCAAAGCACCTCCATCGCTCGGCCTACACCGCGCGCAAAGGAGAGCTGCGGATGCTCGGCACTCGTCTCACCAGTAAGAACATTGCGGTACACGACACCTGCTGGCTTCTCGTGTTGCTCCCAACCGACGGGCAGCGTGGGGCACAGCGCGACGTCGGCAAGCCAAAGGCTCGCTTCGCCTCGCTCGCCGCCGTAGCGCAGCCCGAGGCAATCGGCCATCAGCACGACGCGCTTGAGCGGCCGCGGCGCCGAGTACGCCGCGCGCGCGCGCTGCGCGCCGAACTCCTCGCGGAGCCCATCGAGAAGCACGCGGGCGGCGGCAATGCCGCCCCGGCCTACCTCGTTGAGGACCATCGCCTCGGCGAGGTCGCTTAAGCCGCGCGCTGTCTCGTCAGCCGGCGACACTTCAGGCGCCCACGCGCTGCGCGATGGCGGAAGGGCTGGAAGGCCGCCGACGCCCTCGACCCAGCCGTCACGCCCGGCAGCCACCTCCGCCATATTGGCCGCGACGGCGTGGCCGTCACGCTCAAAGATGAGGTAGGCAAGCTCGGGCGCGCGCGAAAGCGGCCGGTTGCAGCAGTTTGCGGGCACAGCGCGCCAGCGACGCAGGACTTCGGCGTAGACTTTGAGCAGCGGGTGCTCGCGCTGGCGTGTGCCGTCCCACTGGTTGTGAAAATTGGTAGGCCCGCCACTCACGCTCACCTCCTCACGCCAGTGTAGTGGCATTGGTACCATGGCAAAGGCGACGGCGATCCACAGCGCACGATACTCGCTCTGTCGACCAGAGGCAAGGTCGAGCCCGAGCGCGTGGGCAGCACGCAGCACATGCTCCGGCGTGAGCGGTGAGGCACCAGCGGCCGCGCGCGGTTGTGTGAGCAGCATCAGACCTTTGAGCTCGCCCACGAGTCCGGGGCCCATTGCCACCTCGGCGGCGATCCGGTTGACTAGCATGGAGCGCCAGTACGTGTCGGCCTCGACGTCACGCTGCAACGCACGCCGCCGCCACTCTCTTGCCGGTGGCTCACGCACAAGATTCAATGAAGGCAGCGTTGCAGGCAGCGAGCCACGCGCACGTGCCACCTTTTGGTGGAGCACCGCGATGGCGCCAGAGATTCGGTAGGCCTTCTGCCGGTAAAGCTTGGCCATCACACCGCCCTCCTCCGCCGTTTGTAGCAGGTCCTTCAAATTTTGCGCCTCAGCGCGCCACACGAGTCGGAGCGCCTCAAGCTCATCAACTGCGTAGTCCTTGACACCGTCCGCCTTGCGTCGAGGACAGTGGGCGAGCGGGTGGCGCGCGCGCACGCACGCTGATGGCGCGGCCGCGCTAGTGCGTAGGAAACCGCCCTTGCCGCCGCTTGCGCAGTAGTAGCAGATGCGCGCCTGCATCTCCTCGATGCGCGCGGTAGCCACCACGGCACGCCGCGGCGCCCGACCCGACGTTGCCCTGCTCGAAGAGCCCAACACTGAACCCAGCCGCTGCAGCGCCGAGCTAGAATAGCGCAAGTTGTACTCGGCTGACACGACCGTCTGCGAGTCGGGGACCGTCACTGGCGCCGCCTCCTCCATGGCTGCCATCGTCTGCGCGAGCAGTTCGCTGTAGACTGCAACGCGCGCGCGGGCGAGGCAAAGGTCCTCCTGAGCGGCCTTGTACGCCTCCTTTGCTTTGGCCTCGGCAGCCACCTGCGCGCGCCCAGCGACACCGAGCCGGGCAGAGCGCCAGAGCGCTAGCCCATTTGCGACGGCCTCCGGATCGCGCCGCCAGCCCATGCCTTTGACGCCGGACGCACCCTCGGCGGGCACCTCAGATGCGTCCTCGGGCACACCCTCGCCGGCCACCTCGCCATGGGCGGTGAGGGCGCCCTCATTGGTTGCCTCCCCGCCACCGGAAGATGCGGCCACCTCGCCACACTCGAGGTATCTCGCAGCACCCTCAAGCCGGTGGAGCTCGGCAGCCGAGGGCCATCGTCTGCGTGCAAGCCGGCGCAACTCCGCCAGCCGCACGCTCGCTACCTCCACCTCGTGCACCGCCTCGCACAGCCGGTCGGCGAGGCAGCCGGGCTCAGTGATGATCGACTGCGGCATTTGCACCTCTAACACCTCGATGCCGACGTACAATGCACCGAGCTGCTTCGCCGTCTGCCGCAGCCGGTCGTGCTCTATCCGTCGATTGCCTTCCGTGTCACCAAAGGCGGAGAGCAGCGCGCGAATCGCCTCAAGCTCCTCACGCCGCTGCGGCCGCCTTGACTCGTCGGCGCGGCCGCTCGGTCCCTCGGAGCGCCGGCGGTTCACGTCCGATGTGGTGGGCGAGTCACCCCGAATGACCACACGCACGTCGACCGAGAGCGGGCAATCGGGCACGGGGCACACCTCCGTAATAGTCAGCGAGAGCCCGCCCTGCGGCAAATACCAATCGCTGAGCTCCTCGAGCAACGTGGCACGCACCTTTTCACCCAGCTCCACTTCCGAGCCGCGCGACGAGCCACCCATCTCGAGGTCGAGCCTGAGTAGCGCATGCGCGTCGCGCTGCAGCGACACCTCCTCGGCGGCCAGGTCGGCCGCCACACGCACTTGTTGCTGCGCAAGTGCTAGGTCGTCGCGGAGCTTGAGCACGCGTCGCTTGGGCTGCAGCATGAAGGTGGGGCGCAGTGCCGCCTGACGCTGCAGCTGGAGTGACGCCACTTTAACTTGTGTGCGCGCCGCGTGCAAGCAGCGTAGCACCGCAAGCGAGCCCAAGGCGCGTTGCCAGCGGCGCAGCCGCGCGGCGCTCGCCTCAAGCTTGCTCGCCGCCGCGCCGCCGCGCTCGCCTGCCTGCGCGATGGCCTCCTCCACAAAGTCGCTGCCCGGCACGTGCGCGAGCCAGGCGTCGAGCATGCCGAGCCAGCCCGCGAACCACGGCGCCGCCTCGCGCCGCGAACCGCTCAGCCTAGCCGCGACAATTACATGCTCGAGGCACCGCCACGCGCCCTCGACCTGCCACCGCATTTCGAGGGCGCGCCACGCCAGATCGGCCGCCGCATCCAACGGCGCACCAGCTCGTACCGTCTCGCTCTGTGCGGCGAGCAATTCGAAGGCGGAGCGAGCCTCGCCGCCCAACGCCAGACTCGCGCGTTCCTCCTCCTCGGCCGAAGGCTCCTCACCAGACGGCTTGAGCTGGGTCAAGCTTTGTCGGATCGAGGCCCATCGGCCGGACTTTCGCCGCGGCGGCTCTGGCAACTCGCGCTCGGGTGCGTGCGACTCGGGCTCAAGGGCCAGCCGCTCGGGATCTGGCGCTGGCAGCTCGGCGCTACCCAACTCTTCACCCAAGCTAACACTCCTATGCTGCTCGTCGGCCGGCAGCGCATCAGGTGGCGTCAGCTCCTCTGTGGCTGGCGGGGGAGCCGGTTCCGCCCTGCCCGCCATTGCCACCTCCTCCTCCTTCACCACCGCCACGCGCTCCTTCACCTCCTCCATCTCCGTGTGTGCTGCCTCCTCGGCCTCCGTGGGCGACGTTTCCACGGCCTCCGTGCACGACGCCTCGCGCCTCTCCGCTTCCTCAATGAGGACACGCGCGTGTGGCATCAGCGCGGTCAGTTCGGCGACCGCCTGGTGCTGCGCGGCATCAGCGGCAGCGCCAAGCGCGACGGCCGCATCGGAGGCCTCCACGGCAACGTCGCGCCCGTTGACGATCGGCACACACACGGTGAGATCAAAGCGCGCTAGCTTGGAAAGCGTCGACAGCCGATGCTGCCAATAGGCGGTGCGGATACGCGCGGCGCTCACACGCATGACCTCATGCAGGTGCATTGTCTCCCCGTCGAGAGGCCGGTCCGAACAAAGCAGCGTGCGGTGGAGGCTCCTGCGCCGGTGCGCCTCCTCGAGCTGCCGTTCGCGCGCGCGCCGGCGCGCGCGCAGCCCGCGGTGGAGCGCTTGCATGGCGGCGGCCGCGCGGTGCCGCATGTCGCGCTGGCGTGCCCATTCGGCCGAGCGGAAGCGGCCGAGCCAGCGCGTGGCCATCACGTTGGCAGTGAGTTCGGCACGCTGCACCTGACGATCCGGGTCGAGCCGTGCCGTGCCGTCGGTGGTCAGCCGGTGCACGAAGAAGGAGCCGGCCGCCTCCGCCTCACGCCGCTTGCGCCTGCGGCGGTCGAGCACCACCTTGGTTAGGATGCGCGATATGGTCCGCTCAGCTCGCTCAATCTGATTCGCGCGCCGGATGGCCTCGACCTGGCCTGAGCGTTGCCGACCCATGCGGCCACGTGTCACTGCCTGCACGCGCATTATCGCCTGCTGCTCGAGCTCGTCGCGCAGGCCACGCAGGTGCGCAGCGAACACACCAGGCTCGCCGTACACCAGCTCCTCGAGCGTGTGCCAAACGAGACGTGCACGGCGGGCCGCCTCGGCACGACGTGCCTCCTCCTCATCGCCCTTGCCGGCGGCCGGCCAAATCGACGCCGGCAGCTCCCACGACCGCCGGCCCCCTTTGGGAGGCGAGGGCGAGCCGCCAATGCGTCTACCACTCGGCCACGGGAGCGCACTTGCGGGACGGCGGGGGGGCGTTGATACCGACAGCCGGCCGGCAGCGGCCGCGACGCCGGCCGAGGGGGGCAGCGCGGAGCGCGGCCGGCCCACCCGCTCGGGGCTGCCCACCGGCAAAAGCTCGAGCGTTGAGCGCGACGCGCGCATGGGCGACCCGCCATTGGCGGCGGCCCGCGTGCCGGACCGTTCGGGCAGTGCGAGCGCTGCGGCCGAGGCGGGGCGGCCGAGGCGCGCGAGGGGTGCGCTTGCCGCCTCGTGCGCCGGCGATGGCAGTAACTTGAGCTCAGACCGCGGCCGCTTGAGCCGGCTGCCCGCGCAGGACATGGCGGTGAGGATGTGGCGTGACGCCTCGTGCATCCGGCCTATGTCCTCAAAGCGATGGTTATGCAACTCGGCGAGGCTGGGCGGCATCGAGCGCGGCGTTTCCCAACGGTGCGAGTGCACATCGAACCAGTGGAGAAGCAACGGGTCATGCTCGAATGGAAGCGGTAAAAAGACGGCCGCCTCGGACAGTCCGACAAGCGTCGCTGTGTGCCGCTCCTCAGAGAAGACGTCGAGCATGTGGCGCGTCGCGAGCGGCGGTGGCCTCGCGCCTGTCGGTGCGAGCCGCACGCGCGTGCCGGCGCACCCGCCCTCGGCGGAGGCTGTCGCCGCGCGCTCGTCTGCCTGCCTTGCGAGCGCGGCGCCCAAGCTGGGCGCAAGCCCGACGCTCCGTTGCTCCTCGCGGCATTCGACAACCGCCTCGACGACGAGCGTGGTGGCTACACGAAGCGCGAGCAGCAGGTGACCAAGCTGCACACGCCTTGCAGACAGACCGGTGCGCCGCCACGCCGCCAGCTGCGCCGGATCATCATCTCGCGGTGCAGCCGGTGGGAGCCGCGCACAGAGCAGCGAGAAGCGCCGGATCCGCAGCAACACCTCACGGTGCCGCTCCATCGCGGCGGTGAGCTGACCTTCGGCCTGACCGGCGAGGCGCATCGGTGCGGTCTTGCGCGGTGGCAGCAGGCTAGGCGGCTCGGAGCATGAGAGCGCCTCGTCGATCCAGCCTGCCCACACTGAGCGCGCACGCTCCGTCTCGCGCTGCTCGTACCACGGCGGCGAGCGGGGCGGCGGCGATGTGGGCACGGTGGAGAGGGTGACGCGTAGCGCTGCACGCCGGCGTGCCTCGCAGGGCGTGAAGGACGGGCATAGGGCGCCCCCCGGCGAGAGCGGCGGCGCGGCCGCCCCGCTGGGCCTCCCTTCTCGCGAGCCCTGGGGCCGACGCAAGGGCGGCGAAGTGGGAGTCACCCACGCTCGGGAGGGGGCGGATGCGGTGGGGGGCGGACGGAGGAGCGAGAGGAGCGCCATTTCCTCGCCTTGACCCCTCGTTGCGTCGCCTTCGGCGGCCCTCGGCGAACCGCGCAGCGCCGCGTCGGCCTGAGACGAGGGGGTGAGGGCGGAAGGCAGGGTCGGGGAGCGGCGGGCGTATGGTGTGTGGTCTGGTGCAGGTCGACGAAGGGCCATGGTAGTACAAGCCGACACGCGTCAGCACCGCGAGAGGGAGTAGCTGGTGGGAGGGAGAGAAAAAGGTGCCCAGGAGCGCACACGGACGGAGGGCTCGCTCTGAGCCCCCCCTCTCCCTCCCGGGAAGAAAGGGCGTTGAGGGTTGGTTGTGTGCACGCGCGAGTGCTCGTGCCCCGTACGGAGCCATACGTTTGTGTACGCAGGAATACGGGAAAGTAGGAACAGGGAAGGTAACGCGCTGGCGGCAGGGGGGACACAGGTGAGGTAGGGGTGCCATTCCCCGAGGGCCTCGCCCTCGAGCGCCGCCGCCCCAAATGCCACCTTCTTAATGAGCCCAATCGCGAAGAGAGCCTTCCCCCACCTCCACCACCTCCACCCCAGGGGACCCTTGCCCGAGAGCCCCTTCCGTTAGAGCGCTACCCTCCGGCAGTTTTCTCCACAACTGCGAGCAGCTTGCGCCAGTTTGCAGAGGAGAGGGTGTGACCTCACCACCTGCTGCCTCTCCTCTTGCCTGCCTCTCCCGTCGCCCTTCCCCCCCCCCCCCCCCCCCCCGCCGCCGCCGTATTCCCCCATCCCGTCTTCACCCCCTCTCCTCTCTCAATCTCCTTCCCTCGTCCCTCCCACACCCTTCCGTTGTCCCTCCCTCCCTCCCTCGCCCTCCTCTCTCTCCCTTCCTGCAGCAGGAAGAGAGATCCGGGAAGAGGGAGGGAGGGAGGGAGGGAGGGAGGGAGGGAGGGAGGGAGGGAGGAATGCGTGTGACCGGGCCGCCGCACCTGCTGCGTCGTGCGACCGAGCGGGAGGGGCGAAGAGGGAGAGAGCAGCATGGCAGCCCTCGCTCTCTCGCTCTCTCTCGCTCTCTCTCTTTCTCTCTCTCTCTCCCTCTCTCTCTCTCTCTTCCCTCTCTCTCTCTCACACACACACACACACAACTCCCTTCGTCCCCCCTTTCCTTCCTTTCTCTTCTCTCTCACTCTCTCTCTCTTTCCTTCTCTCTCTCTCCCAACGACGGGGGCGCCGCCGCTCTCTCTCTTCCCGCTCATTCTTTCGCACTCTCCTTCTCCTCTCTCTCTCTCCCTTTACCAGGTCGTTGAATCTTTTGGTGAGAGAGAGAGAGAGAGAGAGAGAGAGAGAGAGAGAGAGACCAACGACACGCGGCCCCCACCCACCGGTGGCACCCCTTCATACCATGAGAGTGCGGCTCCTTTCACACAAATAAACGTTCCCAGAGGAGCGGAGGGGGTTGGGATGGGTGCCCTCCCGCCCCCCCCCCCCCCTCGATTCCCTATCCAGTAAAGAAGTAAAAGAACGAGAGACGAGGGACCGGGCGGCCGCCGCAGTTGATCGGCGTCACGGCTCTCTCTCTCTTCTCTCTATCTCTATCTCTCCCTCTCTCTCTCTCTCTCTCTCTCTCTCTCTCTCTCTTCTCTCTCTCTTCTCTCTCTCTCTCTCTCTCTCTCTCTCTCTCTCTCTCTCTTCTCTCTATCTCTATCTCTCCCTCTCTCTCTCTCTCTCTCTCTCTCTCTCTCTCTCTCTCTCTCTCTCTCTCTCTCTCTCTCTCTCTCTCTCTCTCTCTCTCTCTCTCTCTCTCTCTCTCTCTCTCTCTCTCTCTCTCTTCTCTCTCTCTTCTCTCTCTCTCTCTCTCTCTCTCTCTCTCTCTCTCTCTCTTCTCTCTATCTCTATCTCTCCCTCTCTCTCTCTCTCTCTCTCTCTCTCTCTCTCTCTCTCTCTCTCTCTTCTCTCTCTTCTCTCTCTTCTCTCTCTTCTCTCTCTTCTCTCTCTTCTCTCTCTTCTCTCTCTTCTCTCTCTCTCTCTCTCTTCTCTCTCTCTCTCTCTCTTCTCTCTCTTCGCTCCTTGCTCTTCGCTCTTCTCTCTTCTCTCTCTTCTCTTCCTCTTTCTATTTCCCTTTATCTCTCTTTCCACCACTCTTTCTCCTCCTCTCTCTCTCTCTCTCCCTTTCTCTTTCTCTCTCTCCCCCCCCCCCGGTCTCTTCCCCTGAGGGGTTCTCTGTAGTTGCAACGGGAGAGAAGAAGATCAAACGTAGAGAGTAGAGAGAGAGGAAGAGAGGAGAAGAGAGAGGACGAGAGAGGAAGACAGAATAGAGAGGGAGAGAGACAGAAAGAGAGAGTAGAGAGTAGAGAGAGGGAGAGAGGGAGGGAGTAGAGAGTTGAGAGAGAATGAGGGAAAGAGAGAGATAAGAGAGAGTAGAGAGAGAGAGTAGGGAGAGGTAGAGAGAGAGAGAGTAGAGAAGAGAGAAGAGAAGAGAGAGAAGAGAGAAGAGAAGAGAGAGACGTTACGCCCGCCTCTCTAACGGTCGGAGAAGAGACGCCGCGAGAGGCGCCGAGAGCCTTCGCGCGGGGCCGTTTTGTTTTTGTTTTTGTTTTTGTGTTCGCTCCAGGACTGCTTTGAGAGATCTCACGAAAGGGAAGATACTAACTACCCCATCACCAGAACTAGAACTATCTCTTAACCCTAGTATATGCCTAAAAACGGGATTTTGAGTGCTTGAATATCGGCTGTGGGACTCTGCGAGGCCCATATTTTTGGCTGGGAGGCCAGCACATAGGCGGACTAGAACCCCCTAAGCAGCACAGCATAAGGACATGAGCTTAAAATACCTTTTACGTGGTGCGAAAACGCCGAAATCACGAAATTTGTCAAAAACGCAAAAAAACCTCCGACTACTCCATAAGACAACGGTGGCACGAAAAAAAGCACTGAAGATGGTGTAGTAGGCGCCCGTGCCGTCATTGCACGCCAAGCACCTGAGTTGGAAGCGTTTGGGTGACTCCATTGCACACTCTGCATGGTCGGGGGGGGGGGGGCGTTCGCGCGAGCAGAGAGCGCAGGGGGCTCCCGCCAGGTTTTTGTGGCAACGTTCTCCCGCGCTTCCAAAACCAAGCATAATTTACGAATTTATTACAGGCACTGGTGCCCAAGCCGGTAGGGGGCCTCATATCAGCCCTAGAGGGCCCCTATAGCCCTCTCACGGCCCTTGGAGCCTGGAGGCTCCCTATAGCCATATATGTACTATAAATAGCGTGTCAGAGCAAGGCTGATCTCACTCTTGGAGATTGCCTGCGAGGGCGCGCCGGCAGCTAGCGCGGAATGCGGTTCTTGGTGGGAGCTCATGGAGCTTTCCTCGGGGTTGACTACGGGCATGGTGATCGACGCACGACGTACGACGCACGGAGGGCGCGGAAGTGTGGAAGAAGGAGGCTTGTGGGAGGTGGTGGCAGGCGACTGGGGGTGGCTCAGGCGCGTGCTCGACTTGTATTGACTCGTTGACTCGGGGTATAGACTTGGGAACTCGGGGGGACTCGCTTGGGAACACGGTGGGCCTCGACGAAGTTGCTACAAAAAGCTCGAGGACACAGAGCCACACAAACTAAACCAAACGGGGCGAAAACTAACCACACCCGGACGGACGGCCAGGCGTCGGCACCAGGGCAACTCAGCAACGCGCAGACATGCGACAGAGGGGAGGCCGACACAACGAGGGCAGATCTCGTTGGGGAGCTATGACCGATAGATGAGAGAAGACAACAGACGGTCATGGAACATTTGATGACATCGAGAGAAGGTAAGAGAAGAGGGCCGGAGGCGACGGACGGCACGCCGAGGGAAAGAACCTGCCGCGGGGGGCGAGGGACCGAGGGCACGGCGGCGGGTTATCTCTTCGAACAGTCAAGTCAAAAACGACCTCTCTTTACCGAGTCCTTGTGGTGGTATCGGGGGTCATCGCCAAATCTTGTATTTGTTCTCTGAGTTGTTGGATTGCCTCGTTCGCTAGACGGATATGTTCTCGAAACCGCATTTTGTTTTGTTCTAATTGACCAACTTCCGAATTGTTTTAATACTATTTTGAAATATATTAGAAGTCAATTTCATATTCTGTAATTGATTAATAATGCGATCGAATAACTCTATACCCTATTCCTATTCGCTAGCTTTTATAACCACCTTATGATTATCGATTTGTTTCGAGAGTTGTTCCACCAAGCCCGTCATTTGTTTGTTGTATTCACGGCCACATTTTTTTAGAGACCTCCTAGCTCACGAGCGGCCAGGTGGCGGTGCGCGGCGCCAGGAGAGAGGGAGGCGGCGGCGGCCAAGCAGCCACCCGCGTCAAAAAACAAGCGCCCCCACCGGCTGTGATCGAAGATTGAGCTTTCGAAAGGATCGACTCGAATTCAGAAAGGATCGAGCTAGCGAGCTCGTCGGTAGAGAGCGCTTGACGCAATTCGTCGGCGTGAGGCATGCCCACATCGAGATACGAGGAGGCAATCGACTCCGGAGATTCCGATGCTTGACGAGCGAGCCTATCGTTTGCTTGTTGGCGGCGAGCGGTGAGCGTGGATGAAGTAACCGCGGCGGCGACTATGTCGTGAATTTCAGAAGAATCGAAAGAATGGGCGTCACTCTCCTCGAGATGGAGAGGATCGTGATCGGGCTCGAGAGCAACTAAGCGGGATCAGCCGTCGGCGTCCCAGTGAGTGACTCCAGGTTTGTGCACGACGTCGAATCTATATTCGGCTAGCTTTAGGACCCATCGCATGAGGCGCGAGGCTGGACCACCGGTGACTTGATCTTTCATCGTGTGAAGCCAGCGCAAAGCTGAATGGTCTACGACGAGGGTGAAGTGGCGACCCCAAAGATAAGGCCTCCAATTTCGGATCGATTCTAGCGCTGCTAGAAGTTCGATTTCAGTGACTGTCCAATGGCGCTCAGCCGGACTCAAGCTACGACCGTAGTATGCAACGACGCGCTCTCTCCCTTCGTCGTCTTTTTGGGCGAGGACGCCGGCGATGCCGAGCTTGCTAGCACCGTCGGTTTTAACGAGGAAAGGACGGTCGTCTCGAGGAGGTGCAAGTACGGGTTCTTCACAGATAGCTTGCTTGAGATCTTCGATAGCCTGTCGACAGGCTTCTGTTTGCGACTCGACCGGGACGTCGCACCCTTTCCGCGTGAGAGCGGTTAACGGCGCCGCACGGATCGCAAAACGACGGATGAAACGGCGGTAGTAGGAGCACAATCCAAGGAACGAACGGACGGCTTCGATCGAGTTGATTTGGGTTGGGGGTACCAAATGAAGGCAAACGACCTGCCGCCGAGGCGGCGCGGCCCTGGCCAGGGTGAGAGGGGCCTCTGCCATAAGGCATGCCCATTGGAGCGTCGGTCTTGTCCGCATGATGCTGTTCCCCTGTGGCCTGCAGTTTGCTGCCTCCCATGGGGGAGGCTAGCATGGCTGCTGTGGGTGGTGTGGCCAAGGCCACGGGCCGTGTGGTGCGACGCGGGTCGCACGCACCTGCTCGGCCTCTGAGGGTGGGCGCGGTCGCTTCGCCAGCGACTGGTCCATGAGGGCAGGGGGGCCGCCCTCGGCGGGGGGCCCGGGAGAGAGGGGAGTCGCGCCGGCGCGCTCCATCGCGTCTAACTATAAAGTTAGTTGTGGTGTGAGCTTGGAGTAGTCTCCAGCCTGCTGCCCACCATAGGGGGGGAGAGCATAGCTGCAGTGGATGGTGTGGCCGGGGCCACAGGCCGTGTGACGCGATGGGAATCGCGCGCACCTGCTCGGCCTCCGCGGGGGGACGCGGTCGCTTCGCCTGCGCCTGCTCCATGGGCACTGGGAGGGCGCCCGCGGCGGGGTGCCCGAGGGAGAGAGGGGGCGCGTCGGCGCGCTCCATGGCAACTGACTATAAAGTTAGTTGATAATTGGTTAGCTATTAAGTAGTTTTGCCAAACACCCTATTAATACCGAGCCCCGCCTTGGCCCTTGGCGCGAGCTTGATTCGACAGACAAAAAGAGTGTTGATTGCTCAGCACCTGCAAAAGAAAGGGGCCAGGGCCAGGGGCTGAGGATGCTTGTGCAAAACACCCAAGGGGCGTCTGGGATGGAGGGAGTGGGGCGCGAGGCCCGCATTGACTCCTACTAATAAAAGTAGGTTGACCGCCTAACATACTTATACTACTAGTAGTATGATAGTACACATCGATACACTTACAGTAGATACAAATATATTGAGATTGGACTCGGTTTGGCGGGCTTGAATTCGAGGGGCGAATTCATGAATTCAAGATTTCGTCCTTTGAATTCGAATAATTCAAAATTTTTCTCGACTCCGGCGAAGAGTACATGAGTAGGATCTCTTCACACGGTGTCCTCCTCCCTCAGTGGAAGTGGAAGCATTCTCTCTATGCCGACGACGAGGATGCTCGTAACAAATGCAGAGGGCGCCCGCGGCTCGATGAAGACGATAAGGTGCCTCCCTCGAGACACACACAATAAGAAGATGAGAGTCCACTCGGATCGCCGCAGCCACCATGCCCCCCCGTCCGTCCATCATATCATACCCATCTCGTCCACACCGCCCCAGCTCCTCTGGGCGAGTATGCGGAAAGGGGAGATGGTAGCTGTTTCTCAATGTGAATGCTGACCCCCTCCCTCTACGAGACTGCGAGAAGAATCACAGAGATTCTAGGGGAGATTCACTTCGTTTGACGAATGATTGTGGGTGAGCTGCCTCCAGCGCGGCCCGGGTCCGAGCCCTCATCTCATGTTGTTGGTCCATACCAGAGGAAGCGGCCCTTCTGCTGGGCGGAGGGGAGAGGGTTCCCTCTATTGTGGAGCGGCCTCGTCTAGATCGAGCCGACGTGCACCGCTCGCGACGTGCCGCGGCCGTGGCCGGAGCCGGCCTACGTCGCCAAACACCAACGCAGCGAGCCATGGTGGGATGTCAACGCTGTCTAGCAGCGAGCCGGGCGGCCTAGGTGGTGTTGACCGGCGTGTCGGGGGGCCGAGCGCCGCGATACAGCGGCCCCACGTGCCGAGCGCCGATAGCGGCTGGCTTGCACGCGGGCTCTGGGCTTTGGGAGCTAGGAATACCTCCACCGCCGCGCAAAATTCAGGCGCGCGGTACGAGGTGCACACGGTTGCCGTGTGCGTATGGTTGCCGGGCACGACAACCTCGAGCGCGACCGGACCAAGCAGTCGCGTGCGATCGCACCTAACCTCGCTCACCTCGTCGAATTCGGCCCGGCCGCGCGCCACGGCCGCGCGCGCGGCCGCGCGCCGCAGTGGGTTGCGGCTGGCCAATGCTTCTCGTATGGTGTCGGCGGCCTCACTTGACCCGCTTCCCGCCGCGGCGAGCGCGCCGCTTGGCATCGCGTCGAGGAGCGCATTCCCGTCATCGGACCGCTCGGCAGCGCGCTCAGGGTGGATGAGCACCATCATTGCGTCGCCCATCGCTGCACCAAAGAGCTGCTGCAACCACTGCGTGCGCTGGGAGGCCTTGACGAGCAGGATTGCGGCCTCGTCGTGCTCACCAACAAAGAGCGTTGGTGGCTCCCGCCGCCTGAACCACTCGTGCAGTATGAGGCGCTGCATATGATGAACTACGTGCAGCGTCCTCCCTGCGTGCATCACGGCCTCCTCCTTCGACCGACCCATTGCGGGGAAGGCGGACGCGATGAAGAAGGCAAGCGCCGATTCGGGCACACAGCGTAGCTCGCGCAAGAGCTCGTTGGTGGGCTTTGCACCCTCGCGGCTGGTGCTCGGGACGCCGTGCTGAGCTTCGGATTCGGCCGCCGCGCGCAGCAGTAGACAGGCCTCGGCCGCGTCGTGGAGTGTCGCGGCTGCCTCACGACCGAGGTATCGCATCGTACGTGGGAAGGGTCCTGGAGGTGGCGGCTCAATGGCGACCAGCCGGCGTGGCCGGCCGCCTGCGGCCCTCGCCTCAACGGCGACGAGCTGCGCGAGCGTAGCGCCCAGCGATGCGCCGACTAGGTCAAATGACTGCTGCCCCAGCACGGCCACGAGCTCCGCAGCGTAGCCACGCGCCAGGTCCTGCAACGTCTCCTCCGAGAAGGTGTCGCCATCCAGCTCTGCCTCGAGGCCGCGGTGGCGCAGCGCGAGGACCTCTCGCGACGGGAAACCGAGTGCGTGCAGCCGCTCGAAGCCCATCTCGTTGCCAAAGATAGAGTGCACCAGAAGTAGTTTGGGCTCGTGCTCGTGGCCGGCGGAGGCGGCGCGCACGCGCACCAGCCTCGGGCCAAGCCGCACAGCATCGAGGTAGAGCGACATCGCGTCAAAGCGCGCCCACTCCACAGATGGGTTTCGCTGCAGCGCGCGCACGCGGTTCGCGAGCGTGCGCACCGTCCTTACAGCGCTGAGATCGTCAGGTGTCAGCTCGACGCCCGCTAACGCGCGAACGCGTTGCGCCACTTCCATTGCGGCCAGGGAATCGACACCCAGCTCCACAAGGTCAGTGTCTGGCTCCACGTCGATGCCCGCGGCATCTCGGACGCACGTGATGGCCTGCTCGAGCGAGAAGGCCCGCAGTTCTGGTGCGGCTAGCCGGACAGCTGCGGCGGCCCCACCACGCAGCGCCATGAGTTCGCGTCGCCAGTCAAACTGGGTGCGCTTGTACGCAAAAGGGCGGGCGGAGGCCGCCCACCACGCCAGCCGAGGCGTGGCCTCAAGCAGCGCGTGCGCCACTGTGCCACTATAGCCGAAAGCGCTCACCCCGCCTAGAGTACGGCCGCGCGAGCGAGGGCGCTCGACCAGGGCACCGAGGTGCGTGGGCAAGGCGGCGGCATCGCCGCCGAGCGCCGCGCGCACGTGGGGATTCGTGACACGCAACTGCGCATTTGGCTCGACGCCCGCGTGCCACAAGCAAATGGCGAGCCGGAGCATCCCGACCGCGCCCGAAGCGGTCTCGGCGTGACCAAGGCTGGCCTTCACCGAGCATATGACAAGTGGGGCGCTGGTGCTAGCGCGCTCCCCGCGCAACAGCGCCACGCCAACTGTGCCCGCCTCGATGGGATCGCCAAGCGCAGAGCCGTTGGCCGCCGCCTCGTACACGGCCAGCCAGTCGTGCGCCACTGCCGCGTCCGCAAGTGCCGCGCATAGCAGCGCCTGCTGAGCCGGCCCGTTGGGCGCAGTGAGGCTGGCGCTTTTGCCCTCTTGCCGCACGCAGCTGCCCAGCGCCCGGCATGCTGCTTCCTCGGCGGGCGCACGCAAGGTGGAGGCGCAGCAGGCCTCGGCCCGCACATATCCATCGGCGCGTTCGTCAAAGCTGTGACTGCGGCCGAGGGCGGACGTGAGCCCCGCGTTGGCGAAGGCAAAACCCACCGTCGGGAGCAGCATGAGGGAAACGGCGGATGCAAGTGCGTCTTCGCATTCACGCCACTGCACGGAGCGGATTGCGACGTGGCCCGCCGCCAGCGCCGTTGAACAGGCCGTCTCGAAGGAATAGCACGGGCCGCGGAGCCCCAACGCAAAAGCAACACGGCCGCAGGCGATGGCGTGGCTCGACCCCGTCGCACCATAGACGCTGTGGCCAAGGGACGTTGCCTTCAGGACGTCGGCCCAGTCGTTGAGAGCGATGCCCACGAAGACGCCAGTGAGAGAGCCGGCGAGTTGCGCCTTATCCAACGCCGCGCAGTGCAGCGCCTCATACGCGCCCTCGAGCAGCAGTCGCTGCTGCGGATCCATCGACCGCGCCTCCGCTGGCGAGACGGCAAAGAATGCGGCGTCGAATCCTTCGGCGCCGTGGATGAAGCCGCCGTGCTTCGCACGGTCCCCGACGGGGCCCGAAGGAAAGTCTGGATCATCAATGGGCCAACGCGAAGTCGGTACCTCGCCGATGCCATCGGCGGCGCAACGCGCGAGAGCGCGAAGCGCGGGCGCGCCTCGCACCCCTGCCGGCAGGAGAACACTGGCGCCCGCCAACCTTGGGGCCCCCGCGCCGAGGCCGCTGGCCCCAGCTAGTCCCGCGTCGGGCGCCCCGCTCTTGCCCAGGCTCTCGCCTCTGCCATCCCCCTCTGCCTGGAAGTGTGAGGCCAGAAGCCGCGGCGTTGGGTAGTCGAAGATGAGAGTCGTCGGCAGATCGATGTCGCCGCCTGCCACCTGTTGCAATTGGTTTTTGAGCTCGACAGCACTAAGTGAGTCGAGGCCTGATTCCAGGAGCGGTGCATCGGCGCCCACGATATGGCCCGTCGTTTGCTGAATAGATTCAAGGATGGTTTCGAGCGTGACGGCGCGCCGCGCGTCGCCTGCAGTCCCCGAAGCGTCGCGCAGCTCGGTAGTGTGCGCCGGGCCCGCCTGCTCCACGAAGTACTCGAGAAGGGGCGGGACGGCCGGCAGAGAGCCAAGAAAGCGCCTCCACGCAACCGAGGCCACCGCAACCACGGCCGGCGCGCGGTAATTGCTCGCCAATTTCAAAGCTCGTAGACCCTCCTCCGCGGGGAGGAGCCTGAGACCGCCGGCTTTCATGCGCGAGTGGATGTTTCCACCGGCTGCCATGCCGACCTGCGCCCATGGTCCCCACTGCACGCTGACGGCCGCGACCGCGTTCGCACGGCGCAAAGACGCAAGCCAATCGAGACACGCGTTGGCCGCACTATAATTCGCCTGGCCGGCGCCGCCGAACAAGGTTGCAACTGATGAAAACAGCAGGCATGCGTCGAGGATGAGCGTGCCGCACGCTTGTTGCCACGTCCATGCCCCGTGCACCTTAGGCGCATACACGCGCCGCAGAGACGACGCGTGTAGAGAGCGCACGAGGCCGTCAGACAGCACGCCCGCGGCGTGCCACACCCCTCTTAGTGCCACTGGACTGCCGTGTTGCGCCATACTGAGGAGTGCCTTCATGTCGACCTCTTGCGAACAGTCGCAGCGCACAGTGTAGGCGCTGCCCACGCCGACTTGGAGCAGCGGCTGTGCGCTGGCTGCGGGGACATGGCCACGGCGCGACGCTAGCACGACGCTTGCCACACCGCGCTGACAGAGCCAGTGCGCGCTGAGGAGGCCGAGGCCACCGCCACCGCCCGTCAGCACATGGATGCCCGCCAGGGTGCCCTGCCGCGAGTGCGAAAGTACAACTACCACTTTTCCAATGTTGAACCCCGCCTGCAGACACCGGAATGCCGCTTGAACCTCATCCTCCATGCGGTATGAGTGCAGCGGCAGCCCGCGGATAGTCGCACCAACGATGCCACTTGCGAGCCGCTGCAGGACCTGGCACACCCGCCAGGGGTCGTGCTCAATCGCGGAGTCCAGCGCCAGCGTCTCGTAGAAGCCGCTCGATTGCGCGGCGCGGTGCCGCCCCACGCTCCACACGGCACGCTTCCCAATCTCCACAAGGTGCCCATGCTCACGCAGCAGAGCCACGGAAACGCTGATGAAGTCCTCCGACAGGCTATTGAGAGCACAATGAAATCTGTTGGCAGCCGTAACGAATGCCACACCGCAGCCAAAGGCGGCCGCATCCCGGGAGCTGGCGAGCGCGCCCGTCTGCCCTGCCATACTGCCGGCCAAGAGGAACGCGTGCTTCTGGGGACGACCGGCCGTCGTCTTCACCCCGATGCGCAACCAGCGGGCGTACTCGGCGGCGACCAGACCGACGCCACCGGCTCCCGCGTGCAGCAACGCTATGTGGATGCTCTGCGGCCTCGAAACGAGCCAGCAAGTGTGCACTGTGCTCCAAGTTGTTGGCAGCGTGCATGCTTCCGTGAAGGGTTGCGCGCTACAAATCGAGGCCAACAGCCGACAGTCGGACCTGGCTAGCGACGCAAGCGCATTGTCGGCGTAGCCTAGCACTGCCGAGCCAATGGAGATGTGGGGCGCCGGCATGCCCATCTGGTCCACAACCGCCGCACAGTCGGCGCCAGGCGGGCCCGGATCGCCTGGGTAGATACCCAACACATTAAGTACGTCACGAAAGTTGAGCCCCACGGCGCGGACGCGCAGCGCGACCTCTCCCGGCGAGCATGTCGACGTCAAAGGCTGCTGGGCCACGACGCGCAAGTTGACGATTGCGCCACGCGCGTCGAAGTGCAGTCGGATGCGCTCAGTGACAGGGTCCGGTACGCTCCGCAACCTTGGTTTGAAGGCCGCCGCCCGTTCGACTGCTAGCTCGGGCTCCACCCTGGCGCACGGCAGCCCGTGTGCAAGGCGACTCAAGGCCGAGGTTGCAGTTATCTTTGACGCGGATAAGAAGTCCACACATTGCAGCGTTGTGGCGGGTGCCTCCATTCGCGCCGTCCGTGCGAGCCCAAGTAGACCTGACTGAAGCGTCCTGCGGCCATGGGCAGGTGTGAATGCCAATGCACCTAACGTGCAGAACATCATTGGAGTGGGGGCGTGCATAGAGGCGTGAACGCGCACAAGCCCAAGAGCCGCCGCTGCTGATGGCAGGGCGAGCAAAGTGTGCGTGCCCGGCGTGAAGATTAGACGTCTGGTTTGCACCGCGGTCCCGCTTCCCTCTAGCAGCCGGGGCTTCGCTTTTAGGCTCGAGGAGAAGCACTCGATCTCCGTCACATTGACCGGCGATTGCGTGTCCGTCGGAATCTGGACCGGCGCATCTAGTGGTTGCGCCATCGAAGGCGGCCGCTTGGGCACGTACGAGACGTGGCGCAGAGAGTGTCGCGGTATGCGCTCGTGCAGCTCGCGCGCGTCACCTGTGTTGTGCAAAAGCAGCATATTTCCATCCGTTTCGTTGTCCACGAGGCCGAAGATTCGCCACACGGTCCGGTAGAAGTGCGTCCGCTGGCGCTCGATTGCGCCTTCGACACGGCTAGCGTGCAGCACACGTGTCTGAAAGTTGCGGAGAACCGCGCCATGATAGCCGCTGCTCCAGCGCTCGGCCCAAAGCACCACGTCCACGCCGTTTGCTGCGTTGCCGTGAGCCAAGGACCACAACGGGCCGCTGGCCGGTGCTAGCGAAGCTTCTGCCACGCTGAAAGGGACGCGCGTCAGCCGGTTCTTACTCTCAGCCGTCCCAACAAGTAGCCCCGTGAGCTGCATTGATGCATCGAGGTCGGCCGGGTGGACTCGCGTACCCTGCATTGACGGGAAACCAGCCGCGCGATGCGTGAGCGCAGCGAGAGCAATTTGGCATTGCGGCGCGGCCCAAACCTGAGCTAGACGTTGGAAGGAGGCTCCGTACTGAAGGCAAAATCTGTCGCAGTAGATCTTATAAAGCAAACTGGTGGGGACTGCATGAACACCCAGCGCACGGCCCGCGGAGAACCGCGGCAGGGCCCTTGACGGCGCAAAAACGCGGTCAGTCACTCCGGAGGCGTGTGCAACCCGGATGGGCTCAATAGCTGAGTGCATGTAGCGGCAGCTGCTGATTTCAAAGCGGCTGGAGGCGGTGTCAATCTCAATGCGAGCCATCAGGCCATCGGGAGAGTCGAGAAGGAGCGGCGCCACAAAGTAGAGGCTTGACAGCCTCGCCGCCTCTCCTGGGAGCGTTTTCAGCTGACTCAGCGCTGCCCTCGCCATTTCCATGTATGCCGCCGCGGGAAAGAGGACGTGATCCTGGATGATGTGCTCACGGACTAGGTCTAGAAACGGCCCGGAAACCGGGGACTCGAAAACACTGGTCGAGATGTTATCGATATGGGGGGAGACCTTCACCAGCGGGTGTGGACGTTGCATCCAAGCGAACGGCCGTCGCACATAAGTGAGAGGGCAGGTCGCAACCAAGTGGGTCTCTTCGGCAGTGACGCTGCACATCAAAATGGCGTGGGCGATCGTGCCCGCATACCCGAAGGCGGAGACACCGATCGCGCGGAGGACATTATCAAAGTCTTGTGGCAATGATTGTGTGGGGACCAGCGTAGTCTCTTCCGCCCTCGAAAGTCGTTCGCTGAGAAGAGGGTTGAGTTGGCGAAGTTGTGCACTGCCCACCCACATATGGACGCCCATCGAGCATGCCGACTTAGCGATTCCAACCAAGCCGGAGACGGGCTCCGTGTGCCCAACGTTCGCCTTAATCGCTCCAATCACTTGTGGACGCGTTCGGGCCGCCTGCGAAGACGCGACGAGAGCCCCGACTTCAGTGGGGTCGCCGAGAGCCGTGCCTGTGCCGTGCGCCTCCACTCCCATCGCAGAATACGCGAGCGACCCCGAACGTTCCTGCACCGCGCGCAATAGGTTGCGCTGCGCAAGCCCGTTCGGCGCTGTCAAGCTTGCACTGCGCCCGTCCTGCCGCACCGCGGAGCCTGAAACGCAGTAGGCACAAGACGCGCGGGTTGCTTGCAAAGCGACAGTCACGAGACCCTCAGTACGCGTGTAGCCGTTCGCTCTGTGGTCAAATGTCTTGCACCTACCGCCAATGGCCAGCATCCCCGAGGTGGCTACAGCAAACATGGTGTGCGGCATCAACTTTAGGCTCACCGAACCAACAAGGGCCGTCGGGCACTCGGCCGCCTGCAGCGCGGAGCTTGCTAGGTGCAACGCCACGTGGCCAGATGAGCAGGCTGTATCGACGCTTGCACATGGGCCCTGCAAGCCAAGAACGAAGGCAAGGCGCCCGCAGGCAACCGAGATGGTGTCCCCCGTGATTGTGTAGATGGAGGCAGTGCGAGGGCTGTTTATAAGCGCATTTTTGAGCGACCAATCTGGGCGCTCTATGCCAAGGAAGAAGCCGATACCGTTGCCGTCGAGCGAGGCTCGGCGGTGGCCAGCTCCGTGCAAAGCGGAGTAGCCGAGCTCAAGCACCAGCCTCTGCTGCGGGTCAATGGCCCTCGCCTCGGCAGGGGAAACCTGGAAGCGGCCACAATCAAAGTGCTCGACCCCTCGCAGAAGTGCGCTCCACCGCGCCGATTCTTGCTGCTCTGCACTCAATGCGCTGAGCTCTGCCTCGCGGCCTTCTAGCGACCACCGCGGTCCCAAAGCTTCAGTAATTGCATCTCCGGACGCCCCAAGCATGTCGAAGAGCAAAGCTCCGGCCGTGCAGCTGCCTGGCGAGTGGGAGCACAAACAAGCGAGGGACGGCGACAGTATCTCTTGGGAGCAAAACGGGCGTCCTGTGTTCTTCGCAGCGGGGCAGCCGGTGTGGGTGCCAACCAGCTTGTCTATCACGTGGGTGGCAATAGCCCGAGGGGTCGGATAATCGAGGATGTCCGTTGCCGAGAGTTCCACGCTTGTGTCCTCGCGTAACCTGGTGGATAACTCGGCGGCAGCCAATGAATCGATGCCAGCGTCCATCATCGGGGTAGATGCTGTGAAGTCACCCTTCCCCGTCACATCCCGAACGACGGCCATGACTTTCGCCTCCACGTGAGGCTGGCGCTGGCCAGGTTCCATTCGCAAGAGCTCTTGTGCCATATCCCTAGCGGTTGGCGACGAGTTGAAAGACGGTGCCTCCGCACAATCCCCCGGCGCGTCCGTCAATAAACGTCGTAAATGATTGTGTTGCCTCCTTAGAAAGGCCAGCGCCTTGGTTGGCAGCGGTGTGCTCACGGCCGAGTTCAGCGCATGCCCATAGGCGGCCGTTAGGCACGATGTAAAATCGTGGGCCGTAATGCTGATGAGTGGTCGGACGTGCTTGCCGTTGGCCCCAAGCCCCGTGTTCTCGACGAGCGGAAGTTGAATGCTCAACGCGTAAGCGGCTGCACTTGCACACACGCGTGTGCTCAAACAATCTAAGTAAGAGTTGGCTGCGGCGTACCCTGCCTGGCCAACGTTCCCGAAGGCTGATGCCGCGGATGAAAGGGCGATGAAATGCCCTAGCCCGATCATCTCGGAGCCTTGGTGCAAAAACCAGGCACCCACGGCTTTGGGGGCCATCACGTCTTCGATTGCCTTAGACGTGGTATTTGACAGTAACGAGTCGCGTGTGACCCCAGCTGCATGGAGGACGGACGTTGGACGAAAACCAATGGAAGTACGCATCAGAGAGGTGACATCTATGAGACTACCGACGTCGCATGCAACGAGCCGCACAAACTCCGCCGATTTGAAGCACTGCAAGAGACGGTGGTGTTCGCGATATGACCCATTTACACTGGCGCTTCTAGACGCAAGAAAGACTTGACTAGCACCTCGTTCAATTAGGTGCACGACCGCACAGCCTCCGAGTCCACCGAGGCCGCCAGTGATGATGTGACACCCAAGAAAGGCTTCGCTTGGACAAAGAGTGCAGCTTGCAACGTCACGGCGCAATCGTAATACGTGCAACGACCCGTTGCACCACGCCTCGTCTTCGGCGGCGTGAGAAACGACCGAACTCGATCCACTTAGAGTTTCGCGTACGGTAGCATATATTGAATGTGTCGACTCTACATCGGCGAGCTTGAGGCGGAGCGCCGGTGCCTCCAACCGCAGCACACGTGTCAGCCCAGGCGCACTACCGCAGTCCATGCTGGGCGTCACATATGGCCTAGGGCTACAGGGCTTCACATGGAGTACGCCCGGGGTGAGCACTATTAACTTCGTTTGGCTCTGCACGGCCCGTACGACTTTGAAGATACTAAAGAGCGCATGTAACGATGTGCTCGCACATGCCGAATGGGGTTCATTCACCAGATATAAAACGACGGCTGCGATTTCGCGACACAAGATTGCGTGACTTGCGGCTGACGATTCATCGTACAAGCGCGCATAGTGCGCACCGAGCATGAAGCCAAGCTTCGGATAAGCGGACCGGGCACAACACAAAAAAATGACAGGTAGGTTGCATGACCTCTCGGCCTCGACGCCAGGGTGGCCCGATCGCAAAGGCTGCCATGACGGAATGTAATGGACGAGGGAATCGATGTGGCACGCGTCAGCGTTCTCACCCCGGCTGAGTTCGTTGTGTAATCTCCATGGGAACCGCTGCTGCGAGAGACGCCGTGTTTCATGACGTTGCCAAGGAATAAAAGAAGAACCTAGGATCACGGCATGGCAGATTGTGCCGCTGTACCCGAAAGAGCTGACTCCACCGAGTCTCGGGGTATACCCGGGTTGATGGGAAGATGGCCTTGCGGCGAGCTGGACGGCGAGAGCGAACGGAGCTCTACCGAGTGCGTCTCCAACGTGCTGGTTCAGACGCCGAAGCATCGCGTTCGGCGGGCCCTCCCCGCTCGCCAAGCCGAGTGCGAGCCTCAGCATGCCTGAGGCGCCTGAGGACGTCTCTGCGTGCCCTGCGTTTGCCTTGATTCCCGCGATCGCCAACGGAGCGCCGCGGTCGTTGCAGAGGAGCACCGCGCTCAGCGAACTCGCCTCGATCGGATCGCCGAGCGCCGTGCCCGTCCCGTGAGCCTCGATGCAGCACACCTCGTGTGATCCCAGCGCCGCGTCGGTGAGCGCACACCGTAAGAGGCCCTGCTGCGCGTGGCCATTCGGAGCCGTTAGGCTAGCGCTCCGGCCATCCTGCCGCACCCCGCTTCCGCACACCGAGAAGACGCCGGCAACGTCCGTGGCCGTCGGCTGCAGAAGCGACGAGCACATCGATTCGCCGCGCAAATACCCGTCGGCCCGAGCATCGAATGTGTGGCAGTGTCCTAACGCGGAAGTCATGCCGGCGCTCGCAAACGTCACACCCACGCCCGGAAGCAACATCACGTTGACGGCGCACACCAAGCCTTGGGTGCACTCCGCAAGCTGCAACGCGCGGAACGCAGCATAGGTTGCCGCTAGTGCCGACGAGCATGCGGTGTCGTACGAGGCGCAAGGCCCATGTAGACCGAGCACAAACGACAGCCGGCCGGCAGCGATGGAGAGTGCGCTGCCCGTCGCCGCGTAGACCGTTCTGCGGAGGGGCGACGCCTTGACAATCTCGACCCAGTCGTTCGAGGCGATGCCGATGAAGACGCCAGTCAACGAGCCGCTGAGAGAGCTGCGACTCAGCGACGCGGCGTGAATTGCACAATACCCACTCTCGAGCAGAAGGCGCTGCTGTGGGTCCATCGCGTGCGCCTCCGCAGGCGAGACGCCGAAGCGGCCATTGTCGAAGAGGTCGACGCCCTCCAGGAACGCGCCGTGCCGAACGCGCTGGGCGACGGCTCCCTCGAGCGCCGAAAGCCCCTCGTCTGACCATCGCTCCGCTGGTACCTCGCGCGAGACGTCGTGGCCGGTCACCGCAAGTGCGCGGAGCAGGCGCAAGCCGACGACGCTAGAAGGCAACCTCGCGTCGACGCCACGGGCGCTCACCCGCCCGCGCGTTCCGGCGGCCACCCTCGTCGGCGCGCCGTCAACCAGTGGAGGCTCGCAGGCGCTATCGCGCTCACCACTGTTTGACTCGGCAAAGTAGCCCGCCAGCTGCCTTGCCGTCGGGTAGTCGAATATGAGCGTGCTGGGCAGCTTCAAGCCGCTCTGCGCCTGCAGCTGGTTGCCAAACTCTACCGCACCGAGCGAGTCGAGCCCACTCTCCATCAGCGGCGCGTCGGCATCGACGTGCTGGCCGGTCGTGCTGTACAATGATTCGAGCAATCCGTCCAGCGTGATCGCCTCGCCGGCACCAGAGGCAGCCGCAGCTGAAGCCACCCGCCGCGCTTCGAAGTTGAGCAACAAAGGTGGCGTGTGCGGGAGCACCTCGAAGAAGCGGCTCCACGACATGATCACGAGCGCCATCACGGAGGGGCACTGCGGTAGCAAGGAGGCGCGCCACGCAAGGCGTCCGTGCGCCGTGTCGATCAGCGAGATCCCCGCCGACTGCAGCCTTCGATTCGTCGTTGCCGCCGCTGCCGCCATCCCAACATCGGCCCACGGCCCCCACTGGACGCTCGTCGCGCGTTGCGCACCTACTCGGCGGAGCATCGACAGGCCGTCAAGGTAAGAGTTCGCCGCGCTGTAGTTGGCCTGCCCGGCGCCGCCGAAGAGTGCCGCTATCGATGAGAACAATACGCACGCATCGAGCGGCTCGCGACTTGCCGCGCGGTGAATAAGGGCTCCCCCTTGCGCCTTGGGCGAGTACGAGACGCGTAGGGTATGCGCGTCCTGCACGCGGAGTAGACCATCGGCCAGCACGCCCGCAGCGTGCCACACCCCACGGAGCTGGTGGCCGACGCTCCTCACAGCGCATCGGCGCACGTCAGTGACGCTCGACACGTCGCATCGAAGGGTGTGCGCCGCTTGGCACGGACCGACGGGCAAGCTCCGCGCTCTCGTTGCGTCTAGCCGGCCGGATCGCGACGCCAGCATCACGAGCGCGGCGCCCGATTCGAGCAGCCACTTCGCCGTTAGAAATCCAAGGCCGCCGGTCCCGCCCGTGAGCAAGTGCGCGTGCATAGGCGGCGGAGGCACGTCAGTCACTGGAAGGCGCACGACTACCTTGCCGATGTTGAGGCCACCTTGAAGACAGCGAAACGCCGCCGCGAGGCGTTGCTCCATCGCATAGCACATGCATGGCAGCCCGTGCACCACGCGCGCCGCGAGGCGGCCGGCAAGCACCTGCTGCAATCGACACATCCACCAAGGCGCCTGCTCAATCGTCGTGTCGAGCGCGATCGCCGTGTAGTGCGTGTGCGCGGCCGCCGACACACAGCGCCCCTCGCTCCACACCTCTCGTTTGCCAATCTCGCCCAAGTGCGCGTCCTCGCCGAGCAGCGCGACCGAGGCCGCGATGAAGTCGCCGGACAGACTGTTGAGGACGAGACGCAGTCGGCGGGCTGCGAGCACGCGGCCCGCGCCGATTGCAAAGGACGCGCACTCCCGTGAGCTCACCGTCGGCAGATGCGCTAATCGCCGCACGAAGAAATGCTTCTGCGGCCTGCCGGCGCTCGTGCATACCGCTAGCTGCAACCAGCGCGCGTACTCTGTAGCAGCGAGGCCGACGCCGCCCGCGCCCGCCTGGACTAGCACACAGTCGAATGCGCGTGGCCGGGCGCGCAGGCCAACGGCGTGGACGGTGCTCCAAGTGGTGGGCAATGTGCTCGCCTTCTCCGGCGACAGCGACGGCGCCAATCGCGCCAAAAGCCGGCAGTCAGTCCGTGCAATGGAGGCGAGCGCGGCGGGCGCATGGCCTACCGCAAGCCCACCAACGGCTAGGTGACGGATCCCGCTCCCCATCGCCGCCACTCGCGACGCATTGTCGCCACCCGGCTGGCCCGGGTCGCCTGGATACAGGCCAAGCACGTTGAGCACGTCTCGAAAGTTGAGGCCGACCGCGAGAACAAGCAGCTTCACCTCGCCGCACACGCACATCGTGGTGTCGCGCAGCTGGGCGACGATGCGCAAGTTGCCGACTGCGCCGCGCGCATCGAAGTGCAGTTTGACCGGACCGCTCAGCGAGGGGTACGCCTCGCACAGCCGCGGAACCCGGCTACGACCATGGATGAGCGTGCGCTCGAGCTCGCGGAGCGAGCCGCTCTGCGGGAGACTGCGGAGGGCGCAAGCTGCCTCGCGCACGACTATAGCGGCTGTACACTCCGGCGCGTCGACACAGGCCAAGAGAAGCGTTGGGGTCTCCGCGCGCGCCGAGCGCACTAGCCCGAGCAGCCCTGCGTGCGAGCAGGAGCGTCGGCTGGACACTTGCGCCCCCATCACCCCGGACGTCACGAAGCCGCTTTCAAGAGCCGAGCGCGCCGCGGCCATCGAGCGCACAATAGACAGCACGCCCGCCAAACATATCATCGCTCGGCTCGCCGCAACTCCATCGTAGGCGGCAGAGCCGAAGAGTAACATTGAGGCGGGCGCCAAAGACTCGCTCGCATGCGGACCTATGGCGTTGGCACCGCCAATGCCAATGGCGACAGTGGGAACGTCAACATCCTCCGCGCCCTCCGGGCCAAGCGCCCGCCACGCTGTCGCATACAGGTGCGTCTGTGCGGCGGCAGCCGCGCTACGCACCGCCTTGAAGACGCGCGACTCAAACGCGTCCAAGCTCGCCCCTGCCTCCTCACGGCGCGACAACAGCCACACGCCTGCCGTACTCTCGCTCTGCCGCACCACGACCGAGCTCAGGTGGCCGGAGGAGGATGCGACGCTCGCCTCACCAACGGCGAAAGGCAACCGGATCTCGTTTGTCGACGCTGACCGGGAGAGTAGCGCCGTCTGCTGGATCGCGCCGTCCAAATCGGCGGGGTGGACGAGCGTGCCTTCTCGCCGCCGTCGTCGGTGCAGCCGCGCGAATGAAGCGCTCGCATCTCGAACGGCCACAGCGAGCGACAGCATCCGGTAGCCCGGACCGTACTCGAGCCCGACCGAGCGGAAGGCGCCGTACAGCCGGCGCGCGTCTACCGCGTGTGCGCACCACGCGCGCACACCAGCGGGCACGGGGGCCGGCGGGCCGGCGGCCGCGACCGCGTGTGAGCCCGCAGAGTGCACGACGCGCTCCTCCCCAAGCTCGCTACCGATCTCAAACCGCGCACTCGCGCGCGACAGCTCGCAGCACAGCCATCGGTCGTCGAGTTGTCCCTCGAGGATGCATGGCTGCAAGAAGAAGACGCGCCGCAAGCGCGCACCGAGGGTTGGCACCCCGTCACGGAGCACACTGAGCGCGGCGCGTGCGGTCTCGAGGTAGCCCGCGCCCGGAAAGACGACGCGGCCCTGGACCACGTGGTCAGCCACGGCTGTATACAACGGTCCGATCATCGGCGAGCGCATCGCTTGCATGTCGGCCGAGCTTCCCGCCCCCATTTTTCGCCCAAAAGGGTGCGGCGCCGTGCTCCAGCTGAATCGACGCCTTGTGTACCGTATGGATGTGGTATCATTCTGCGAGTTGATGATCGCCGCGCTCGCCCCCTCGCATAGTGCGTGCGCAATAGTTCCGCTGTACCCAAAAGAGCTAACGCCGCCCACGCATGGCCCGCTCTTTGCTTGTCGCGGGCACAGTTGAACGGGGAGGCCCAGATGCGTGTCTTTGAGTGCAGCGTCCACATGCCCATTAAGCACACGAAGCATGGCGTTGGGCGACGCGAACCCTTGTGCGAGAGCGGGCGCGAGGCGGATAAGCCCAGACGCGCCCGCGGCCGGCTCGGCATGGCCGGCGCAGGCCTTAATGCTGGCGACCACGAGCGTGTAGGCCCGCTCGTGGCCATCCTCGAGCACGGCGCCACGTAGCGCGGCCATCTCGATAGGGTCTCCGAGCGCCGTGCCTGTCCCATGCGCCTCGGC
>CM030931.1:3871724-3909547 GCA_018136815.1 Isochrysis galbana
AGTTCAAAGATTTGAGAGAAGACTCGGTTCTTGGTTGATTCTTTGGATTCCTTGACTCCCTTGCCACGTTGTTTGTTCGGATTGTGAGCTACCGTGCGTTCGGAGTGTGTTCGTGTGCCCGTAACGTTCTCATAAGGGATGTGCGCCCCGAGTGAGACTTGTCTTCAAACCAACAATGTGTTCTTCGTGTTGGTTTAACCCACTGAGTGCGCACACTCTTTGGGGTGAAAGGCAAGAGGGCCTCGTTCACTTGTGTTTGTTTGTGCATGTCAGACTTGCGTGTGCCTCATGGGGACGCCTGTGAGTGTGCTATACAAGTTTGACTCGCGCGGGCCTCCCCGGAACCGGCTCTCCACTAAAGAGGGAACTGGGGAAGGGGGAGGGGGTTGTTAGGGGTTAAGGTTGGGTAGAAGGGAGGTCCACAAGCACACTGCCTCACGCCGCACGAGTAGCGGTGATTTTTAAGAAGATTTTTTTTTCACCTTTGGGCCGGCCCCGTCCGTTCCCATTTCGAAAGTACAAGTAAGCCCTGTTTCTGGCACACACAATGTTGCTCAACTATCTTTAAAAAGATAGCGGTTGAAGGGGCGCAACGAAGACTACCGGTAGTCTTAAAGTTAAAGACAACGACTTCTCCTGCTTGCTGCTTGTCATAACTAGGTCAAATTAGCACCCTGATCTGTATTTTTTGCGCCTAGGCCTAGGCAGCTAATATGGTCACTATCTGATAGGCCCCTACCTAGCATAAAAATAACCTTTTAATATTCTCGCCTCACCCGTGGCACTGATTCACTTCACTCTTAGCCACGCCCGCAGCATGCAGGCCTCTGCCTCTGCCACCACCGTCCACCGACGCCAGCATAGCCATAGACGATAGACGCCGCCATGTTCATGCCATGTTCCATGTTGGGAAACGAAGCGCTCAAAATGCATGATCTCGAGCCGAACGCGGCCGGCGAGACGAGGGCTAGATGTAGCATGGTCTTAGCGACGCAAAGAGGGGACGAGATCGGAGGACACCTAATGAAGTGTACACCAAGGCACATGGGGACTATGAGCCCCTTCTAATACAAAACTCCAGACAGGATGGACGTCTCAGGCGGATCCGTACATGCCGTAGAAAGTTAAAACGATCCCAGCGGCCGCTGAGTCCCTTGGGAGTCGCTCGCACCTCTCTCTCCCTCTCTCTCTCTCCCCCTCTTCCCCCTCCCCCGGGCCACCCTCCTCTCCCGGGCCGTCCGACGAGAGCGCCTATCGTCCTCGCCTACTCCTCCCCCTCTCTGTCCCGCTCGTCCCTCTGCGCTCCCTCGCTCTCTCGCCCTCTCTCTCCCCCCCCACCTCCTTCCTTTCACCCGCTCTCTCTCCCTCCTCCCCCTCTCTCTCCCTTCCATCGCCCTTTTCTCTTCTTTCTGCTCCCCTCATCCCTTGGAACCACCACCTCTTTTCAAATGTCTGCCGTACCCGCCGTCGTCGCCGCCAAGCGCCACCGGCTGCGAGAGCTCCGCCGCCGAGCGGAGGAGCGAGCGAAGAACGAAGAAGCCAAGGTAAATGGCTGGTTCGCCCGATTCGACGCGGACCACAACGAGCTCCTCGACAGGAACGAGCTGACCAAGCTCATCGAGTATCTCGAGGGACAGCCCCTGCGTTTCTCCGGCGTCGATCTCATCTTCCAGCAGGCGCAGATGTTCGACACGACGGGCGACGGGCGGAAGGACACAAAGGGCTTCAGCAAGAATGCGGTCAGTCACGCCGTCAAGAAGTACATGGACTACGCGAGGGAGCAGGTGAGCCTCAAGGGAACGATGCAAACGGTGGGGGGATGGCGCACGTCTGAGTGAGGGGAACTGCTCGTCCCTGAGGCGGATGGAGGCGTACCGGCCTTGCGTGCACCAGGCCCGAATAGCGGCGGACTGGATGGCCTTGCAGGGCGCCGCCGCCAGATCGCTGTTGTCCCCTCGCGCTCACCAGGAGTTCTTAGACGAAGTGTTCGAGCGCTTCGACACGGACAAGACGGGCACGCTCGACAAGGGCCAGCTGCGCGCGTTGCTTGGGCACATTGAGGACCGGAGAGGACGTAATCCAAACGTGAGCGAGGAGGCGGTGAAGTACGTCCTGGAAGAGTGTGGCGCCAAGAAGCGTGCCTGCATATCGCGCACCGAATGTCTGGCGGCGGTGGGGACGTGGATGCACATTTCCGACGACCCGCACTACACGAATGAGCCGTCCCAGTCATGCTGCAAGTTGATGTAGTTTGGTGCGTGTGCGGATACGCCGAAAATGTGTGCGGTGCATGGAATGGGATGCTCGATCGGTGTGACTTTGAGTTTTCAACTTGGGGGGCGTGCATCATATCATCGTCGGGCAACAAACTGTCGTTGAAACGATAGGGTCATCGAGAGCGCGCCGCTCCTCTCCCTCCCTGAGGTCGCGTTCCGTCGAAAGTGGAGAATCGACTGTAGTTTTAGCTTTAGTTTTTGTAAAATTAGTTTATAAAATTCTAGTAGTATTACAATAATTAGCTTTCGAAACGGTATTGTTGGTAAGGGCTGAGATATGGATAGAGCTGTTGTCAACTATCGTTAAACCGATAGGGTCATGGAGCGCGCGCCGCTCCCCTCCCCTCCTGCCGCCCCCCCCGCCGCGACGGACGATCGGGCCATGCTCGACGCCTCGCACCCGAAGCCGAAGCGCCCACGAGAGGGCGCCCCACCGACCAAGGTGCGCGTGAGACGCGGCCCGGGCCGTCCCCTGACAGCCATACACCAGCAAGGACACCATGCCCAGCATGGCCACCACAGCCCTCAACTCCCTCCAACCACTCAAGGCCTCCAGACAGCTGTGACAAGTCGGCTCAGAGCCGCATCCCATAGGGAAAGCCGCAAGGCTGGGCCCCTACAAAGCCGCGGCACTGACCTCGTGCGACAGCACGAGGCACAGGCCTGGCCAGACATCTCACCAACCCCACAAGGGGGGAACAGTCAAGCTGGTGTAGCACAAGATACACCAGGGGAACGAAATGGCAGACAACTCTCGAAAGAGACCACGGAAAGGGCCCTAGGACCCAACTCACAATCCCTCCATCACCGCGGGCGACGACGGGGGCAGCCGAGGCAAGCCCAGAGCAGTCCCACAGCCCAACTCACACACACACATACACCAAGAGAGACGCAAGCCTACACCACAAGAGTGGTGGAGAGCACCACGACCCTGACGCTCCCGCGTCAGACCACGAGCGAGGGACATGGGACCCTCCCCAGGCCCTTGAGACCCTCAAACCCCTGACTAACCCCCACTCCGCCATCCCCGGTCTCCAGATGACAGACATCCAAGACATCGAGCAAGAGATGGAGCCCCTCGACTTCGACCCAATGTCGCAAATCACCATCACCTTCGTGCCAACGGAAAGGGACATCAAGGTCAAGGACGAGGCAGCCCTCAGCGCCATAGTGGCACACCTTAACCGCCTAGAGGGCGTGGACCTCGAGCCGGATTTCATCTCAAAAAGCGCCTCAGGACCGTGGGAAATCCTCGTGACGGCCGACTGCGCGAATCAATTTCGCGCCACCTTTAAGTACGCCACCACCTTCGCAATGATCGGGATCAACACCCAAATCACCATCAAGTACCTGACGCTCGACGACAAAGTTAAGGAGCTACCCCAAGCATCATCAAAGGCCCTGGCGGTGGCATTTAAAGACGTCTCCGCGCACCTGGTGGTACGTAACTACCGTTTCGACATGAAGGACGTGATTACCATCAACTCGTTGGCGAAAGCCGTCGGCAATCAAGGCTTCTACTTTCTACAAGGCAACACGCGGCCCCCGAGTACCCCCGCCGTGGGCGGAATTGTGGAGCGCACTAGACTGCAACATGGTACACAATGTCTACTCAGGCGGGAACGCCACTCCCTTCACAAGGGAAGAGTGCGAAAGCTGTTTTCCTAACAACGATACATACACAAAATTCAAAGGTGATTACATCCACAGAGAGAAATTCCTAGACTCGTGGCAATTGATAGTCGACCATGCCGACGTCTTAAAATGCTCGACTTTCAGCCCGCCGCCCCCAGCGCGGCAGCCCAGCAACGCCGCGACCCTCGCGGAAGAACAAATAGAGCCTCCACCAGAAATCCGCATCGATAAAAATGGGGAGTACTACATGCACCACAAACCACAAAGGAGCATGGTTTTAAGTAGAACTGGGCTGTGCTTCAGCTTGCAGGACACTGTCACACAAGATTCTGACGACCTAACCGATGCACACGAATATCTTGTCTGGCGCGAAACCCTCACCCGATTGGCAGAAGCTCATGGCCTTGTCCCGATTGCCACTGAATCAATGTACAGTCACTCAGCGGGAGGCAAAATGGGCGGCAGGGACGGGCGTGGAGGCCAATCACTGCCAGTTCTGAATGAGAAAGAAGCGCAAGTTGCGCAACTCTACTTCTCGTTCGCCTTTCGCAAGCAAGCTGGACGTGTGCCAAGCACCGACATGGCACCTTCTGGAGTTGACTGGTTGTCGAATCGGGGAGACCATCAGAGTCGCAAGAAGGGCCGATCTGATGGTGGCAGTCAGCTGTTCGATAGACATCCGATCACGGATCTCGCCACCCAAGATCAGCCAAGCGACATCGTCGCCTGCCAGCAGAACGACGAGGAAGAGGGATGTGAGAAAAAGACGAAGAAGATGAAAACTCAGCACGCGTAGCTGGGGGTGTTTGGGAGTGTGGGGGTTGCAATCATAATATTGAGCTTTGTAATTGTAACAATAGATAAAAAGAAAACAAATAACCTGACAATAATAACATTGAGCGTAATTATAATAATAGACCAAAAAAGAAACCAAATAACCTGATAATAATAATATTGAGCTTCAAAAAGAAAACAACTAACCTGGCCCTCTTTTGACGGAACGCGACTTTCCAACCCCCGGCCGAGGCAGTGCGCGCGGCCTCCCCAGGTCAAACTATAACAATAGTATTTTTCTCTAATCTGCCTATGTACACATGGTCCGGCACAAAAATTCTGTCGTTTGAGCGCCCCGACCCGAATGCCAGCCCCCCTTTTTCGGGGTGTTAGTGTTAGGCATGTACTAGGGATAAGTCTTAAGTCGATCGCGGATGCGACAAGCGACAGGTCAGAAGGCGTTTCGAGAAACCTCGTTTTCCTTGTGGTTCACACGGGTTGAATCCGTGCTCGGGCAAGTGAAACCGCCGCAGTGAAACCTCAGTGAAACCCCCGCAAAATCCCTCTAATTATGCGTACACCAAGGCAGGCACGAGTACCGTGAGTCCCTTCTACTACAAAACTCCAGACAAGAATACCATTTTCTTCTCTAATTTTAATTCCCTTCTCTTCCTCTCTCTCGTCTCTTCTCTCGCGCCCCTCCCTCCCCCCCCTCCCCCCTCTCTCTCCCTCCCTCCCTCTCGTCTCTCTGGCCCCCCCTCCCTTCCCCTTCCCCTTGCCCCCTCCCTTCCCCTTCCCCTTGCCCCCTCCCTCCACCCACCCCTCCCCTTCTCTCCCTCTCACGACAACGGGAGAAACGTGGCACACGTTGAGAGGAGAAGAGAAGGGCCAGGGCCACACCGATGCCTTCCCTGCTCCCCCTCGGCCTCCTCGCCTCTCTCTCTCTCTCTCTCTCCCTCTCCTTCTCCCTCCACTCCCTCCCCCCCACCCTTCCCCCATCCTCCCCTCTCTGCCTCTGCCTCTGCCTCGCCCTCGCCCTCTCCCTCTCCCTCTCCCTCCGCTCGCTCTCCCTCTTCCTCTCACGCTCAGTCAAGTCCTCACTCCCCACCGATGAGGACGCCCAGGACCGCCTTCTCTCGAGCGCACGGCTGCGCCTCCTCCGTCGTGGCCTTCGCATGCTTGAGATCGCCTCAGACCCGGCGGAGAAGCTCAGGAAGGGAATGCGTGAGAGGGAGAAGACCTCCAAGATCATCCGCAAGTCGGCCAGGGGCGGCGGGCTCACTCACCTCGAGACTTCGCACGGTGCGGCCGCCGAGGCATTCAACCGATCTTCGCAGAGGGGAGTGTTGGGGGAGGCCTCCTCGCTCGAGATGCAGAGCCGCAGTTCGCTGCGTGGCGGAGTGGCGGAGCCGCGGGTGAGCGGGCTCCCGCAGCTCGAGGGGGCGGCCAGGGCGCCGGGCGCCGGGTTGCAGTGTGGGCACTCCCCGCCTGACGCATTGCCCGACGCCGCCGGCTGCGCTGACGAGCTCAACCAGCCTTTTGTTTTGCGAGAGGCAGGGGGTGGACGGCTGGCACGCAATGGTGCCGATGCACCGCGGCTAGCGGCGGCGGCGGCGGCGGCGGTTGGCGGCGAGGTGCAGCCCTTGCTGAGCGCTGAGCTCGCACGCGCCGAGCGCGAGGCGCGCTGGACGCGCGTGTTGGGCGCGCTGGAAGTCCTGTGCGAACTCGAGCGGCCGCACCTTGCCGCGCTCGCATCAGTCGCCTCGGTGCGCACGTTGAAGAAGGGCGAGCGACTGCGATCGCCGCACACGCCGGCGGCCGCGATCTCTGTCGTGCTCAGCGGCGAGGTGGCGCTCTGGAGGACCGACGATGAGCGGCGTCGCGCCGAGGAAGGACCGGACTTCGCCTCGCGCATCGGCGCAGGCATTGTAGCGGGCATGGCTGCGGCCGACGGCTCGGGCGGCGTCGTCGACGCCTTTGCCGCCGGCTTCGCGAGCGGCCCGGGCACCAGCGCTGCGGACGAGCCATCGGGCTTCGGCTCATGCGAGGGCATAGGCGGAGGGGACAGCACTCGTGTGCCGGGCCGCGAGCCGGCCGCTGCACCGCTCCGCCTTTTTGGCGCGGGTGCTCGCTGCTCGTCCTTCCTCGACCTGCTGCTCGGTCTGCTCACGCCAGCAGGCTGCTTGCCGATGCTCCCGGCCCCCGCGCTCGGCGGGCTCACGGGTCTGCCCGCCGCCGGCCAGTCGGGCGTGCTTGCGGCGGCGGGCGGGCCTTGCGTGATCCTCGAGGTGCCGGCCGACGGCCTGCTACGCCTCTCGCAGCGCCATCGTGCACTCGTGCAGGGGCTCGCCGAGGTGGTGCTTCTCAGGCTTGCGCTCGTCACCTGCGATGCGCTCGCCTCGTACATTGAGCTCCCACTGCACCTCGCGCCCAAGCCGGCGCTTCCCGCGCCACCCGCACCGCCCGGAGGCTGGCGTGCGCTTGTGGCGGAAGTCCGCGCTGGGGCTGCGGCAGCAGGATCTAGGTCCGTGCCAAACGCGCCGCCCGCTTCATTGCGCGCCACGTGGCCCGGCCGCCGGCCTGCCTCGTCGCCTCCGCCACCACCCCGGGAAGCGGGGAGCGCCGGCGCGCCAACCTCAGGCGAGCTACGCGGCACCGTGATGGCGCACTGCCGCCGATGGCTGCATGCAGCGCTGCAGATGCCAGCAGAAGAGCAGCCCGAGACCGAGCTCATCTACTTGGCTCCCGGCGAGGAGTATGCGCCGTCGGCGCGCTCGCCGCGCGTGCTTGTCCACATGTGGGGCCGCGCGCGCGCGCAGCCGATGCCACTGCCCGCTCCACGCGCTGGCGTCGAAGACGAGGCCTCTCCACACGCGGCCGCGATGCCCGCCGCCGAGGCGCCACCACGCCCGCCCAGCGTGCGCGCGCTGGGCGAGGTGCGCAAGGCCGAACGCTGGCTCTCGCCCGGCGAGGTGCTCGGCCTCCGCTCCGTCATCACGCGGCAGTACCTGTGCGAGGCGGTCGTCGTGCCCACAGCTGAGACGGAACCGGCCGCAGCCGGCGAGGGTGGCGCTGTACTCTTGGCCGTTGGTGCCGAGGCGTTGCGCTCGCTTTGTCGTCGCTATCCAGCAGTACTGCTGCGGCTCGGAGCGCTGCTGCTCCACTCGATCCCACGGTTGTTGTGGACGCTCGATCACTGCGTCGAGTGGCGCATGCTGCGTTCGGGTGAGGAGGCACCCGTGCCGTCGGAAGAGGCGGTCGTCATCGTGCTCTGCGGCCGGTTGCGTCTATTCGCACCAGCCGATCCGCGCACCCCCAGGGAGCCCGTCCGGGCTCTTTCGGTCGACAGCAACGGTGCCGAGCCTGGCGGTGAGGCGGCCTCCGAGAGCCGCGTGCTCGGGCCGCGCGACTCGTTTGGTGAGGAAGATGTCTTGCTGCGTCAGCCGCCCGCACGGCGCGCGGTCGCGGTGCGCGACACGCAGCTGATTTACCTACCAGGCGAGCGCTGCTGCCGTGCACGAGCTCCCGTGCTCGCCGCGAGGCATGGCCGCGCGCCCGCCCACCGGCCTTCTCGCCCTCCAACGAAATCCCTCACCCACGTCTGCACTCGCGCAGGGGCCGTCGTGCGCGCTATCGGCCGTGTCTATCCGACGTTGCCACTCGCCCTCGGCCGCCGCCTTGCTCTACGGGCGGAGCCCTCAGCGGTGGCTCGCGCACCAGCGCCCAACCTTGGGCTGCCGCCGCGCATCTCGTCCCCCGCGCCGCCCATGCAGACCGTTTGCTTGCTGCCGCTCTCAGCCTCGGCCGAGCTCGCCGCCGCACTCGACTACACAGTCATTGCCCTCTCCAACGCGCTCGCCGCCATGCGCGTGCGCGCCTCCGCCCTCTCTTCCAACGCACTCCACGAGGAACTCGACACGGCATTGGCCACCTTCGCGCCTTTTGGCGAGATCACCCTCTCACTCCATCTAGCGGCCCGCGAGACGCGCCACCAGCTGTTACTCTACCGGGCCGACCCGTTCCCGTCCGATTGGACGCGCCGCTGCCTCCGCCAAGCTGATCTTGTGATGCTTGTCGGCCTGACGGAGGACGTGGATGAGACGGACAGCTCGTTGCCGACGGCGCGCTCGTCGGCACCACCCGCCACCTTAGACCCGGCCAGCCTGCGCTCGTCAGATTCGAGCGACACGGGCTCCGGCGGGCCGGTCGGCCCGCCTTACCTACCTCAGCCGATCGAGGCGCTGCTCGACGAGATGACTGTGCCTACTGCGAGAGAGCTGTTGTTGCTCCACCGCGATCCGCGCGCGCGACCCAAGGGCACACGCGCGTGGCTCGAGAAGGTGTGTTGGCGCCGCGCCCGGCGCGAGCGCGCGCCCATACCATCCCCGCTGGAATGTTGTCAACCCACGCCCCCCGTCGCAGCGCGCCGGCCTGCGCACCCACCACCACGTGCGGCTTCACCTCGACGACGTTGACTATGATGCGCAGCACTACTTGTCCGACATTCACAGGTGCGCCACGCTCCACGCCCCCACCTCGCCCGCCCGCAAATGCGCGCGCCCGCCGTACTCATGATTCTCGCGGCTCCTTTGCGCCCCGCCCACGCTAGGCTCGCCCGCTCGCTCGCCGGGATGACCTTCGGCCTCGTGCTCGGCGGCGGCGGCGCTCGTGGGCTTGCACACCTTGGCGTGCTACGCGCGATGCGAGAGGAGGGCGTGCCGATCGACCTCATTGGCGGGACGTCCCAGGTGCCGCACAAGCGCGAGGCGCGCCGCAATCGCTGACGCACGGAATGGTAGTGCCCGTTCGACGCCTGCTCGGCGGCATTACGCTGACCAACCCCGCGCGACTGCCGGCAGGGGGCCTTCATGTCGGCCGTCTGGGCGCTGCACGACGACCCGTACGACCCGATCGGCTCCTTGCCTGCTGTCCGCTCGGTCATACGCGCCTTCGCGGGCGCCATGTCCTCGACGTGGTTTTACCTGCGCGACCTCACGCTCCCCATCACCTCCTACTTCTCGGGCGAGGGCTTCAACCGCAGTGTCGTTACCGCGCTAGGTGGCGCGAAGATCGAGGACTCGGTCACGCCCTTCTTCTGCGTCACGACCGACCTGCACACCTCATCCGCGGTGGTGCACCGCAACGGCGCCATGTGGAAGTATGTGCGCGCCTCGATGTCGCTCACCGGCTACCTGCCGCCCATGTGCGACGTGCTACAAGACGCCGAAGGCAAGCAGGTCGTCCACTTACTCTGCGATGGCGGCTACGTCAACAACCTGCCCGCCGACGTGATGCAGCGCGAGCTGGGCGCCACAACCATCCTCGCAGTTGATGTGGGCTCCGCCGCTCCCTTCATCTCGCACGACTATGGCCCCTCGCTGCGGGGCATGACGTTGCTCCTCCGTCGGCTGGCCGCGTGGGTTAGCGGCCAAGCGCCCCCGGGCGATGTCCCGTCCATGGCCGCCATCGCCTCACAGCTTGCCTTCCTCTCCGCCGAGTGGCAGCGCGACGAGGCGCGCGCGCAGCACATCGACGTGTACATGCGACCACCGCTCGCCCAGTACGGCCTGCTTGACTATGCTAAGCTCGCCGAGATACAGACAATCGGGTACACACATGCAAAGGAGCTGCTGCGCCGGTGGAAGCACGAGCTCCACCTGCGCAACGACCCGCGTACCGTCGTCTTCGAGCTTGCGAAGGCTGCCGAGAGGGCACCACGCCTCCCCACAGCCGTCACCAGCGCCGACTTTGACTCGCAATTCATCGCGGGCCGCACCCCGACGCTGAGCGCCATCAGCTCGCCGCGCCCGCCGCGACGCTTCTCACGCCAATACGCCGAGTCGGGCGCAGCTCTAGTGCGGCGGCAGGGGCAACGACTAAGGTTGCACCTCGCCAACCAGGTGCATGCTGTGCGCCACGGCCTCACCGCGCGCCGCTCGCGCTCTTTCACCGGGATCTCGGCCGCCGCGCGCCGCTCGTGGGAGGCGGAGATAGACAACCCGCTTCGCTGAGCCGCGTGAGATGCCGCGTGCCTACCGGCCCCAACGCGCGCCGGTAGATCGGCCCGACTCGTCCCCTCTTTCCATGGAGGAAGACCACCGATCTCACAAACTCATTTAGAGGATGACCGCCGATCTCACAAATGTTGGGTTCCACGAATCTACACTACTACTACATACTTTTTGGCAAGCGCCGTGCATCGCATGCGCGCTGCCTCGAGTTTTTGTTTGTTCCCCGTGATGCGCATGCCGTTCTCGCCCATGTCATGCTCCATGCGACCCATCCACCTCGAAAATCCCGCTAGCTTGCTCACCCCTCTCTCTCGTATCGCAGTAGCAACCACACAGCCATACACATTCTGCCACGGTCTAGTGTGTCCGCTTTTCTTGCTACTCTGCGTACCACAACCCATACTCATGCACATGTGTTCTTTGGCCGGTACCATGCCTCCATCCAACGTGTTCATTGGTGAGTGGCATTCACTCCGCCATGCGTCGCATCCGTGTTGTGTGTTGTGCGCCGTGGTCAAGTCGTAGGTTGTGTGGTTGTGGTTACCTACGTGCTATGACGTGCTATTATGTGAATGTAGCGTGCGCACTAGGAGGTGCTTAACGCCCTTGTACATACCCGGCCTTCCTGGCCAACTATCGTTAAAGCGATAGGGTCTAGGCCCAAGCCAATACTTGTACAACTTGTTCTGCAAGTTTGGGTGGCTGGCCCAGCTCGTTAGAAGTTTAGGCCCTCTCTTCAAGTGGCTGCAAGATTGGGGCCGTGGCGCGGCCCGCCCCTCTGAAAGAAAGTTGCCGTAAGGCGCCGGGCTCTCTACCAGTATAATCTCCTGCCTTTATTAGTAGTTAGTGGAGCTCTACTACGGTTGCGTGAACTCTCGAAAATGAATCTCGAGGGGAATCGCCAGAGACAGGCTGCGGCGCGGCACGCAGCGGCGCGCGATGTCGCGGCGAGGCGTGGTTTGGATATGGGCAGGATGGGCTTTGAGAGGGCTCTCTGAGCACTGGTGGTAGAGTTGCCACCATGGGGGTGGCAGCAAGGCTGCCACCCACCATGGGGAGTCCTTGTTGGGCGGGCAGACTAATGGGGGCAGGCGGCAGAGCGAGGGGCTGGCTCTGCTGGTCTGCAGGGAACAGGGCTCTCCCTGTTCCCTGCTTCTGTGCCTGGTGAGGAGGCGAGGGAGGCAGAATCATGTCGACGTCGCTATCTGTAAGGGGGGCGGCCTGTAAGCGCTTCGGCTCCGGCGGCTTGGGGCGGCCCCTGTGGGGCGTCGTGACGGCGGGGGGCTGGGGATCGGGAGCGGTCGGCGCGCGCTCCATCGCTCGAACTATAACAATAGTTTTGTGGTTGGAGGGAGCAAAAGCTCCAAGGATTGATTGTTGTGTCAAGTGCCCGCCCCCGAGGGGTGCACTGATGGTAGGAGTTACCGCCATGGGGGTGGCAACAGTGCTGCCACCCACCATGGGGAGTCCTTGGTTGAGTGGCGAGGCGGTGGAGCCTGGTGGCTGAGCCAGTTGCTGGCTCTGTTGCTCTGCAGGGAACAGGGCTCGGCCTGTTCCCTAAGGTGTCGTTCCGTCAATTGTGGGACATCAGTCGAATTGAGCGATCGAATGTCCACAGTTGTATATAAAACCCGTCACGAAACACCTAGGCGTCCCACAACAAGATTTCAGTCATACTGGGGGGAGTTGATCCATGCGAAGAGGTCCCCCCGTGAAAATCACTTTCACCCAAACACACATGATTGAGACGATGGGGCTCCTCTGCTACACGTCTAATTGCGCAAGTCACTGCTACACGTCTGATTGCGCAAGCATCTGCGGAGACACCCTGGCCCAGGAGAAACCTTGCCGACCCTCTGTCTGAGGTATGGCACCGAGCACATGGGTCGATTGCAAGCCTTTTTCGCCCAATCAGCGTGACCCATTGCCAATGTCGAGGGTGATCGGTTTGGATAACCCCCAAACCTCGTCTGTGGAACACTCTTGTGATAATTCAACCGGCATACATCCCCATCGATGCTCGAGTTCTGCCGCTCCGATCGCACACCCCTGTGAATCTGAGGGGTGTATGCCCGCACCACAGCGCACCGCGTAAATGCAGAAAATTAGTTTCGTTACACGTCTATAGAGCGCTATTTTAAAATTAAATGCACACTAGCATAACAACTTTTTGTCCGCGGTGCATGTTCCCCCCGAGGGGGACGCCGTGTCAAACGCTTTTCCCCTGCTCGAAGTCCCTGCGGCGCGTCGCCATGCGGCGCGCCCTGCCCTACTCTCAGAGGTCTTGTGGGGGCTCCGAGAGGGCCAGCAAGGGCAGCTCAGGGGGCAGAGGGCAGAGGAGGCTGGGGTTCAGCCCCTGGCCCCCCCTGCCTCTCCCACGCTCGCCTCGCTGGCCATGGGAGCCTCCCAAAGGCCCCTGCATTCCTGGCGACCAGGGACAGGGGGGGAGTCAGCTCGAGGGCAGGCCCGATGCGGGCGTGGGAGTGCGGCTCGCGGCCCGCGCCCCCTGAGAGTCTGGGCAGGAATGATGAGCATGCCCTGCCCTTGCCAAAGGGCAGGGGCTAGGGAGTGTATAGTCCCACCCCGGGGGGTGTCCGCGATGATGGAGAGTGGGGGGCGCGAGGCCCCCACTTATAAAAGTAGGTAGACACATGCGGACTATCCGTCCCTTCTACTACAAAACGCCGGACACTCCCCCACCGCATGACACTAATGCTGCCTAAAATTTCGATAATTTTTTGCTAATCAATCGAACCGGAACCCAAATGGTAGCCCTTTATTATTCATCCATTAGCGGGTGCCCTCATGGGGAAAGCCGCGCGGCTGGGCCCCCACAAGAAAAAACAGCACAATACGTCAAATCATATATAACCAAAAGGCCTGCCTCCCCCCTCTCCAGAAGACAGACCCAAGGTAGTGCACATGGGTCGATCCCCCGAAACCGAACAAAAAAGGAACGAGGGGGGGAGCAGAAAGGAGAGTGAGGGTGGGGCAAGGGCGATGTCTGAGAGAACCCGCGCGGAAAGGACGGTAGGGGACGATAGAAGTGGGCCTTTTCAAGCATTTTGTTTTAGCGGGTGCCCTCTGCACCCCGAGTGAGAGCCCAGGCTACCCAGGGGAAGCCTCCCTTGGACACCCAGGACGCACGGGAGGTGGAGGTGAAAAATGTGCTTCAAGCAAGAGTGAGTGGCCGGGCCATAAGCTTGCTTGGGCCTTTGTATCTCTTAGCTTTGCAACGAGCGGCAACAGGGCCGCCGCGACAAGCGATGCACAATCTCACGAATGGTTCGTGCAATCAGCGCTTAAGGGGCATCATGCTGGGATCAGTTGCCTGCGTGAGCCTGCGCACCGCTCCTCCGGGCGCTTCATTTTCACATCAACTACCTGTGGCGTCATTCCCGGGACGCAAGTGTTGCCCTCGTCTTCACGGCATCTGCGGTACGACCTCGAAGATGCGGTAGCTGCCCTCATTCGTATCCGACTTGGGCGCGATGTATGTGAGAGGAGGGTAGAAGTACTCGCGTTCCTTGGGTACACCGACAGGAAGCTGATCGAGACACCCTGTGCAAGCGCGCGCAATTTGAAGTGGAAGACGAGCGGGGTCTCCGACGCGGCGAACCTGAACGCGACCGTCTTGTCACGCGAGGTCGACATGGGCGCTAGCTCGGTTCCGCCGTGTTGGCGGAATTCTTCCAAGGCGCTCATGTCGCGCATACTACGCCAGAAGCTCACTTCCAAAGGGAAGTCTTGGCCCGTATGGGCTCCAACAAAGCGCAAAAGTTTGATCGCCTCCGAGAGCCAGTAGACGGACATCTTGAAGGGGTGCGTCTTCTGGCGCTCGCGGAGGGGCGTGTTGAAGCGTGGGTACGAAGACGAGGTGTACATGCGCAGAGACAGCACATGCGGCCGACGCAGCTTTGCCTGGACGCAATTTGGGTGCTCCACAAAGTCCTCAAACTTCATTCCCCTGTGTCCCTCATCAAACTCGTGGGGCGCAAGCGCCCCACCGTGGTACTTGCCAGGCTTGAGTTGATCTCGGACGTGGTCGGGAAGCGGCTCCTCGCATGCCGTGCCGTGAAAAATGTAGCGGAGGTGGGCCTTGTCGGCATCGGTGCCGTGAAATCTGAACTCCTTGACGATGGCCTGCTCGTCGAGCTCCAGGAAAGACGGCAGCTCCTTGGGATCGATCCCCGGAGAGCGGCATTCAGGCCCATGGCCGCCTCCGACGCGTGGCCCAGAATCAGCATTTATGCTTGGAACTTGTCCTCCGATGCAGATCTCGCCGTTGGCTCTGCATGTGACGCGTCGAGATGGAGTAGTGCGCGCACAAACTTGTGATGTTTGATACGTGGGAGGCGCAGGTGGTCGCCCAGATCAGAGGCAAAGCTCGACTCCTGCAAATCGTCAAGGCTATCTGCGCCGTTTTCGATACACCAACCAACCACATCGCCAAGTTTGTCACCAAGGTTGAATTCGTCCATAAGCTGAACAAGATGAGGAAACAACGCCAACTCAGCGGGGTCCCTCTGAACTCCGAGTACTTTAAGCGCGCTAGCCGCCGTCGTGCGCCCCTGGTCCGTACCATCGCCGAGCAGCTTGACGAGCGGCGCAATGGCCCCCGCCTTGGCGATCGCCACCTGGTTGTCGGCGTTGACAGCCAGGTTCCACAGTGCGCCCGCCGCACTCGTGCGCCCCTCGGCCGTTGAATCGCCGAGCAACTTGACGAGCGGCGCGATGGCGCCCGTCTTGGCGATCGCCACCTGGTTGTCGGCGTTGACAGCCAGGTTCCACAGTGCGCCCGCCGCCTGCGTGCGCCCCTCGGCCGTTCCATCGCCGAGCTGCTTGATGAGCGGCGTGATGGCGCCCGTCTTGGCGATCGCCACCTGGTTGTCGGCGTTGACAGCCAGGTTCCACAGTACGTTCGCCGCACTCGTGCGCCCCTCGGCCGTTCCATCGCCGAGCAGCTTGACGAGCGGCGCCATGGCGCCCGCCTTGGCGATCGCCACCTTGTGGTCGTCGTTGACCGCCAGGTTCGACAGCGAACCCGCCGCCTCCCTGCGCCCCTCGGCCGTTCCATCGCCGAGCAGCTTGACGAGCGGCGCGATGGCGCCCGCCTTGGCGATCGCCACTTTGTTGTCGTCGTCAACCCCAGGTTCCACAGCGCGCTCGCCGCATTCGTGCGCCCCTCGGCCGTTCCATCGCCAAGCAGCTTGACAAGGGGCGCGATGGTGCCCGCCTTGGCGATCGCCACCTGGTTGTCGGCGTTGACCGCCAGGTTTGACAGCGCGCCCGCCGCCTGCGTGCGCCCTTCGACCGCTCCATCGCCGAGCAGCTTGACGAGCGGCGCGATGGCGCCCGCCTTGGCGATCGCCACCTTGTTGTCGGCGTTGAGCGCCAGGTTCCACAGCGCGCTCGCCGCCCTCGTGCGCCCCTCGGCCGTTCCATCGCCGAGCAGCTTGACGAGCGGCGCGATGGCGCCCGCCTTGGCGATCGGCATCTGGTTGTCGGCGTTGACCGCCAGGTTCCACAGTGCGCCCGCCGCCTGCGTGCGCCCCTCGGCCGTTCCATCGCCGAGCTGCTTGATGAGCGGCGTGATGGCGCCCGCCTTGGCGATCGCCACCTGGTTGTCGGCGTTGACCGCCAGGTTCCACAGCGCGCCCGCCGCGTCCCTGCGCCCCTCGGCCGTTCCATCGCCGAGCAGCTTGACGAGCGGCGCGATGGCGCCCGCCTTGGCGATCGCCACCTGGCTGTCGGCGATGAGCGCCAAGATCCTCAGCGCAGCCGCCGCCTTCGTGCGCCCCTCGGCCGTTCCATCGCCGAGCAGCTTGACAAGCGGCGCGATGGCGCCCGCCTTGGAGATCGCCACGTTGTTGTCGTCGTTGAGCGCCAGGTTCGTCAGCGCGCTCGCCGCAATCGTGCACCCCTCGGCCGTTCCATCGCGGAGCCGCTCGACGAGCGGCGTGACGGCGCCCGCCTTAGCGATCGTCACTTCGTTGTCGACGTTGACCGCCTGTTTCCACAGCACGCCCGCCTCCTTTGTGCGCCCGTCGGCCGTTCCATCGCCAAGCAGCTTGACGAGCGGCGCGATGGCGCCCGCCTTGGCGATCGCCACCTGGTTGTCAGCGTTGACCGCCAGGTTCCACAGCGCGCCCGCCGCCCTCGTGCGCCCCTCGGCCGTTCCATCGCCGAGCAACTTGACGAGCGGCGCGATGGCGCCCGCCTTGGCGATCGCCACCTGGTTGTCGGCGTTGAGCGCCAGGCTCCACAGCGCGCTCGCCGCATTCGTGCGCCCCTCGGCCGTTCCATCGCCAAGCAGCTTGACAAGGGGCGCGATGGCGCCCGCCTTGGCGATCGCCACCTGGCTGTCGGCGTTGACCGCCAGGTTCCACAGCGCGCCCGCCGCCTGCGTGCGCCCTTCGACCGCTCCATCGCCGAGCAGCTTGACGAGCGGCGCGATGGCGCCCGCCTTGGCGATCGCCACCTTGTTGTCGACGTTGAGCGCCAGGTTCCACAGCGCGCTCGCCGCCCTCGTGCGCCCCTCGGCCGTTCCATCGCCGAGCAGCTTGACGAGCGGCGCGATGGCGCCCGCCTTGGCGATCGGCATCTGGTTGTCAGCGTTGAGCGCCAGGTTCCACAGTGCGCCCGCCGCCTGCGTGCGCCCCTCGGCCGTTCCATCGCCGAGCTGCTTGACGAGCGGCGTGATGGCGCCCGCCTTGGCGATCGCTAGGTTCCACAGCGCACCCGCCGCATTCGTGCGCCCCTCAGCCGTTCCATCGCCGAGCAGCCTGACGAGCGGCGCGATGGCGCCCGCCTTGGCGATCGCCACTTGGTTGTCGTCGTTGACCGCCAGGTTTGACAGCGCGCCCGCCGCCTTTGTGCGCCCCTCGGCCGTTCCGGCGCCGAGCAGCTTGACGAGCGGCGCGATGGCGTCCGCCTTGGCGATCGCCACCTGGCTGTCGGCGTTGAGCGCCAGGCTCCACAGCGCAACCGCCGCCTGCGTGCGCCCCTCGGCCGTTCCATCGCCGAGCAGCTCGACGAGCGGCGTGATGGCGCCCGCCATGGCAATCGCCACCTGGTTGTCGGCGTTGAGCGCCAGGTTCCACAGCGCGCCCGCCGCCTGCGTGCGCCCCTCGGCCGTTCCATCGCCGAGCAGCTCGACGAGCGGCGTGATGGCGCCCGCCATGGCAATCGCCACCTGGTTGTCGATGTTGACCGCAAGACTCCACAGCGCGCTCGCCGCCTTCGTGCGCCCCTCGGGTCCATCGCCGAGTAGCGCGACAAGCGGCGCGATGGCGCCCGCCTTGGCGATCGCCACCTGGTTGTCGGTACTGACCGCGAGGAATGTCACTTGATCGGCCGCCGCCGCCCTCTTTTCCCCGCTCGTCGCGTTGAGCAGCTTGGTGATGACATCTTGCACCGCTGCCATCTCGGCAGCAGTGGCTCCTCGGGAGCGAACGACGAGGGGAAGTTTGGGACCACGGCCGAAACTCCCGACGACGGGAGGATTCGATTATTAACTATATGATTTTATAAATTCCCCCCCTCCCCCCCCCGCCCCTTCAATTCCGGACCGACCACACGAGGAGAGTAGAAGCTCTCGCTCGAGGGGTCAGATTAGAGATTAGAAGATCGCTCGAGCCAAAGATTTCATCTCTCGCTCGAACGCCCCCAACCCAGAAAAGAGAGAAAAAAATCTTCTTAAAAGTCCCAGCTACATGTGCGGCGTGAGGCGTGAGGCAGAGTGCTAGTGAACCTCCCTACTACCCAAACCTAACCTGTAAAAACTATTGTTATAGTTTTAGCGATGGAGCGCGCGCCGACCGCTCCCACCTCCCAGCCCTAGATGTGAAACACGGCAGGGGGGGCCTCCAAACACAGCAAATACGGCCTGTTTTTGGCTTTTCTAAAAAAAAAATCTTCTTAAAAATTCCCGCTACGTACACGGCGTGAGGCAGCTTGCTAGTGTACCTCCCTACTACCCAACCTTAACCCCTAAACAACCCCCTTCCCCTTCCCCAGTTCCCTCTCTGGCGGAGAAGCTGGTTCCAGGGAGGCCGCGCGCGCTGCTTCGGCCGGGAGTTGGAGAGAAGGGGGTGGGAGATTGTGGCTTGTCTCTTGATCTAGATTCGGTTCTGGTTTTTCCTCATTAATATAGCGTGAGGTCCTTATTGGTATCCGGTGCGGTTCCTATTAAGAGATTTGGCTACCCTAGGTGATGTTTCTTATGTCCAGTCCTCTCGCCGCCTGCAAGAGGTCTTCTGATGCTCCTAGGTTGAAATCCTTGTCTATAGTATACAGGGGGCTTATCATTTTCCGGACATGTTTGTTGCTCGGGGCGTGTAGCCCCATGTTCTCGCGTTGTTTTTTTAACCTTTGAAAGAAACCGACCTTCGCCGTTACTAATAAGTGGTATCTCGTAAGGATCGCTCTCAAGATTGTCCTAACGGACCTACCGTCCGCGTTGCCATATTGGATGTTATAAAAGTCCGTGAGGATGTATCTCCACGCCAGGATACCTAAGTACCCCGAGGAGGGATGCGGTCTGTCTACTTGGTAGCAAAAGAGACGTTGGGCTATCTCGGAGCCCGGCCTCAGATTTGTCCCCAGAAGCCCTTCTATGAATTCGAAAATGGGCGCCGTCGCGATGCACGTGGCTATGTGGGTGGAGCTCTCGGGGGCTATGCCACAAAACCGGCACGTCGGATCGTCGGCGAACCGGTTCGCCGTGGCTATTCTCCTATGCAGGACGTGTTTGAAGTGCATATATGAGTCTCTCGGCGTTAAAAAGTTGTATTTGTATAGCTGAGATACTTGTTTCCATTTCCCGGAGATGTCCGGCAATCGTTTTTCCCACCTCAATGTGGATTTTTGTTTCTTCGTTTTTCTCATTGCGAGAAACGCTTTTGTCAGCGCCTTGACGTTAACATCCTCTAGGGTTATATTCGCGCCTTTGAACGTGTATTCTTGTGGTATCGGGTACGGCAGCTCGACGAGCGCCGCGATGGCGTTCGCCTTGGCGATCCGCACCTGGTTGTCGATGTTGACCGCAAGACTCCACAACGCGCTCGCCGCATTCGTGCGCCCCTCGGCCGTTCCATCGCCGAGCAGCGTGACGAGCGGCTCGATGGCGCCCGCCTCAACGATCGCCTCCTGGTTGTCGGCGTTGGCTGCCAGATTCGACAGCGCGCCCGCCGCATTCGTGCGTCCCTCGGCCGTTCCATCGCCGAGCAGCTCGACGAGCGCCGCGATGGCGTTCGCCTTGGCGATCCGCACCTGGTTGTCGATGTTGACCGCAAGACTCCACAACGCGCTCGCCGCATTCGTGCGCCCCTCGGCCGTTCCATCGCCGAGCAGCTTGACGAGCGGCTCGATGGCGCCAACCTTGACGATCGCCTCCTGGTTGTCGGCGTTGGCTGCCAGGTTCGACAGCGCGCCCGCCGCATTCGTGCGCCCCTTGGCCGTTCCATCGCCGAGCAGCTCGACGAGCGGCGCGATGGCGCCCGCATTGGCGATCGCCACTTGGTTGTGGGCGTTGACCGCCAGGCTCCACAACGCGTTCGCCGCCGCCGTGCGCCCCTCGGCCGTTCGATCGCCGAGCAGCTCGACAAGCGGCGCGGTGGCTCCAACCTCGGCGATCGCCACCTGGTTGTCGTCGTTGACCGCCAGGTCCGACAGCGCGCCCGCCGCCCTCTTGCACCCCTCGGCCGTTCTATCGCTGAGGAGCTTGACGAGCGGCAAAATGGCGCCCGCATTGGCGATCGCCACCTGGTTGTCGTCGTTGACCGCCAGGTTCGACAGCGCGCCCGCCGCCGTCTTGCGCTCCTCGGCCGTTCCATATCGGAGCAGCTCGACGAGCAGCGCGAAGGCGTCCATCTTCGCGATTGCCACCTGGTTGTCAGCGTTGGCAGCCAGGTTCCTCAGCGCGCCCGCCGCTTGCGTGCGGCACACGGCCGTTCTATCGCTGAGGAGCTTGACGAGCGGCTCGATGGCGCCCAAGTCGGCGATCGTCACCTGATTGTCAGCGTTGTTCGCCAGGTTCGACAGCGCGCCCGCCGCCGCCGTGCGCCCCCTGGCCGTTCCATCGCCGAGCAGCTTGACGAGCGGCTCGATGGCGCCCTGCTCTACGATCGCTACCTGGTTGTTGGCGTTGAACGCCAGGTTCCGCAGCGCGCTCGCCGCCTCCGTGCGCCCCTCGGCCGTTCCATCGCCGAGCAGCTTGACGAGCGGCTCGATGGCCCTTGCCTCGGCGATCGACATCTTGTTGTCGGCGTTGACCGCCAGGTTTGAGAGCGCACCCGCCGCGTTCGTGCGCCCCTCGGTCGTTCCATCGCCGAGCAGCTCAACGAGCGGCGCGATGGCGCTCTCCTTGGCGATCGTCACCTTGTTATCATCGTTAACCGCAAGGCTCCACAGCGCGCCCGCCGCCGTCGTGCGCCCCTCAGCCGTTCCGTCGCCGAGCAGCTCGACGAGCGGCGCGATGGCGCTCGCCTTGGCGATTGCCACAAGGTTGTCGTCGTTGACCGCCAGGTTCCGCAGCGCGCTCGCCGCCGCCGTGCGCCCCTCGGCCGTTCCATCGCAGAGTAGCTTGACGAGCGGCGCGATGGCGTCCGCCTTGGCGATCGCCACCTTGTTGTCGTCGTTGACCGCCAGGCTGCACAGCGCGCAGGCCGCAATCGTGCGCCCCTCAGCCGTTCCATCGCGGAGTAGCTTGACGAGCGGCGCGATGGCGTCCGCCTTGGCGATCGCCACCTTGTTGTAGGTGTCGACCGCCAGGATCCACAGCGCGTAGGCCGCCATCGTGCACCCCTCGGCCGTGCCATCGACCAGCAGCTCGACGAGCGGCGCGATGGCGCCCGCATTGGCGATCGCAACCCGGTTGTGGGCGTTGAACGCCAGGTTCCGCAGCCCGCTCGCCGCCTCCGTGCCCCCTTTGGCCGTTTTATCGCCGAGCAGCTTGACGAGCGGCTCGATGGCGCCCTGCTCTACGATCGCTACCTGGTTGTCATCGTTGAACGCCAAGTTCGAGAGCGCACCCGCCGCATTCGTGCGCCCCTCGGCCGTTTCATCGCCGAGTAGCTTGACGAGCGGCCTGATGGCGCCCGACCCGGCGATCGTCACCTTGTTATCATCGTTAACCGCAAGGCTGCACAGCGCACCAGCCGCATTCGTGCGCCCCTCGGTCGTTCCATCGCCGAGCAGCTCAACGAGCGGCGCGATGGCGCTCTCCTTGGCGATCGTCACCTTGTTATCATCGTTAACCGCAAGGCTCCACAGCGCGCCCGCCGCCGTCGTGCGCCCCTCTGCCGTTCCGTCCCAGAGTAGCTTGACGAGCGGCGCGATGGCGTCCGCCTCGGCGATCGCCACCTGGTTGTCGGCGTTCACTGCCAGGTTCCGCAGCGCGCTCGCCGCCACCGTGCGCCCCTCGGCCGTTCCATCGCGGAGTAGCTTGACGAGCGGCGCGATGGCGTCCGCCTTGGCGATCGCCACCTGGTTGTCGGCGTTCACTGCCAGGTTCGACAGCGCGCTCGCCGCCTTCGTGCGCCTTTCGGCCCTTCCATCGCTGAGCACCTTGACGAGCGGCACGATGGCGCCCGCCTTGGCGATCGCCGCCTTGTTCTCGTCGTTGACCGCCGGCTTTGACAGCACGCTCGCCGCATTTGTGCGGCACATGTTTTTTCATCGCCAAGCAGCTTGACGAGCTGCGCGATGGCCCGCGTCTTGGCGATCGTCACCTTGTTGTCGGCGTTGACTGCCAGGCTCGAGAGCGCGCTCGCCGCCGTCGTGCGGCCTTCCGCCGTTTTTTCGCCGAGCAGCTTGACGAGCGGCCTGATAGCGCCCTCCTGGGCAATCGCTACCTGGTTGTCGTCGTTGAGCGCCAGATAGTACAGTGCACCCGCCGCCGCCGTGCGCCCCTCGGCCGTTCCGTCGCCGAGCAGCTTGACAAGCGGCGCGATGGCCCCCGCCTTGGCGATCTTCACTCGGTTGTCGTCGTTGGCCGCCAGGCTCCACAGCGCCCTCGCCGCCGTTGCGCGCTCCTTGAGTGTTCTATCGCCGAGCAGCTCGACGAGTGGCGCGATGGCGCCCGCCTCGGCGATCGCCACCTGGTTGTCTTCGTTGACCGCCAGGTTCGACAGCGCGCCCGCCGCCATCGTGCGCCCCTCGGCCGTTCCATCGCCGAGCAGCTTGACGAGCGGCGCGATGGCGTTCGCCTTGGCGATCGCCACCAGCTTGTTTGCAATGACCGACAGGTAGCACAACACGCCCGCCGCCACCGTGCGCCCCTCCGCCGATCCATCGCCGAGCAGCTCGACTAGCGGCACGATGGCGCCCGCCTCGGCGATCGCCACTCGGTTGTTTGCAATGACCGACAGGCTAGCCAGCGCACCCGCCGCCTTTGTGCGCCCCTCGGCCGTTCCATCTTTGAGCAGCTTGACGAGCGGCCCGATGGCGCTCGCTATGGCGATCGCCGCCTGGTTGTCGGCGTTGGCCGCCAGGTTCGACAGCGCGCTCGCCGCATTCGTACGCCCCTCGGCCGTTCCATCTCTGAGCAGCTTGACGAGCGGCTTGATGGCTCCAGCCTTGGCGATCGCCACCTGGTTGTCGTCGTTGATGGCCAGGTTCGACAGCGCGTTCGCCGCATTCGTGCGCCCCTCGGCCGTTCCATCGCCGAGCAGCTTGACGAGCGGCGCGATGGCGTCCGCCTTGGCGATCGCCACCCGGTTGTTGGCAATGACCGACAGGTTCGACAGCGCGTTCGCCGCCATCGTGCGCCCCTCGACCGTTCCATCGCCGAGCAGCTTGACGAGCGGCCCGATGGCGTCCGCCTTGGCGATCGCCACCCGGTTGTTGGCAATGACCGACAGGTTCGACAGCGCGTTCGCCGCCATCGTGCGCCCCTCCGCTGTTCCATCGCCGAGCATCTTGACAAGAGGTCTGATGGCGCCCTCCTTTACGATCGCTACCTGGTTGTCATCGTTGACCGCCAGGTTCGAGAGCGCGTCCGCCGCCTTCGTGCGCCCCTCGGCCGTTCGATCGCCGAGTAGCCTGACGAGCGGCCCGATGGCGCCCGCCTTGGCGATCGCCACCTTATTGTCGTCGTTGGCCGCCAGGTTCGACAGCGCGCCCGCCGCCTTTGTGCGCCCCTCGGCTGTCCGATCGCCTAGCAGTTTGACGAGCGGCGCGATGGCGCGCTGCTTTGCGATCGCTACCTGGTTGTCGGCGTTCAGAGCGAGGATTCTTATTTCATCGGCCGCCTTCGCCCTCTCTTTCCCGCTCGTCGCCTTGCGCAGCTTGTTGACGGCCTCTTGCACCTCTGCCATCTCGGCAGCAGTGGCGCTTCCACGGGGGATATGGTTGGGGAGGCAGGGGAGAGATGTAACGAACGTGGGGGGGAGAGAGAGAGAAGGGGAGGAAGGGGAGGAAGGGAGGGGGTGGGACATAGGAGAGACTGGGGGAGAGGTGGTGGTGGGCAGGGGGAGAGATTCTCTTTCTGGATTCTCTCTCTGTTGGAGGAGTACTTTGGGAGGGCGTTGGGGCAGCCGTGGGCAGGCCTAGGCCGAGGAGCCAGCAGGGACGAGGGCTCACTACTTTCTTTAGGGGTTAGTTAGCATGGTCTTAGCGATGCAACGAGGGGACGCGAGGTCGGTGGACACCTAATGATAAAAATACACCAAGGCACATGGGGACTATACGTCCCTTCTACTACAAAACGCCAAACACCCCCCCCACCGCATGACACTGATGTTGCCTCAACTCCTTACTGCCGGAGCATCGACGAAACAAGTGCTTCGGCTCGGTTTCTTCAATGTTTCTTCTCGCAGCTTCAGCTTCTCCCCCAGGCGATGCGCCGACAGGGGGCCGCAGGGGGCACGCCGAGACACGAGGCTAGCCTGGTCACTCACTAGGGAGGTGCGGAGGGCACCATCGGTAATGGGCAAATGAGGATAACGCGCTTAGTCAACGCCGACCCGGAAATGAAGGGAAGCACGATAGGACCGAGAGAGTTAAGACTCTCGCAGTTTGCGGATGACGCGCAACTTTGTCGAGTCGAGCGCTACCGGAGGGCTCTGAGCCACTCCGTCGCGAGCGGCACCGGCGGCTAGCGCGGCGCTTTGTCCCTCCTCCCCACCGGGAGTCGGGTGAATGAAATTCTGGACTGGGTCGGGCAACCCCATTCGGGTGTATGGACAGGGAACGAACGGCGAACGAAGGACTGTGGGGCAGCGAGGCGCTCCTAGCGGCCCTAGTGTGATGGGTTGTAAGAGATTGTTAGACCTACAAAGAACTCTTCCCTCAGGGAGGGAGCCTAAGCTGCTTGAGTGCAGCGACGCAGCGAACAACGACGGACAACGAAGCTGAGAACAACAGGATACACCGACCCACGAACACACCGGAATCATTCACCCAAACCAAGCAAATTATCAAGCAACCGCGACCCCAAATCACCGATAACTCAAACACGTCGCGAGAGACGGAGAGAGAGAGCGAGAGAGAGAGAGACTCCGCAGCGACGGCCGGAGCGTGTCTCCGTTGTAACTTCCCCACGTAGCGGAGAGTCCGAAGGGGAGCGTCATGTCGCGCGACCACGGCGATCACTTTGGATACAGATCGCAACGAGATGTCTTCACGACCGAATAAATCTTGCCGTTGAGCGTGAACCTTCTAGACGCTTCTAACGAACAACCCTGAGTAGCAACCAAGGGGAAGAAACACCAAAGGGGCCAAGGCTTGCATGTAACTTGCATCAAGGGGAAAGATTCCCTCACCTAGGAAGCGAACCTACACCGATCTCCAAGGGGAGATGGCAAATTAAACCTCAAATCTCGAGCGGCTAGAGCAACCGACTCGCTCGCCAAAACCTTGACCGAGAAGAAAGAAGCAAGGACCTACAAGCCAAGGGTAGCGGACCTAAGGAATGTGAGAGGAAGTTTCCGAACGCCAACGCCAAACGCCGAACGCGGGGATTCAACGAAACCCTAACCAGGCCAAGCAGAACCTACGAAGAACAGGCCTGGACGACAACGAAAGTGAGCAGGTCCCAAGAAAGAACCGGAACCCAACAAGAAACGACAAGCCTTGCAAGAAGCTAAACAAGCCTTCACAAGGTAACTCGAGAGCCTGAGACAAGCGCGCAGCGAGTGACAGGCGACCTGGCTCCTTTGGGTCAAGATTACCCGAAAGGAGGAAACCTGGAATCTAGACCTGACAAACAGGCTAGAAGGAACGAAACAAGAACTCGAATTCTAGATCGCTAGGGACGAACCCTACCAACCTAGATGTACCTGAGCTTCACCGTGTGGCCGCACGGCGAAGGACCTGGAAACAAGAGCCTGGAAATCGCATCATCTAGGATGAATGCGACACCCCCCGACTAAGATCGAGACGTCTCCCGATGTCGAGCGGTGAACCTGGAAACAGAGACCTGGAACCTGGAACCTGAGCTGACCAGAGGTCAGAATCGGAACAAGAAGCAACGAAACATAGCGAGCGAAACGTGGAGACAAGAACACCCTTTGGATCCAAAGCGAGCACGAAATCGGCGGCTTAACGCGGCGGCCTCTTTCGTACGCACTGCCCCACCCACTTCTCCCTTTTACAGGAGCTTTGCTCGGGTGTTGCGCCGGGTGTAGAGCGCAGGCAGCACGCGTTCAGCACCTCCATGATTCGCTCTTGAACTCGGAGCCCTAGCCGAGGCGTGGGGCTAGCCTAGAGGGACGGGTCCCTTACCCAAGACATGGGATCAACGGGAGTGGAGCCTGGAGCGAGTGCGCGAAGACGGCGCATCGAGAACGGGAGGAAGAGGAGTATCCCTGGCCGACGAAGAAGTTGCTTCCGGGGACTCAACATCTTCTGGACAAGTCTCTTCGACGGAGCGATCATAATCATCAAGCAAATCAGAACAACGACGGAGCAACTCGGAACGAGGCTCCCAGGTGGCTTCTCGAAGAGAATAGCCACGCCACTTCACGAGGTACTCGGTGGAATCGCCATGGTTACGACGATCGAGCAACTTTTCAACGATGTACTCGTCGTCAGCCAGCGGCTCTTCATCAACGAAAGTATGATACGGCCGGAGGTTCGAGATATGCACCTCCTCCTTGACTAACCGGTTCTCCAAATCACGGAGTCGGTACCTAGTGTCGGACAGAGCCTCTACGACGCGGTAGGGACCCGAGTAGATGAATTGCAACTTGTTGGCATGGCCTGGTAATCGCATGCAGACGCGATCCCCAGGTTCGAAACGCGCTGGTCTTTGAGACTTGATGGTAGCGTCACGGACTGACTCAGCCTGAGCGGCTAGGGTAGCCTCGAGAGCGCTGGACCAAGAGAGGCGGAGGCTCGCATTGAGCCTGGATGCGTACGAGCGAACGTCGGCGGACGCCGCCTCGAGAGCAGTTGGCGAAACAGACTTCGGATCAGAGAGTTGAGCGGGCAGACGCAGCTCACGCCCAAAGATCAAAGACGCTGGAGACCGGGAGGTGACACGACCGGAGGAAGCCCTCAACGAGAGGAGTAGGAACGGCAAATGGTCGACCCAATGGCTGCCACCCTCATTCGAGGCGCGCATCAAACGGATGAGCGTTTGCTGAGCGCGTTCGACGAAGCCTACACCTTCATGTCGGTACGGCTCTGTACTCGACAAATCAGTCCCGGTGAGCTCCAGAATACGCGAAACAAGAACCGAACATAGATTCGAACCGGCGTCGGTTCGAAGCTGCCTAGGGACTCCATAACGCGTCACAATCAAGCGGATGAACATGTCCAAGGCCACCTCCGACGAAGGATCCCCATTCGAAGGCTCAGCCTCAATCCATCGAGTGAGCGAGTCGATGAAGACGACCAGCTTGTCGTAACCCGAGACTCCAGGCACGAAGTTGTGAGTGGGAGCCAGTGCGAGCACGTCGCAGTAGACCACATCAAAGGGGTAGGTGCCCACGGAGAGACCGGAGGGCGACGCTAGAGCCCTAGGTAGCGGCTTGGCGAGGGTGCACTCGTGGCATTCCCGGACGTAGGATGCAACGTCGGAAGACATGCCAGGCCAGTATACCCGAGTACGAAGAAGACCGGACATACGAGAAACTCCAAGGTGACCGGAGCGATCGTGGTAGGCAAAGAGGTAGCGAGACCGCAACGAGGGCGGAACATAGAGCACTAGCGAGTCCGGGTCGGTGGAGTCAAGGACGGTGCGATAGTAGACGAGCCCATCGTGAACGACGAAACGGCGAAACATCTTGGATTGCTGAGCGGAAACGGGAGCGGGAGCGACAGGACTGGAACACGAATCATCTTCGGCAATGGGGCCTGAGGCGGCGGCCGGCGGAGGCGACCCTTGGCCTGATGGCTCGTGGTTGGCCGTCTCTCCTGAGCCTAGGAGTGGCTCTACGAACGGATCTTCCGCCAGGGCCGCTCTCATCTCTTCGGAAGTCGGCGTACCCGGAGCCAAATAACTGGACTGGATGGCGGGCCCGGAATCGGAGGCTCGACGACGAGATCGGTCCAAGGCTTGAAGCCCTCGCGCCGTAGCTACGGAGCGCGTGATGGCAGCCACCGGATGAGACCGTTCATGCTCGGCTAGAGACTCTGAGCCAGGCTCACGTACCGCTAACGACGCTGGGCCGGCGAGTGGTTCGTCTTCGTGTTCCGGCTCCAGGGATGCTAGCCGGGACAGCCCGTCAGCATCCTGATGAACAGCTCCTGGTTTATGTTCGACATCGAACCGGTACTCAGCCAACTTGAGAGCCCACCGAGTCAGCCGAGAGGCTGGCCCACCGGCTACTTGATCCTTCATGGTATGCAGCCATCGCAGCGCGGAGTGGTCGACGACTAACTTGAACCGACGCCCCCAAAGGTAGGGTCGCCAATTTCGGATGGATTCCAGGGCGGCCAAGAGTTCAATCTCGGTCACCGTCCAGTGGCGTTCGGCCGAGGTGAGACTGCGAGCGTAGTACCCAACGACTCGTTCACGGTTATCGTCTCCTAGCTGCGAGAGGATGCCGGCGATACCCAACTTGCTAGCCCCATCGGTCTTGACGATGAAGGGCCGATCATCCCTGGGTGGAGTCAAGACGGGCTCCGAAGTGATCGCTGTCTTGAGCTCTTGGATAGCTCGGCGACACTCCTCGGACTGAGACTCCTTTGCCACGTCACAGCCCTTCCGCGTGAGGGCAGTGAGAGGAGCAGCCTTAGCGGCGAATTGGCGAATGAATCGACGGTAGTAGGAGCAAAGGCCGAGGAAAGATCGAACCGCTTCCAAGGAGTTGATGGATGACGGGTCGATGTCGGCGACAGCTGCGACCTTCTTCGGGTCCATCTTGAGACCTTCCCTCGAGACAACGTGACCGAGGTACTCCGTAGAGGTGGCAAAGAAGACACACTTGGACATCTTGCAGGTCAGGCCGGCCCACTCTAGCCGCTCGAGAACTAGGTCTAGCCGGTGAAGCATTTGCTCGAACGAAGCTTGTGCCCTGGCCTCTTCGGAAGGACCCACGCCCGTTGACCAGATGCCCACATCATCGAGGTAAGGCATGCAGATCTCCCACGATAGCGCACCGAGAACGATGTCCATCAAGCGGCACATGTAGGAGGGACCTGATTGGATGCCGAACGGTAGAAAGTTGAACTCGTATTTGCCGCGGTGGGTGGTGAAAGCGGTGATATGTTTGTGCGATTCTTTGATCGGGATGCCCCAAAAACCAGAGGCTAAATCGAGAGTACATAAAAAGAGAGAACTGAGCGGCCCTTGGCCGGACGCTAGCCTATCAATAGCCTCTACAATGAGGGGTAGAGGGCTATCCTCGACGCGTAGCTTGGCGTTCGTGTCGCGGTAGTCCACGCAGAATCGAACGGAGCCATCTTTCTTGCTGACCAGGACTACTCGGGAAGCCCAAGCCGAATTTGACTTGCGAATAATGCCGGCGGCTTCCATCTTGGCTACCTCCTCTTCTATGATGAGCTCGCCTGCGCGGCCCACTCTAGACGGAGCATGCCGGTGAGGAACAGCGCCGGGGTTGAGTGGCAACTCCACCTCGAGAACGTGCGTATGGTTTGGAGCCCCCGGGTGCAACGCGAAAGCTTTGATGCGCCGGGCCAAGAGTTGGCGTACTTCTTCTCGTTGATCGTCGGAAAGAAGCCGGTCTGGATCGATGGTGGCTGAGTCGAGTAGAGATCGTTGCTCCTCGCTCAGCGCGGTGACAGGGTCACCATCCCCCTCGCTTCCAGTCGGAGTCCAGCCCCGGTGCAACTTGAAGCGCACCTGGAGCGAAGCTATCGGATGCAGAGACGGCAGGGTCAGCGCATCGACTCCGGTGTGGACGATCGTCACCGCGATGCGGTGATCGTCCGTGGGCGTGACCACCGTGGGCATTACGAGAGAGGACGAATCGAGAGCCTCGCGATTTGGTAGGCGGTCGACTAGCATCGCGCAGTCCGAATGATCTCGGAGAGCTAGCGGAACCCTGACCCAGATGGTTGCGCGGTGGAAGGCAGGAATCGTCACCGCTTGCTCCGTGTAGAGAAGATATTCGGACGAGGTAGACGCCGGAGCTTTGGCCGCAAACTCGTCGGCAGACTCAAAGAGAGGTGTATAGAGTGGCTGTCTAGCATCAGCAGCAGCCTCACCCTCCGATCCGGCCGGGATCTCTCGTGTTGCCGTCGACCTCTCCAGAAAGTCGACAGTCAGCGGCTGACCGGGTGACATCGAGATAGCTCCGACGAAGCCGGCGTCCGCGACTGGGGGCGGCGCCGTGGAAACTCTGACTACACATTCGGAAAGGACTCTTGAAGAATCTTCTGAATCGCCAGAGGCCGGACGGAGGCGGAGGCTTCCTTCCGAGCTCGCGGCGTCGAGAGAAATGGTAGCGGAGTGGGCGGCCAAAAAATCGTTCCCGAGCAGAAGCATCGCGTTTCCTTCGATGACCGCGAACGAATGACGGAAGAGGCGACCGGACAAGGTGAAGACGAGGCTAGCCCGGCCCCTAGTGATGAGAGGAAGGCCGTCCGGCCCATGTAGGTTGGGGACGGTAGCGTCCGATACGCGTTCGACGCAAGCGTCTTCAGGTAGTCGATCGAGAAGAGCAGTGGTGATTACTGACGGGCCCGCTCCAGTGTCAGCCAGGGTGCTGTTCACCGTGAGGGCAACGTCCGGGAGAACGAACCCTTGAGCTGCGCGGTCGCCATCGGCACGGCAGACCACGAGATCGCGGACATAGAGGCAGTGACGAGGGTAGAGCGGCGGCGGCGTGTCCGCGATAGATTCTACTGGAAGCGAGGTTCCGGCTCCGGGTGACGGGGTGGTTGGATTAGAGGCTGGCCTGGACGGAGAAGATTCATCGACGTGGGGCACTCGCTCGATAGCGGCGGCTACCGTCTGCGGCACGAATGGTATTGAAGAGTATGGGGATGCCTTTGCCGAACTAGAGGGGTTAGGCACGCCATCATAGCCTAGCCCTCGACGGTCCGTCGGATGCCGAGGTTGATCCATTTGGCGTGACCATTCCTTCTCCAGGGACTTCTGCAAGTCTGTCTTCGGAAGCTTCGACAACTCGGAAAAACCAGCCGCACTGAGACCCCTAGCGGCAGCCCCATCGCAACACAGTGCCCGTGGAGTACCCTCTCCTTCGGCGGCGTCGGAGGGCTTGGTCTCGAGGGTCTGCATGCTCCGGTGTTCTGGCATCTCGGGCGTGTCATCTTCTCCCGAGTCGGGCCCGACATCCCAGGTTTCGAGTGGCCTTTCGGCTACGAACGAATCGGTCAGTTCGGCCACTCCCTCGTCGCCAGCCGTGAAGGAGGCGCTCGGAGATAGTGCATTGATGCCTTGGGAGCCCAGTCGAGACAAGATGGAAGGTTCCGACGGCTCCGCAGCTGCCGCTTGCTCAGCGATTTCTTGGGCGATGGAAGGCGTGACATCCTGCCACCGATGGACCCCCGAAATTACATCACGATCGAAGACCTGCCACTTGCTGCGGCGCTTCTTCACCGTGTTTGGAGGGCCTGGCGTTGTAGAGCGGTCCCTTATGGGCCACTCCCACGGCGTGAAGCGGTCTCCTTTCGCCTCGGTCCCGTCTTGCGATACGTTAGTTTCCGAGTCCTCCTGATGAAGCAGGCGAGACGCATCGGCAACGGGGCCTACGTCCGGGATCACGACAACCGAATCAGACACTAGCGAACCGCTGGGAGGCGTGAGGTGAGAGCTAGAAGCTGCTTCGCCTCTCCCCTCCATGAAGCGAGCCAGAGCCGTCCTCGGCTCAGCCAGTTCGAAGCCGGTCGAGCAGAGCGAAGGGCGTTCTCTCAAGCTGGCAGCAGCTTGGGAAATTGCCCAGTCCACCGTGAAGTCGAGCGAACGCGACGCCTTGGCTTTGCGCGCATAACGGCGCAAGACTGGCATCCACTGGGCCGCCATTGCACCGGCAATGCCCACATAGGTGCGGCTGCGAAGGGCGCCACGGTGGGGCGACGGCGATAGATCCGCCATCGCGGATAGACGTCCCTCGACAATCTTCGAAGGCTGCAGGGGCGGGAGTGAAGCCGTCAGGTACAGGCCAGTTGCTTTTTGATGGCCCGTGCCGTGCTGCCACGGCTGCACAAACTGCCGCGGTCGCAACCCCCCGACTAAGGCGGAGGCTTCCGCGTGCATTCGAGGATTTTCGACGGCAACGAAAGGCGCGTCGGCGCTCGCCATGGCGAGGAAGACTCTAGCGGCGGATTCGAGAGCCTGGCGTCGTCCCGGCTCCCGATCGAGCCACTGGCAACTCACCGCCGACAAATACGTGCACGGCGGATGCGCGACCACGAGGTCCCAACCTAGATTTTGAATGTGAAGAGCATCTCCGCAGAAGTGGGGAATGTAGTCGATCTCCGACGGTCGTAGATCGCACGTCGCGACGTGCGCTCCGGCGAGTAGGAACATCGAAGACACGACCCCGCTAGCTTCACCGACGACCAGAACGCGGGGTGGAGGAATCCCCTCGGCCGCGTCGAACGTCACGGCGTCGTGGATCGCTGCTAACTCAGCGCAAAGCTCGTCGAAATGCGTCGGCAACACGGCAGAGGGCGATGCATGAGTGCTCGCGTCCGGCCGCCGCAAGGCTAGAGCAGCTTCGGCGAGATGGCGGGGCAAGATGACGGAGGAACCGCTAGCCCGGGCACGGGAGGCGGCTAACATTTGAAGCTCGCGCGTAGGGGCGCGGGCAGTTTCAGTAGACTTGGCGGCCGAGGAACAACCAACCACGGCGATCCGGTGGATGGCCTCGGCAACGGAATTCAGGGGAAGGAGGTCGTCGCCCTCGAGTTTCGGTGGGCTAGACCTGAAGGGGGTTGGCTCCGGCGGGCGATCCCTGGAACGGGGATCCTCCGGAGAGCCGAGAGAAAGAGGAGACGCCGGCGTCCGTATGGTGCGCGACGAGGGATCGTAGTCGACGGCCCCTGCGTCTCCCGAGTCTGCGGTGGCCACGGCGTGAGCGCGGAAAGCCGCAGCTCCCTTGGAACCTTCATCTTCATTGACTCCGGGAGCCGACCCTTCCGGGTCGGGAACCAGATCAGAAACGAGAACGGGTGCAACTTCGAGACGAGAGAATGAACACGACGACGGAGAAATATAACGAACCGGGGAGAGAGGTGAAGAGGAGACACTAGTCTCCGCCTCAACAGCACGAGAACCTACGGTAGACAACGACGATTCGTCCGCAGAGCGGCTCCGGCTATGGCCCTTGGGAGAGAGGTCTCCAGTGGGGTCCCGCCGGGAAAGAGCAGAAACAGGTAAAGCAGCAACAACGTTTTCGGACGCGGCAGCGGCCACGTCGGACCTATCCATAGAACCTAGAGCAGAAGATGATACCGAGTCGACAGCCCTCGAGGGCTTCACAACTGATTGTTTACGAAACGAAGAGACCGAAGACGCGTCGAATCCACCTAGCCCACCCCCTTGGGCAGGGCCGTCGGGGGGTGAATCCAGGGATGAAGATGCGTCGAAAGACCTAGGCGAATTTGAAGAAACCGAAGACAGCATAGTATCCGTAGAAATAGATTCCAAGAGGGGCAGCGAGCGAGAATCGGCCCCTAACATCCTAATAGCGTGCGGAGTAATAGAAGAACTTGTAGACGTACACGAATTTCGGAGAGTCGGGTCGCGACTATCTCCGGGGCAAACCTGTTTCCAGGAGCCCGGGTCAAGTGTCGACTCCGGCTTCCGAGATAGCCGTTCGGCGGGGGCTTCAGCCGGCGAGGCGGCTCCCACCGTCGAGGACTGAATAGAGCTAGAGACAGGGGGAGAATCGCCGCGTCGACAGCTCTTCTCCCCAAGCGGCGTAGGGATCGGATCGGGATGGTGGTGGTGGCGTTCAGGCCCACCGCCCGCGATGTTCTCCGCCAGGGTTTGAAGGACGGGGACCCCGCCGGACCCCTACTGAGGCTTAACCCGGACCATCGAGCGAAGAAGCTTATGAATGTACTCGTCCGATCCGCACTCTCCGCAGCCAGCCTCACACAGAAAGCGGATATATGGCTGACAGATGACGGGGTTGTGAGCACCGTCTCCCGTGCCATATTTCCAGGCTTCGCTGGATGGAGTGCCAGGAGGAGCTTGAGGTCGGAAAGCGCAGAAGGCACAGCCGTTTTCGTTCGTCCATTCGGTGATTCCCCTATTGATATCGTCCGTTCGTGGAGTTTCCATTGAATTATCGGCCGGTCGGCACTTTGCTAGCGCCGCCGAGACCCTTGGGTGCTTGGCATAGCCTGCTACGGCCCAGAAGCGGGCTCGGGCCCGATTCCAAAGCTCGGGCGTCCACCGGGATACGCCCAAATCGGGCGGTAGCCCTTGGCCGTTCGCCGGCGGATCGCAGCGACGGCTGGGCGGCCGAGACGAGCCTCCCTTTCGACCCGGTGGATCGGTCAGTATAGCCGGCAACGGTGAGTTGGAGTGGTAACTTGCCGGCGGTGCAGCAGCCCGATAATCAGGCTTCGAAGCAGGCGAATGTCCCTGTCCGCGAAGAGCTTCCGCCACGGTAGCTTGGACGGCCGCCTGCACGGCGGCAACCATGTCCGTGGTCGAAGCGGTCTTCTGGACGAGGAAGTCTCGTTCTTTGCCTCGCCTGAGGCTTTAGTGCGTACGCTAGCCACGGTTTGCTTCGTCGAGGGCCGGGATTGATGACGCTTCACCCGAGCCTGCTCGTAAGGGCTGAGGTACCGTTGGCAGAGGTTGACGCACGAGAGCGCCGACCGACCTAGCTCGTGGTTCTCTACGCGGAAACGAGTCTCCGCGAGCACCTCCGCAAATTTAATAGCATTATCGACGCCGCGCTGAGGATCAACCTTATCGTTCCGGATGATTTCTTCGAACCTCTGGTTGATCTCATGGGCCATGTTTGGATGATCCCACACGTTGGTGGAGTCAACCGCGGAATCGCCAAGCTTGCGGATGTAGGCGCGAACCAAATTCTTGCTGAGCTCACATAGATCAGCGCCGGCCTCGCGCTCCCTCATGCGGTCCCACTCCATCGACGCCGAGTCTTTCGCGAAACCATCGGCCCCGTTTGCGAAGGTCCCGTCGCATTTGCGAAGAAGGACGTCAGCAGCGAGGACAGGGTTGAGAGCGAGAGCGCGATCCTCCACTAGATCAAGGAGGAAGGCGAAGATGCGGGAATTGCCGCTGGAATTGGCGCCGGCTGCCGCGAGGAGGGAGGTAAATATTTCGCGATGATCGCAGCCGAGCGCTAGTGCCCGCTCCAACGGCTTGATGAGCGTGAGTCGAAATTCGTTCCAGGCTGTTGCCGCCGTTTGCACGTTATCGGAGGCGAGGGCCTTTGGGAAGCGGAGCTCCGAAAGCTCTTTGCCCATCCTGACCTGATGGTGAAGGGTTTGCTCGGCTGAAAAGCGGCTACGCACCCATTTGAGCAAGTGGTCCTCCTCCATGAAAATTCGGCAATGCCAAACGTTGCCCGCCAGGGAGAGGTTGCTCTTCAAAATGGTGTGGATGAGCTCATGCTCGTCGGAGTCGCGGTAAAGTGCGGCCAGATCGCGTGAGGGCAGGCGAGGAGATTTTTCCACTCGCTTACAACTGCCTCTCGCTCATCCATCCCCACCGCAAGGCAGGGGTCGCGAGGGTGGCGGAACGGCACCATCGGGGTCGGGCCCCGGTAAAGGCTCTGATCCTGGCGGCGGGGTTCCGATTTGGAGGTCGGGTACGCCGACCGTGGAACCCTAGAAGCCGGAGAGGCGTGGCCCTTTGGGTCTAGAGCAGGAGGCTCGCCCATGGGTGGTTCCCTCTGAACCGGCCTAGCAGAATCCGCAGCCGCCTCGGTCCGATCCATGGACGGACTTGAAGCGGGCTCTTGGCGGGCTTGGAGTAGCTGAGTCAGGGCTTTGAACCCTGCTTCAACTTGATCCCGGAGAAGCCCCTCCCTCGCCTCTGCCGCGGCAAGGGATGAATGTAGGCGCTCCACAGCCCCTTTTAGGGTGTTGGTCTCCGCCTGAGCCTTGCCATTTCCGCATCCTGACGCGCCGCGGCCGTCTCGATCGGGGTGATCTCTTGATCAAGGACCCCTTTTGATGACGGCGGGGCATAGTCCCGGTAAGCGGGGCTTCGGGAAGCTGATCCCTCCCTTCACCGACCTCAGACTCATCATCTCGAGGTGAGGAGGGGGGTAAACTGAATCAGAGGGAGGGGACCCTCCTCCACTCATTGGCCAACTAGCGACGCTGAAGTTGGCCTCATGCGGGAGAGGGTCATGCTCCACCATGGCCCGCTGTGATGCACCCGGTGGGTGCCGAAGGAAGCGGACCAAATCCTCGCCATCCGCCACGAGCTGATCGGAGCCAGTCGTGGAGATAGCAGCCGGGGTGATGGGTGCCATTGGTGTAGCCTCAGAAGCCGTGGGATCACTCGGACATCCCACGGGAGCAAAAGCTGCAGCGGCAGAGAAGGTTCCCTGAGGGGTTCCTCCTCTGCGGCCGAGGACGCAAGCTTCGATTTCGTGCTTGTCGAGTCGAGCGCTACCGGAGGGCTCTGAGCCACTCCGTCGCGAGGGCACCGGCGGCTAGCGCGGCGCTTTGTCCCTCCCCACCGGGAGTCCGGGTGAATGAAATTCTGGACTGGGTCGGGCAACCCCATTCGGGTGTATGGACAGGGAACGAACGGCGAACGAAGGACTGTGGGGCAGCGAGGCGCTCTAGCGGCCCTAGTGTGATGGGTTGTAAGAGATTGTTAGACCTACAAAGAACTCTTCCTCAGGGAGGGAGCCTAAGCTGCTTGAGTGCAGCGACGCAGCGAACAACGACGGACAAACGAGCCTGAGAACAACAGGATACACCGACTCACGAACACACCGGAATCATTCACCCAAACAAAGCAAATTATCAAGCAACCGCGACCCAAATCACCGATAACTCAAACACGTCGCGAGAGACGAGAGAGAGAGCGAGAGAGAGAGAGACTCCGCAGCGACGGCCGGAGCGTGTCTCCGTTGTAACTTCCCACGTAGCGGAGAGTCCGAAGGGGAGCGTCATGTCGCGCGACCACGGCGATCACTTTGGATACAGATCGCAACGAGATGTTCTTCACACGAGAAAATCTTGCCGTTGAGCGTGAACCTTCTAGACGCTTCTAACGAACAACCCTGAGTAGCAACCAAGGGGAAGAAACACCAAAGGGGCCAAGGCTTGCATGTACTTGCATCAAGGGGAAAGATTCCCTCACCTAGGAAGCGAACCTACACCGATCTCCAAGGGGAGATGGCAAATTAAACCTCAAATCTCGAGCGGCTAGAGCAACCGACTCGCTCGCCAAAACCTTGACCGAGAAGAAAGAAGCAGGACCTACAAGCCAAGGGTAGCGGACCTAAGGAATGTGAGAGGAAGTTTCCGAACGCAACGCCAACGCCGAACGCGGGGATTCAACGAAACCCTAACCAGGCCAAGCAGAACCTACGAAGAACAGGCCTGGACACAACGAAAGTCAGCAGGTCCCAAGAAAGAACCGGAACCTCAACAAGAACGACAAGCCTTGCAAGAAGCTAAACAGCCTTCACAAGGTAACTCGAGAGCCTGAGACAAGCGCGCAGCGAGTGACATGCGACCTGGCTCCTTTGGTCAAGATTACCCGAAAGGAGGAAACCTGGAATCTAGACCTGACAAACAG